>PVHT021183517.1:2149781-2185721 GCA_004024745.2 Catagonus wagneri
TGTCCAAAAGTTGGGCTGATGCACTCAGATGCACTGAGAAAACTGTTCAACTCTTTAAGAAGCACCGGAATATAACAGCACTATTTACAACAGCCAAGACATGCAAGCAACCTCGCTGTCCATCGACAGATGAATGGTTAAAGACGTGGTACATAGATGTAGTGGAATACTACTCAGCCATTAAAAAGAATGAAATCATGCCATTTGCAGCAACATGAATGGACCCAGAGATTATAATACTAAGTGAAATAAGTCAGAGAAAGACAAATACCGTGATATCACGTATATGTGGAATCTAACCCTACTGCAGTGTTGGTGGGAATGTAAATTGGTGCGACCACTGTGGAAAACAGCATGGAGATTTCTCAGAAAATTAAAAATAGAATTACCGTTTGATCCAGCAATCCCACTCCTGGGCATCTATGCAAAGAAAACCATGACTCGAAAAGACACATGTACTCCAGTGTTCACTGCAGCACTCTATGCAATAGCCAGGTCATGGAAACAACCTAAATGCCCATGGACAGAGGAATGTATAAAGAAGATTATGGGACATATACACAGTGGAATATTACTCACCCATTAAAAGGAAAGAAATGACGACATTCGCAGCAACATGGAGGGACCTAGAAATGATCATGCTAAGTGAGGTCAGTCAGATAGTGAGACACCAACATCAAGTGCTATCGCTTACACGTGGAATCTGAAAAAGGACGTAGTGAGCTTCTTCGCAGAACAGATACTGACTCAGAGACTTTGAAAAACTTATGGTTTCCAAATGAGACAGGTTGGGGAGTGAGGGATGCACTGAGGGTTTGGGATGGAAATGCTATAAAATTGGGTTGTGATGACTGTTATAAAACTATAAATGTAATAAAATTCAGTGAGTAAAAATAAATAAATGAATAAATAAAATATGATGCAAAGGAACTTATTTACAAAACAGAAACAGAGCAGCAGACATAGAAAACAAACTTATGGTTACCAAAGGGGAAACGTTGAGATGATAAATTAGAAGTTTGGGATCAGCAGTTATAAACTACTATATATAAAATAGATAAAAAACAAGGCCCCAGTCTATAGCACTAGGAACTATATTCAATGTCATTTTAGTAATAAACTATAATGGAAAAGAACCTGGAAATGAATTCAGATTTACAACATATGTACTTACAACTGAGTCACTTTGCTGTACAGCATAAATGAACACAACACTGTAAATTAACTAATTTCAACAAAAAATAAACACCTGAGTGAAGATAGAACTTAACTCCACACACACAGAGGCCTCCCATCATAGGCTGTAACTGTCTTGGAGTCCATTTGAAAACACGCTCACATGCGCACGCTGATTGTATACCTTGGCATGAATCAGGGTCCTTTGATAATGAAGAAAGAACATAGTTTCCATTTTCTACATCACGTTATCCTTTATGATTCTGCCTCAAGCAGTTGTCACCTGAGTGTGTCAACAAATCCAGAGATAAACAAGGACAATTTTAGCACTTCCATTCTCTGGATAAGCAGAGTCTCGAGGCCATTATATGACCTCCCCAAGGTCAACCTCCAGCAAAAGGTAAGGTCAGGTGAGAAGGCTACTTTGGTTCAAATAAGCTTTTATCACTTGTTTGTGATTCTTGGATTCAGACCTTCAGGAGCCACGTGAAGGACAAAAAGCATCTGCAACTGCACCGTGTTTTCTGGGCTTCAAGGCCTCTGTTCTCCAAACAGCATGCACCACCCACTCTCCTTAACAACTATATTTCCAGAAAGGCAAGGAACACCAAGCACATCCTCTTGCCAAATAAGTCTCCTTGCTTCAACCACCATGGGAATATCCTAAAGTGATTCTTAGAAGAAAGTTAGCCCAAAATGTCTACACAGGGTTTCCCATCACGGCACAGCGGTAAGGAAGCCCTACTAGCATCCATGAGGACACAAGTTCCATCTCCGGCTTCGCTCAGTGGGTTAAGGATCCAGCGTTGCCATGAGCTGTGGTGTAGGTTGCAGATGGAGCTCAGATCCCGCGTTGCTGTGGCTGTGGCGTAGGCTAGCAGATGCAGCCCCGATTAGACCCCTAGCCTGGGAAACTTCACATGCCATGGGTGCAGCCCTAAAACGACAAAAGACAAAAAAAAAAAAAAAATCAAAGGGTATTGATATTCTGAGATCACTTTTTTTGTGACAGATCAGACAAAGTGTTCTCGTCCCTTATTTAATGTGGAATATGCTTTCCGTAGCCAAAATACGCTGGAGTCTTGAACAAACACCAGCAGCTTGGATCAAAGTGACCTCAGCAAGAATTGAGGCGTTCCAAAAGTGACTGGCTCTCAGTGGAGTCACACCAACTGGTAGAGACTGGGTCTTTTAAGCAGAAGCTGTGATTACGTCGCGGTGGCAGCAGCTCATTAACGGTAACATTCAGCACAGTTAATCCGAGACCAGACTGAGCCTCTGATGGAAAGTCCTGAGCTTTGGTTTGGGCTTCACATGCATTTTTTGCACAGAAAAAAGAAAACATAACGAATCAAGCACCCAGATTGAACTGTCCAGAAACGTCTTCTGCAGTAGGACTCTCTCAGCTGCCGTGTGGATGGAAAGGAGAATCGTGTTTTTCTGAGGTCGCGGTGCTTGCCTCTCGTGCCGTTACTGCCACTCGGACTCCGACGAAACAGTCACCAGGGCGCGCGTGATTTACTGCGTCACCCGTGGACGATCCCCCACGTGCTGTCAAATCCCAGCGCAGGGAAAACTGCAGACCGTCCTAAATAGCAGGAACAACAGGAAGAGCAAAGCTGGCCTGGCCTAAAGGTGCCCATTGCAGCTGAACTTCCCCAGGGCCAGCACCGATCCCACTGGTCCGCCCCTGTGCTCCCAGCTTGACAAGGACCTCAGCTTTGCAGCCAGGGCTCTGGGATGCCATGCTCCTGGGAGTCGTGTCTTAATTTCAACGAGGTGCCTGACCTAGCCAGACAACTAGTCTAGGTGACGCTTGGAGGCGGTTTAGATTTTGCTCCCCTTGCTTTCCAGCTTTCCCATCCAGAGAATATTCCGACCAACGCTGCCTACATTCTGAACCCAAAACGGCCACATCTCCAGAAGATGCGATGGCCTTGCCTGGACGCTCCCTCAGTTTCCCAAGTGTCTCGGCCCATTCTTGTAAATTGCTTTATAATCGTGCAGGAGCTTGACGAAATACTTCTCAATCTCCCAATGACCTTAAGGGGGCGGGGATCAGAGGTACGGAGCCATTTTCCCAAGGAGGGAACTGATGCTCAGACGGGGAAAGTACCCCAATTTAGTTAATGGAGATTCTGAGCCACCAAGTTGGAACTTGCAGCTCAAAACTGTGTGTGCTGCCCCCTCTGCAGTGCACACTGAGTTGCACCAGAGTGCAGTGTGCCCGGAATGCGGGGTACCCCACGCCCGGAGAAGCAGCGCCCGCTCTGAGGACTGCAGAGCACGTAACCCTAACCATCGGCAATCGACAGTTCCAACCAGTTAATAGAGAATAGTGCTGTAAAGGGAATATATACCCTGCTTCCTTCTTAACTAGGCAACCTGGATTCCATACATTGCCTTGGGATTTAAGGCCGATCGCTTGTGTGTGTGTACAGGGGGTGGGGCAGCTTGCATGACGCTCATATTTCACTCCTGGTAAACATGGTCAAATTTAGACTTGATTTATGTCCATGGAGTAGGAGTTTTGCTGTCAGCCATGTACTTGGTCTTGAATATGTAATACAGAACAGTTAGCCATTTTTGTACAGGGCGTAATAGAATTCTGCAGCATGGCAGTAATTAGCATTAACACAATAAACAAGCCACAGCTGAGGTAGCTGGGCAAGTGAATGCATGACCAGGAAATACTATAAATAATCTTTCCTTTCATGCCTCGGATCCTATTCTTCATTGCCAGAACCAAAAATACACACACCCGCATCTCACTCAGGCTGCCACGTATTCGCCCAGAATACTATTAAACATCCCTGGCTCTCTGCTTCCCCGGGGTAAACAGATGCAGAACACCAGCGAGGGGAACCACAGAGCTAAGTCTGGGGAGAAGAACTAAATCTGCAGGACAAACTATGTCAGCGCTCCAAGAAATGCAGTGAGGGAACCGAAAGAAAAGACCCAGAGCTATTTTAGAGCTGCACAGCATCTCTAACACCTCCGTGAGTTAAGAATTCCAGCCGGAAGCCGCTCGCTGGTCCCGTGTGCCCTGGCTCGTGGCGGGCACAGTGCGGGAGAGGGTGGCTGGGCGCCAGGACGCCCCGCCACACGCGGACTGACGCCATCCCGGACACGGCCGCCCACTGCGGCGACATGTCTCCCAATGGCCCACTTCCCAAGTTCAGGGAATCGCTTCAATTCCATATGGACCTGTGCCAGGACCTAAATTCCTGCGGACCTTTACCAGTTCGGGGGTCCCCAGGAATCGTCTCAAGAGAGAGGGAGAAATCAGCCCAGAAAAGTCCCCCTTAGGAAGAGTCAAGGAGCTGGAGTTTCTGCTGTTGGAAAACCCACGAGCAATGGGGTCAAGAATGTGTCTAAACTGGAGTTCCAGTCGTGGCTCAGCTGTTAACAAACCCAGCTAGCATCCATGAGGACGCGGGTTCCAACCCTGGCCTCCCTGGGGGGGGGGGTTAAGGATCTGGCGCTGTGGTGAGCTGTGGTGTAGGCTGCAGATCCGGCTCAGATCTTGCGTGGCTGTGGCTGTGGCGGAGGCCGGTGGCTACAGCCCTGGTTGGACCCCTAGCCTGGGAACCTCCATATGCTGTGGGTGTGGCCCGAAAAGACAAAAGCACAAAAATCAAATCAAATAAAAGAATGTGTCTAAAAAGAGGACGCCCTGGGCGACACTGCAGTTCCTTTCAAGCCAACCCCCGTAGAGTCACTCAAGAAAATACCCACACACAGAGTGTGAATTCACTAACGTACTGGGATGGTGTTAGCAAGCACCAAACTGCATGGATGGGACAGCAAACAAGAGTCAAGTTCAAGGTGCTGGAATGCCAGGTGCAGTGGCCTGGGCTGGGCGCAGGCTCACCGTGTGAGGCAGAAACAGAACAATGAGTCGAGAAGGGGGATCTGTGTCCCCTTCCTTGCTCTTGGTTTTTCTTTTTCTGTGTTTTGCTGCCCTCTCAAAGTGGCCGTGACCCCTGGTTCCTTCGTTATTTATTCCTTTGTGCCTTTAAGCGGGTACGACGAACCCCACACTGGCAGGTGCCTGGTGAACCTCAGGGAACACCCTATGGGGGACGAATGGGCCCGCTTTTAAGGGAACTCGTGGCCAAACAGGAAAGCCTTCTCCTCCAGCCGTGGCTTTGTTTTTTATTATTCTTCCTGCGACACCTGCCGTAACGGTGACAACAAAATTTCTAAACTGAAATTCGTACTCATTTTCTTCTATTTGTCAGCCGTTCCTGTCTCCCACGTGGACCGGGAAAGCTGGAGAGAGGAACTGCACTGCAGAGCAGCGTCTTAGCCCCCAAACAGGTTTTTACAAGTACCCTGGAAGAACTTTCTTTACACCAGACCTCCGTCCTCAACGTGTGCCCTGCGGGCAGCCTGGGTGGGGCCGAGTGACTAGATCTTCCTCCGCCCTGCAGACCCCGCTGTCTCCAGGGGAGCCTGGGGTGCAAGTGTAGTAACTGCTGTAATAAGAGAGCACACAAGGTGCCACGGGGGCAGCAACGATGAAGCGACAGGCAGCTGGGAGCAGACATCGCGGCTTGCTGAGGCGTGGTCAGGAAATGCAATGGAAAATATGCAGCATCCGGGCTCACCCAAAGCTCTCCACCGCCCCGATATTTCCTTCCCGTGGTATAGATGGGAGAAGAGGAACCCTCGCCTCGACAGCCCGGTTTACAACTCCAAACTGACTTAATTACTAGAAGTTCACTAATGGGGAAAAGCCTTTCAGAGGAACAGGTAAGAGAAGTGAGCTCCGGGTTTTCTCTGCTCCCTGCGTCTCAGTTTCCTGGAGTTGCCCTGAGACACCACCACACACCCGGGAGGGTGGAAGTCCAAGATCGAGGTGCGGGCAGGGTGGTTCCTCCCAAGGACCGGGAGGGAGGGTCTGTCCCAGCCTCTCCCCTGGCTTGGCGACAGCTGTCTTCTCCCTGTGTCTTCAGGGCATCGTCCCTCCGTGTGTCTCCGTCCAGGTTCCCCTTTGTTGTCGCAGCATCAGTCCTGCGGGATGACGGTCCCCCGACGGCCTTGTTTTCCCCCGATCACTTGCAGAGACTCCATCTCCCAACACAGTCACAGTCTGAGGTCCTGGGGTTAGGGCTGCAGCTACGAATTTGGAGGGGACGCAGCTCAACTCCTGATTGTCAGTTCTCTGGCCGCTGAAAATCCACGTCCTCTCACGTGCAAAATACATTCCCTCCATGCCAGCATCCCCGAAGCCCAGCCCATTCCCGCGTCAACTCTAAGCCCCCAACCTCATCTAAACATGGTCTAAAGCAGGTACGGGTGGCGCTGGAGGTGTCAGTCATCCTGACTCAGACCCCTTCCCAGCTGAGAACTGGGAAAGCAGATGAGTTAGCTGCTTTTCCAAAACACAGCAATGAGACAGGCCCAGGATCGACGTCCCCATTCCAAAAAGGTACAAGTCGGAGGGAACACGAGGCTCACGGACCCCAACCACGTCGAGAGCCCAGAAGGGACAATGCCATTCGGTTTTTAGGTTTGAGAAGAGCGCTCTTTGTCGGGGTGCTTTGTCCGCGGCCCCGCCAGGCCAGGCCTTCGTCTTCGCTTCGCCGACTGATCGGGCCCACGTCGGGGAGCAAAGGCTGGCCAGCACCACGCTGTGGGCTCCCGCCCGGGAGGAAGTTCAGAGACCGAGGCACGGGAACCGAGGGACTCCCAGCATCTGAGGCGACAGGTACTCCTGACGCTCCTGGTATCAGAGGATGCAGAGGAAGGAGGCTGGATGGGGGGGCGCCTGGAAGGACCCCTCCCAAAGAGAGGGCTCTGCTCACCCTTGGGAGCGAAGCAGCTTTTTCAGAGGAGCTGAGCAGCTGAGGAGGAGACTCGGGGCGCAGGGAGAGGCCTCCCCGCGGCAGAGAAGGGGCCAGGCTGCAGTGGGTGCGGTCTCTGCCTGGAGTCTTTAGGACCCGACACTAAAACTGGCGGAAGAACGGCCTCAATAATGAGGCTGAAGGAGAGGTGCCAAAATATCGGTCCCGGATGTGGCTTTGACCTCGGTATTTGCGTTTCTTTTCTTCCACATTTCTGCAGTAGGCATAGGCGCACCTCGGAGATAGTGTGCATTTGCTTTCAGACCATCAGAATAAAGTAAATATGGCAAAAAAGGGAGTCATACACATTTTTCCCAGTGCATAGAAAAGCTATGTTGTTTATACTCTGTTTAGTCTATTAGGTGTGCAATAGCATTATTTCTAAAATAATAATAATAATGTGCAGACTTTAATGAAAAAAAAATGCTTCTGGGAAAATGGCCCTGACGGATTGGCCCGATGCAAGGTTGCCACAGATCTGGAATTTGTGAAAAATGCAGTATCTGTGATGCACAGTAAAATGATTTGGGCCTCTATGCGCTGCCTTTAACCAGAGGAAGAGAAAACAAGAAACACCATAAAGCACTCCAGTCATAATTAAATGAACACGTTTAAAATATAATGAGTCTATACACGACAGAAGTATGACTTCAGGGAATGAAACCAAATGCCCCCTAGTTCATGATTTCTATGAGAATGGTGAGCTCAGTCATGTAAAAACTATCAGGTAGTGAGTTCCCACTGTGGCATGGTGGGTTAAGGATCTAACTGTAGCAGCTTAGGTTGCTGTGGAGGCATGGGTTCGGTCCTCCGCTTGGCACAGTGGGTGAAGGATCTGACATTCCTGCAGCCGTTGGCTCAGATTCAGACCCTGGCCCGGGAACTTCCATATGCTGAGGATTCAGCCAGAAAAATTAAAAAAAAAAAGTTATCAAGTGGTAAGAATCAGACAGGACCTTGGACTCCATCTGAGCTGAAATATTCTTGTCCTCGAGGAAACCAGTGCCCAACCTGCTTACCCACCAGCCCGGAGGTTACACAGCTCCTTAATGGTAGTAAGCGGAGGGGCAGGTCCTGCTGACCCAGAATCCAGCCTCCTGGTCTGCCCTCTGTGAGGGTGGATCTCCAAGGGGGAGTAGACACGACGGTGCTCCGCGCCACAGCCCTGCCAGGAGAAGCCCTGTATCCTACTTTTGCAAAGCAGCTAACAGCCACTCTGATGGTGACGGCCAGCAGGCAGATTTGTGAATGTCGTCTTCAAGGAGAGGGCACCCCCCACCACTGCAGGTTTGTCACTCCATTTCTTGTCCATGCGATGACTACGATTATTGAGAATTTACTTGTTTACTCCATTTCTTGTTCACGCTATGATTATTGAGAATTTAATAATTACTTGTGATGCACACGGCTCTGCCTATACCGTGGAATAATACAAATAAGATGGAAGTTTCAAGACCGAATAAAAAAGAATCTGGGGTATATGAAGGAAAAATGAAGAGAGAGAAAGAGAGAGAAAGAACGAGAGGAGAGAGAGAGAGAGAGGGAGAGAGAGAACGAGAGGAGAGAGAGAGATTCAGCAAGGGCCAGAAAAGAGCACGGCAGGGCAGCAGTGGAGGTCTAGTTCCGGAGTTAATTAAGGAATGATGTAATTGATTATCCGAGCTCCCAGGGGCAGGGACTGCAGCGGCCCAGGCCACCGCTAAGTTGCTTAGTCAGGAGGAGTCATTGCTAGGCCCTCACCGCCCCACCCCCGGGGCAGGGGGGGGCGGGGACGGGGACGAGACGCTGCATCTGATGTGACCGATGATCTCACCCTCCTGGCCAGGTCCCTCCCCGCTGCGGCTGCACCAACCACATCCCTGAGGTCTACAGGCCGCTCATCTGCCAGAGTGGCTCACCCAAAGTAGTGACACATCCATCGCTCAGGACGTGGATGTTTTCTCAAAGGTGAGATGAAGGCACACCAACCAGGACGGGGGCCATGCGTGTGCGAAGAGATCAGGTCTGGCGGGTTTGAAGACTGTACTTTCAAAATTGTCCATCTGTTCCTTTTACTTTCATACGTGCGTAAACGCACCCAGAAAACCACCCCTAGGACCTTCTTCGGTGTGTAAGACATGGGTGCTGATACAAAAGGGAGTGAGGTCTGTTTCGGGGGCAGTGGGCTTCTCTGTCCCGGGCGGGCGGACCGTTGTTGGTCTCCTTGCCTTCTGGCTGCCACGCTTGGGGGTTTTGCAGCGCTCCGGTCTCTCTCCCTTTTGTTCGACGGAGAGGATTACCGTAATGCACAGGAGCCATCTCCACGACCTCCCCCAGCTCTGTCCTTCCTTTCCTGGAGCTACGTGTCAGCATCTGGAGAACCACAGCCACTGAGAGCCCTCAGCATCATAAGGCAGCTCTGTTGACACAAAAAACACGTGCTCTTAGGAAATAGTTACTCACCTTCTTTTTATATGTATCCTGGGTGCCCCGTCAAATGCTTTTTCCAGAGCAAGTTCTCAAAAAAAAGAAAAAAAAAGAAAGAAAGGGAGGAAAGCAAGAAGAAAGGAAGAAAGGAAAAGTCGAATTCATGCATGTTTAATAAAAATGAAATTTGTTTACATTACAAAATAATTACGTTCTCACAGATGCCTGGTTAAAGGGATCAGTGTGAACATGTGAAAATGCTTTACCTGGAACCAAAAACGTCCCTCCCGTGGTTAGTGTCACTTGTATTTGTGCATCCAGCGCGTGTGCTGGGCAGCGACGTGAAGCGCATTTCGTACGCAGGTCGCAGTCCCAATGTGTTTAGAAGCCACTGCGCTGCGCTGGCTGCGCTCGTGCTCCTCTGTGCCGCTAAGTGTGAAAGAGATGAAGGTGGAGAGGCGGGAGGAGGAAACACAGCCTCACTCCAACTGCCAAGGGGAGTGGGCTTCGCTCAAAGGCGAAGGTCGTCCTTGAACGTGGAGTTGGAGTCTTGAGTCCAGGTTTCATGCCGGAAGGCGGAGTCTGATCGCAGTGTGGTGTCAGGGTGTCAGGGGTTTGGTGTCTGTGATAAAATTCCCCTAGAGGATCAAGGACGTCACACGACGATGTAGAAATGGGCGGAAGGGAATGGGTTCAGGAGTGATTTCGGGGAGCAAGCTGACAGAGCTTACTGGGGGGTGTGAGCAAATGGGAAAACGCACTCAGTGAACACACAGTAGTACTGCGTGCAAGACTATTTTAGGCGTTGAGAGCAAGAGAGTAAAACAGCACCAGTAATAACGCTAGTGAGATCTCACGTAGTACGGGCGCTGCTCCAGCACCGTGTGTGCTCATCACAACAATTCCAGAAGGTAAACACCGTTGTCCCATTTTGTGAATGAGGAAACTGAAGCACCGGAGGGGTTAAGTAACTTACTTAGAAAACACCGTCAAGTGAGTGAGAAGGTAAGCCCCAGACTGGGGGGAAATATCTGCAAAAGATACCTCTGATGAAAGACTACTGTCCAAAAGACACAAAGAACTCTTAAAACTCAACAATAAGCAAATGAATAATCCGATGCAAAAACAGGCACAGGACCTGAGCAGACAGCTCATCAAAAACAAAAACAAAAAACCATACAGATGACAACTAAGCGCATGAAAAGACACTTCACAGCCTATGTCATCAGGGAGATGGAAATTTAAAAACAGCGAGATACCATCAGACGCCTATTAGAATGGCTGAAATCCAAAACACTGACAACACCAAATGCCGGTGAGGAAGTGAAGCAACGGGAACTCTCAGGCACTGCAGGGGGGGATGCAAAATAGTAGCCACTTTGGAAGACAGTCTGGCAATTTCTTCCAAAATTAAACATGTTCTTACTCCATGATCCAGCAATCATGATCCTTTGCATTCACCCAAGGGTAATTTATGTCCGCACAAACTCCCTGCCCCGCATGAATGTTTACAGCAGCTTTATTCATAAGTGCCAAAACTTGGAAGCAACCAAGATGTCCTTGAGTAGGTGAATGGGACAAATACACTGTGGTCCGTCCACACAGTGGAATACCCTTCACTGCGGACAAGGGGTAAGATAGCAGTGTCCGTGAAAAGACGTAGAAGAACTTTATATGCACATTACTAAGTGAAAGAAGCCAATCTGAAAAGGTTACATACTGTATGTTTCCAATTAAAGGCATTCTGGGAAAAAAAAACAAACCAACCAACAATGGAGACAATAAAAAAGCAATGGTTGCTGGGGCTTGGAGGGAGGAAGAAGAGAAGATTTTGAAGGGGTAGGGGGCACAAAGTTTATATTTAGGGCAGTGAAACTACTCTGTATGATACCGTAACGATGGATACACGTTATTACCCTTTGTCAAAACCTAAAGAACGTACAACACCAACAGCGGAAATTACTGTCAACTACGGACTTTGGGTGATTACGAGGTGTCAATATCGGTTCATCACTTTTAAGACATGTACCATCTCGTGGGGGCCTGTCCTTCAGGAGGAATCTGTGTGCGGTGGGAGTAAGGATACAGGGGAATTCTTTATGCTTTCACTCAGTTTTGCTAGGAACCTAAAACTAATCTCAAAAAATAGTCTATTTTTTTTTAAATAATACATAGCTCATGTGATTTTAAAAAAATAGGCATTAATTTCTGAGGCAGTTTGTGTTTTTTTTTTTTTTTTTTTTTTTTTTTTTTTTTTTTGCTTTTTTAGGGCTGCACACTCAGCATATGGAGATTCCCAGGCCAGGGGTTGAATGGGAGCTGCAGCTGCCAGCCTACACCACAGCCACAGCAACACTGCATCCTTAACCCACTGAGCGAGGCCAGGGATCGAACCTGCAACCTCGTGGTTTCTAGTTGGATTCGTTTCCACTGCACCACCACAGGAACTCCCTCTTTTGTTATTATTAAATAAAATTAAAGGGGTGTATGATGGAACCCACCAATAAAAAAGATGCTGGAACCAGAATGTCGAATCTAAGGCAGGATATTCTGAGTTTTAGCTCTCGATACCTACACTGGTATTTTTCAAACTTCAATAGCACTTCCTTCATAGGTGAATTCAGTGGGTTTTAGCCAACATTGTTTAAAGAAATGGAACAGAAAATAGCCTGAATTGTTCTTCAGGGGAAAAGATATCGATCTGTGACACTTTGGTTTCTGGAAGGTGCACACATTGCAAATTTCGTTTTGTAAGTTTCAGAGTCTCCTGTCCTGTGTCATCAGGGCCCTGCTGCTCCTGCTTTAAGGGAACAGGGTCTCCCACTGGGTGATGCAGAGGATAAACGAGTGAGAATTCAAGGTGAGTTTAGCATCTCACGTGTGACGGACGCAGGAGTGGTCCCACGGAGCATCCTTCTAGCGATGGAGAGATGGAGCCAGGCAAGGAGTCAGAGTACTTCTAAAAACGGCACGTTCCGTTCAGTGAGTTGGTTATTCACATAGCGATATTTTTAGGGTATTGTTTACTTAGCAAAATTCTTCTTCTTCAAAGGAAAAAGGCACATTTCATATCTGCTCTCACTGTGTTTTGGAATTTTAAGAGATATTGTAGAATGTCTTACCCTCTTATATAACAGTCCTTATAAATATTTTTTTTTGTAAAGATGAAATTGTAAAGAGATAATAATACCGTGGAAATAGTCCTCTGCAGCTCTCATAATCAAAAAAAAAAAAATCTTAAGGGAGTTCCCTGGTGGTCTAGTGGTTAGGAACTCAATGCTTTCTCAGCTGTGGCCCAAATTCTATCCCTGGTCTGGGAACTGAGATCTCACATCAAGCTCCTGCACTTGGCAGCCAGGCCAAAAAAAAAAAAAAAAAGAAAGAAAAGAAAAGAAAAAGAAATAAATAAACAAATTGACTGAACATCAATTATATATCCAATAATGTTACTGTTAGTAAGAAAATCCCCCTTCTTGCTTATAAACAGGTGTTATAAAGAAAGACGTGACTATGGGCTATAAAAAAGACGACCAATGGGTCTAATCCTGATGTACATTCAGTATTTAAAAAATAGCAGATCAATTTCCATTTTTACCAAAGTAGACTTTCAAGAATTGGATCATTGCAGAAAGCCAGATTTTCGACCTGTTAGCCTAAAACGCTTTTAAATAGCTGGTTACTGATGTTTTTCGTGAGCAAAGAGTCTTCCTGTAAGAAACTGGCAGGTCTCAAACATGTTCCCACTTCTTTTTAAAAAATATTACACTTATTTAAAATGTTTGTTCTTTAGGAAGAAAAAAAAAGGTACAGAGAGGGGTTTATTTTCTCTTCCTTTCCTTACTCCCAGTCCCCACTAAATCAGCTAAAATTCAATGCGTGGGGTGGATCTGTGCTACAAAATGGCAGTCTAGTTAGTCCCTCCTGCAAGCTCTCTTACCTTGCCTATGGCACAGAGGAAGAAATCGGCTCTCCCACGTTCCCTAGACCCCAAGATCGCCAGCTTTCCCCCTCCAGTCCCTGATGTGTTTATGGAAGACTCAGGCCACAAGGCTTTTACCCACTCACCTCTCCTCTCCTGTCCTCTCCAAGGAATAAACAACCCCCCTCAAGCCGCTTCCTCTTCCCCAACAAAAGGCCATCTTGCTTTGAACAGAAATCACACTTCGCATTTGAAAGAGTAAATTTTACCTTATATTTCCTCTAAGAAGATCGTAGCCCTGGGAGAACAAGACCCATTATTTTCCTGCCCTACTCTACTCACGTAACTCTCATTCTAAAGTTCAATGGGGGGGGGGGGGAAGCAAAGTTGAAAAAAAAAATAGTTGCTTTAAAAAGAACAGGAATGTGACTTAGCATGTAGTCCAAAGAATGGATTTTTAGGACTCTGCAACAAAGGTCAAGAGAAAAGGGAAAATGAAGGATCCCATTTTTTTTCTTTTTTGGTAAAATATTAAATAAATAAATAAAATTAAACTTGATGTTTGATACAGAGGGAAGAAAGCACGTAAATATTGAATTTGCCAAGGATTTTCCACTGTCTTCTCTTTCAGAGTCTAAAATGCTAGGGGCCCTCCTAGTAGGCGTGAAAATACCGCCACGGAGTTGAATGATTTCAAGCCCTCTAGCTAGAGTGTGCATTGTCTTATGTTGCCGGAAGAGAGGTGCAGACTCCCACCCAGCTCCCCCCACCTCCTGCGGTTTCCCAAGAACTGGAGTAGCTGGGAGACGGGAGGGGGGAGGGAAAAACAAGACGCAGGGCTGTCCCGGTGGGGGTGAAGCTGAGTTTGCACACACTGGGCTTTATACGTCTCCAGACTTCAGGTTACCCCATAAGCATGACTGCCAATTCTTTCGGTTCCTCTGGCCCTTAAAAAATAAATTGCCAGCAAGTATCTGACGCCGTGTTTTTCTTTAGGTTGGACGGAGGTGGGGGAGGGTATGGCGATTGTGACCAAAAAAAAAAAAACATCTGTGAAAACATGGTACCATTTTATGTTACTGAAAACGTGGAAGACGTCAGAAACACTGCAATGCTTAGCTAATGCTTTTTTTTTTTTTTTTTTCTGAGAAGACACCTGAAAGAAAGCAGGCTTGGGTAATTTTACTAGTCCTAATTGAGCAGCTGACTTTTCCTGTGAAATCCTCTGGGCAGTATGTTCCGAGGAACCATTCAAAGTGCCAGCTCCCCAGCGCTGGAGGGTGTGGAGACGAGGATGACGACAGAGAATGATTAGGAAGCCGAGTGTTCTGTTCGCTGCCCCCAGAACATCCACTGATGGGTAACAGCGACCAAAATACACACAAAGAAAAACAGGTCTGGAAGTAGCAGCGCGAGATCCAGGGGGCACGGGTTTTCCATCAGCCGGTGTGAGCGCCGTGGCCACGTTGTACGAGCAGTCGGACCCACCTTGCCACAGCGGTGGGAAATATTTGGACTCCAGACGTGCGGTGCTCCTTGTTTTCTTTTTGGCCGAAGTTGTTCAGCTAAAATAGCGAGTGACCCAGAAGGCAGGCTGGCTCCTTACTAGATTTCAGGACCAGGCTGCTCTGGAGGGCGCTGGTGACCAAGACAGGGGGAGGGGACAAAGAGGAAGAGGAGGCCCCGGGAAGAAGTGGGGGAGCTGGAGGGAGGAGACGGGAAGGGACCCGGGCGGGGGCAAGTGACGCAGGGGCGGGGCTGTGCTGAACCTCTCTGGTCCAGGACCCGGTACAGAACCAGCCTGGGGAGTGGCTAGATTGAAGGCGAGGACCTGGCCCCAGCCGAACCCCGCAGACCGTTACTCCGGCCTCCGCCAGGGGCGGGGCGCGCGGGCACAGGGCGCAGCCAAACCCGCACCGCGGCGTCTCCAAACCCCGTAGAGGAGGCAAAACAGACGGAGAAAAAGGACAAACCAGAAAATGCAAACGGGGAAGGGGGAGTACAGCCTCTCGAGCTTTACATGGATGTTTTTGCCTTAGAGAAAAGGAGAAAGGGAAAAGGAGGAGAGAGTCCACGTGCCCCGGGAAGGCTGTTGTGTTAAAGCGCCACCTTCCGTCCGCCCGGCTCCCGGAGCGGACTCCGGAGATGCGCGGCGCGGGGGAGCGGCCGGGCCCCCGGGGGCGCGCCGGGGAGCAGCTGCGCCCAGGAGGCCGGGCCGGGCCGGGCCGCACCCGCCCTCTCAGCCCGTGCGCGTGCACGGGCGTGCGCACGCGGGGAGTGCGCGCGCCTCGTCTGCTCACACCGACGGGCCTCACGGGCACTGGGCACAAAGGGGCGCTGGGCCTCTCCCGGGACCTGGTTCTGGGTTGGCTCCGGCGCCAGGACAAGCCCGGTTGGCCCCGCGCGCGCCAGCTCAGCGCGCCGCGGGCATCCCAGGGAGAGGCGCATCTGTGCACACAAGCGGATTTTTTAAAAATAACATATTTCTAGACATGCCGCCTCCTTCTCTCCCACCCCCCATCTTTGCAAAGCAGCCCCGAGGGCGGGGGAAGGGGGCGGGGCCGCGGAGTTAATAAAGGGAGATGGGTGGAGCCGGCCCCCAGCCATTGGCTGGCCCGGGGAGTGATGTCACCCATATGACACCCTGATAACTAGTTGGGAGAGAGCCCTCAACTTTTTGCAGAAGGAGCGCGCGCGCCTGGGAGTGCTCGGGGTTCGGCGCTCGCGGCGGGAGCCACGAGCCGGAGAGGGAGAGGGGTCCCGGGCTGCTTCGACCGCCGCCGCCGCCGCCGCCGCCGCCGCCGCCGCCTCTCCGATCGCGGCCGCAGCTCCCCGCGCGCGGGCGGCCGTCGTCGCCGAAGCCGCCGTAGCCGCTGTGTGCAGCCTGGAAGGGGGGGCGGGGGGGGGGGGGGGAGCCGCGGACGCGGGGTGCCGAGGACTTTGCAACTTGCCCGGGAAGGTGGAGGGGCGAGAGGGGGAGGGGGAGTTCCGCACGAGACCGAACGGCCCGGGTTGGAGCGCCCAGCCCCAGAGCGGATCATGGTGCAGCAGGCCGAGAGCTTGGAAGCGGAGAGCAACCTGCCCCGGGAGGCGCTGGACACGGAGGAGGGCGAATTCATGGCTTGCAGCCCGGTGGCCCTGGACGAGAGCGACCCGGACTGGTGCAAGACGGCGTCGGGCCACATCAAGAGGCCGATGAACGCGTTCATGGTGTGGTCCAAGATCGAGCGCAGGAAGATCATGGAGCAGTCTCCGGACATGCATAACGCTGAGATCTCCAAGAGGCTGGGCAAGCGGTGGAAAATGCTGAAGGACAGCGAGAAGATCCCGTTCATCCGGGAGGCGGAGCGGCTGCGGCTCAAGCACATGGCCGACTACCCCGACTACAAGTACCGGCCCCGGAAAAAGCCCAAAATGGACCCCTCGGCCAAGCCCAGCGCCAGCCAGAGCCCCGAGAAGAACGCGGCGGGCGGCGGCGGCGGCGGCGGCGGCGGGGGCGCGGGCGGCGGCGCGGGCGGCGCCAAGACCTCCAAGGGCTCGAGCAAGAAATGCGGCAAGCTCAAGGCCCCCGCGGCGCCCGCGGCCGGCGGCGCCAAGGCGGGCGCGGGCAAGGCGGCCCAGCCGGGGGACTACGGCGGCGCGGGCGACGACTACGTGCTCGGCAGCCTGCGCGTGAGCGGCGCGGGCGGCGGCGGCGGCGCGGGCAAGACGGTCAAGTGCGTGTTCCTCGACGAGGACGACGAAGACGACGAGGACGACGACGAGCTGCAGCTGCGGGTCAAGCAGGAGGCGGACGAGGAGGACGAGGAGCCGCCGCACCCGCAGCTCCTGCAGCCGCCGGGGCAGCAGCCGCCGCAGCTGCTGAGACGCTACAACGTCGCCAAAGTGCCCGCCAGCCCCACGCTGAGCAGCTCGGCCGAGTCCCCCGAGGGCGCGAGCCTCTACGACGAGGTGCGGGCCGGCGCGACCTCGGGCGCCGGGGGCGGCAGCCGCCTCTACTACAGCTTCAAGAATATCACCAAGCAGCACCCGCCGCCGCTGGCGCAGCCCGCGCTGTCGCCCGCGTCCTCGCGCTCCGTCTCCACCTCCTCGTCCAGCGGCAGCAGCAGCAGCAGCAGCAGCAGCAGCGGCGGCGAGGACGCCGACGACCTGATGTTCGACCTGAGCTTGAATTTCTCCCAAAGCGCGCACAGCGCCAGCGAGCAGCAGCTGGGGGGCGGCGCGGCGGCGGGGAACCTGTCCTTGTCTCTCGTGGACAAGGACTTGGATTCGTTCAGCGAGGGCAGCCTGGGCTCCCACTTCGAATTCCCCGACTACTGCACGCCGGAGCTGAGCGAGATGATCGCGGGGGACTGGCTGGAGGCGAACTTCTCCGACTTGGTGTTCACGTATTGAGAGGGCCGCCCCGCTTCTCGCTCTTTCTCTCGGCGGGTGCAGAGCAGGGTTCCTTGGGAGGAAGGTGGCCGTGATGATGATGCTGATGATAACGTTGGTGGGGGGTGTCGATGGTGGTGGTGGTAGGGTGGAGGAGGAGAGAAAATGCTAATATTGATATGATG
This sequence comes from Catagonus wagneri, assembly GCA_004024745.2. Taxonomy (NCBI): domain Eukaryota; kingdom Metazoa; phylum Chordata; class Mammalia; order Artiodactyla; family Tayassuidae; genus Catagonus; species Catagonus wagneri. The sequence goes on from PVHT021183517.1 coordinate 2,167,694, forward strand.
TCGTGACACAAATCGAAAAAGATGAAAATTTTGGTGGAGTTCAAGTGAAATGAGTAGTTTTTAAACATTTTTTTCCTGTCCTTTTTTTTTTTTGTCCCCCTCCCTTTCTTTATAGTGTCTCAAGGTAGTTGCATACCTAGCTGGAGTTGTGTTTTTTCCCCCCCCCCTCAAATGTGTTTTTGTAATTACGATTTCTTTTTCCTGAAATTCGCGATTGCAACAAAGGCGGAGGGGACGGCGGGGGAGGGGAGGGAGGACCCGCTCCGGAAGGCGCTGTGGAAGCTTGTCGGTCTTTGAAGTCTGGAAGACGTCTGCAGAGGACGCACCCTTTGGCAGCACAACTGTTAACGCTAGGGAGTTGGTTGGAGATTTCTGTTTTTTTTTTTTCTTGAGATCTTAAAGAACTGGTGATTTTTTAAAAAAAACAAAAAAACAAACACAGAAACAAAAAAGGGACCATGGCAAATTTTTTATTTTATTTTATTTTTTGGAGGGAGAAAACTGATGTCTTCTATGCATCCGATTCTTAACAAAACTGCAGGGAGCTTGAAAAAATGCAGACTGTACAAACGCTTACAAAAAAAAAAAACTGTGAACTGACTTAAGATCAGAGTTTACTTTTCAGATCAAATTGTTTATGGTTTTACAAATGTGATTTCTACTTGCCAACTTTTTTTTTGTAACTTGTTCCCTTATACCTCCTTGACTGAATACCAGACAGCCTAGACCTCAGTACAAAAGGTATTGAAACATTTTTGATACATAACAGACCTCAGTCTTTTTTAAAAATTAATATATTTTCAGGCGTATTTTTGTACAGTGAAAAGGGAACATTCTTGCTGTGTTTTTTCAGTAAGACTTTCAGGCACTTCTTCCCTTTTGATTTCTTTTTTTTTTTCTCTTTTTTAGCATGCAAGTATGTTGGTACGTTATGTCCTGGTTTAAAAAGGATTAAAATTTTAAAATAATCCTTGCATCTAAAGGCCTTGTGGTTTAAAAAAAAGCGAACTTTTTTTTGTACAGCTATAGTAGAGATTTGTTCAATATTTGTAGGTAAAGATTTATTGAAAATGGTGATATAGACCTCAGAGCTGTTATCTTAGTTTAAAGATTGTATATGTACTGTACAATAGGACTTTATGTATCTCATACGCTGTGATATGTGGATGGGGCCCCAGATGGAAGGTTTGAAACTGGATTCTCGATTTTTAGCAAAAAGGAAAAAAAAGGCACATAGTTTAAAAAAGTTTCTCATTTTGTGCAATATAATCTAAATAAAATACAGACCATCTGCATATTTTGTAGCAAATGGTGGCAAAGCAGACTCAATGCACTGTCGACATCATTGCCTGTTTTTTTTTTTTTTTTTTACTTTTTTTGTGCTGGAAGTCTGTATCTTTACAATTTTAATAAATCAGCTGGAACTGATAGAAACTCGCATCGCCCGTAGTCTGTATGGAAGTCATACTGGCGGTTCTGTTGTCGCAGCGCATATTCAGTGACAAGGCCCTTGTGTGCGCGGGTGGGAGGTGGCAGAAGAGAATTCCGCATTTCGGGGGCTTGGGCTGAAAGTGCTCGATTGGCAGGCCCATTTCTGTTTTTCTCTTCCTTCGGTGGCTAGTTTTAAAAACCCGGGAGGAGGGTTCTTTCTCTCTGCCTTTCCTCTCCTCCTGCCCCCCAAGCCCCATTTCCTTTCTCACCTCCTCCTCCTCCACACCCGCCCTCCTCTCCCCACCCATCCTCGCGCGCGGCGCAGAGAAGCCCGGGGAGCCGGCCGGGAGGGGCGGGCTTGGCGTAGACCCGGTTCCAAGCGCGCGGTCAGTGTCCGGAGCTCGCAGGGGACTGCGTTCTGTGCCAGGAGCTGCGTCGGGGCTGCGCGTCGCGGTGACAGCCGCCCTTGGGTGGCCAGCGCTCGGATTCCCGCCGCTCTCCCTCTTCGGAAAGGGTGGGGACAGCCGTTTATGGTTTTGAATTTTTTTTTTTTTTTGGACGCTGCATCTCTGCTCGTAGATGCTGATGGGAAGCGCGGCCGCAGTTCTTGACCTCGAGCGGTGACCGATGCAGGGGAGAAGGTGGTGGGTGACAGTCTCTTTCGGTGCCCCCTTGGCGACGGGAGCGCGGGACCTGGCGGGGGCGAGGCTGGGGAAGGAAGGCGCGGAGCGTTGGCCAAGGGCAGCGGGAAGAACTTGGCACGGCCCCCGTGGGACCGGAGCCGCGGCCACCCGCCTGTCCGTGCGGGCAGAGTCGCGGGAGGGGGCGGGGGGGATCGAAGAAGCCTGGGCGGCGGCCAGGGACACAGGGAACAGAGCCCTGCTGCCCCGGGACCCGCGCACGCCTTGCCCTCTCCGCCCTGCCGCCGCGTGCGCCTCGGCGCAGCCCGCCCTGGGGCCCGGAGGCGCGCGGGGACAGTGGCGCCGGCGCCCCGAGGCCGCTGGGCAGGGCGGGGAGCCGCGGGGCAGCGGGGCGGGAGGGAGAGGCTGGCTCTTGGCCTCTCCGGAACCTTCGTCCCGGCGGGCCGCCTCCAGTCAGGTGGTTCGGCTTGCTTGCTCCCCGCTTGCCTCCCCGGGGACTCGCTGGGGACCGTTTGCCCGGCCAGCCCACCCTCTTCTCCCCAGTTTTCGTTTTTTTTCAGATCCGGGCCTGTGTCTCCGAGCACTCGCGGCAGGCCCCGGCTGGCGAGCGCAGCCCGCACGCGGGCCCCTGCCTCCCGCTCCCCATCGGTGCCTTCCGCCCATTTTCCCCTGGGGTCCGCGCCGAGGGAGGCAGGGAGGCTGCGGGGAGGCCGCGCCGGGCCCAGAGCGACAGCCGTCAAGCTCTGCCTCTTCGAACCGAGGCGCCTGCAGTGGGGGACGTTTCCAATGGCTAATTGAAACCCGGTGCAAAAGCACCACCATTCTCATCTTAACCGACCCAAGTGATTTCCCAAGGTTGGGTCTCCAATTTTAGACCGAGATTTAACGAGACAAAATGGAAGCGTCCACACACTGCTGGGCGCTGGTAGGCCCACGGGGCTTCTGCCTCCTCCCTGCCTTGCCTCCCACCCTCCTCCCCTGCTTCTTGCTCCCGGCTCTCTCCGCTCAGCCTCCCCCAGCCTCGCTCCCCTCTGCGGAGGCGCAGCCCTCCATCCCTGGATGCGCAGCTGGCCAGCTTTGGCTGCGGATGGACAGATTTCTGTGGCTGTTTCCTTTCCAGGAACCATCAGATTTCAGTGGTACACTTGGGAGGAGAGAGGGCTGATGGTGTTAACAAGGTTCTCGATATCGAACTGGATTTCTGGAATTGTTTACCTTTTCCTTTTCTTTCTTTCTTTCTTTTTTTTTCTCCCCAAACGATAGACTGGTGCAGTCATTGGTGGGACATTTGCTTTAGCCACGAATAATTGAACCAGCGGTTTACAATTGAAACTTCTCTGTGCTGGTGCTTTTACGTGGCGGCCCTCTGCTGCAGTTCTAAAACTCTCGCTGAAAACACACACCCGTTTATAAGACTGAGTCTATGTATTTTGCAAATCTGAAAACGTTGCATGTATTTTATGTTTCAATCATAGATGAATCGGACATTTTCTGTGGTGAGGTAGAAACTTTAAGTAAATTAGTAACGTGTAATAATTGGGCTTCAGAATGGAAATAGTCTTGATGAAAATTTTGAAAAGCTATGTAGCCTAAGTTCTTGATAGTAAAAGAAGAGAAAAATAGATGATCGGCGACCTAAACGTAAAAAAAACCTGTTAGAACTCAGGAAAGGCGCTTGGATGCGCTTTTAACAATATTTAAGGCTGTTCTGATGAATGCATTGTGAAAATCATTCTTAATGAATTCTTTATTGAATGTCTAAAACATAATATAATACACAAGGTATTCTTGCCACTGGATAGTCTTCAATAAAAGTTTAATTGCATTTTTTTGGTCTCTTAAGTAAGTCTTATTTTTAACTAAGCCTTGGACAGAATATTTGTAAACGGTAACGTGGGGGGAGGGGCGCCGCAGCCTAGTGGGGTGTGGGGGGGTGTCCTGCTGTTTATAACTAGTTCACAGACTTACTCTGGCATTTTGCTAAGATTTCCATCTTTAAGAACTTGAACCAGCATTCTCTTAATAATTCCTTAAACTGTGGAAATCATCTTCCAGTTCTACACTCTGATATGCATCCCTTTTATTAAAAAAAAAAAAATATATATATATATATATAATGCTAATGAAGGCAGTGTATTTAAAGTGTGCTTTTGCAGATATTACATATGTTGTGAATGACTACAGTCACAGGGCAAATTATTTGTAGAAAGATTATCTTTTAGCTGGGAAAAATCATTAAAACCATCTTGGCCAGAGATGTTTCTTTTTAATGTTAATCAAGGGGAAGTGATTTAAATATGCATGCATCTAGCAGTCAGGAAGATTTAGTTGTTTTTTTGAGAGAGAGAAAAGACTGGGAGTTGAAACCCAGATCATTGGATATTGGTAGAGCTGGAGAAATTTACATTTGTTTTTCTCTTTGGAACTGAAATGACTTGCCCACGGAATCTGAGGCATGGAGCAAATAAAAATAAGCTGCTCTATTTTAATGTAGTCATTCACTATAAATATTATATCAATCTTAACTTTTTTATGCTCTGATACGATTAATAATATGTATATTATTTTTCTTCTAATGGGCATATGTATCCTTGTGGACACTTTGGGGAGAGGTTTTCTTGGACTCTCCCATTTTTAGACTCTTTATACTCTCTTGCTGTATGGTCCCCTGCTTTTAACAGATTTCTGAGGCACATATATTTGTGGTTTTTTTCTTACGTAGGATGACCAGCGAACATAGTTTACTAAGTTGTCGATTTTAGCAGTATCTAAGAAACTTTATTACAGCTTCAGGGAAGATTTTTCAGGATATTTCTCCGTTCTTGTAAGGGCCAAATTTTATAAAAAAATTTCCATGAGGAATGTCAGTTTCAAATACCCTTTGTAGAGCCTAGGCCTGTGAGGTCACCAAGAGTCGGCCTTAGGTTTCCACCGCAGGAATTCATACGCTCCCAAAGTAACCGGCTCCGTACGATGACTTTTTCACATGCTTTTTGGAGATCTGGCTTCTTTAAATTATTGCTTCTTTCTAACTGTTCATTTATTGGATTTATCCTACCATATTCCCTTTTATTTGATCATCTGGCAAATTCTGCTCTTGGATAATCACTCATCCCCCCCCCTTTTCTGGGGAGCCCACATTTTCAATCACAATAAAGTTCAAACGCGATTCATTAACCTCAGCTCTCTTCCAATTCACTTTGCTCCTTGCTTTTCTTTCTTCAGTCCTCACGTACCTTTTTTTTTCCCATTGTAGTTATTTTGTTTAACGCTGCCTATATCTGCCTAATTAGTTTGCTCTCTTCCATGTGGATGCAGTGAGTTTTTAAGAGAATTTCACAAACATGTAGTTTTTTAGTGAACTTAAACAGAATTTTAAAGGAGACCTATTTTTATACTCAGTAAAAGCACAAAAGTGCAGAAAGTGTAAAATGGCTTACAAAGGGAAACATACGTTCATAATGTTCCATGTATAAAAGTAATAATTGTATTGGGTAGGGATACTCTGAAAATACTCAATACCTCTGCCAGTGCACAGACAGGACTGTTTCACGTGACTCGGGAACTTCTGTTGCAAACAGATCACTTCTCTGTAGAGGAAACGAACCGCTAAGAGCAATACCGTCAAAAGCTGAGACGTGGTTTCATGTGAACAATCGGTGAATTAAGACAACGTGGATGGGCAGAGCCAGGGGGCTTCTCGAATGTTGATCAAACTTCTTGGACGTAGACACGCAGATGTGGATTTTCTCCGCCGTGAAAATGACACGGTAAAGCGATAGGACAAAACAGGAAACGTGTTTAGGAAAAAAAAACGTTTAGGGTTCTTAAAACGATTTTGATGCACACCTTATTTTATTAGACCTGGTACATTCGCGCTTGATCAAAAGAAAGAGCAGCTGGAAATAACAGTGGTCATATACCACGTAAAGAATTTTGATCAAATAGATACTGACCGCGGGCCCCGAACGCATCTTTCTTATCCAGCCTGTGGTTCAGAGACACCACGCCCCATCCCGTGAATCACAGAGCGAGAACCGTCCCATTCCGTTACGGTGATTTCCCATTTTGTCTATTTTTACCCTTGTACATATGTTGTGGGTTTAAGAGTCTTTGGCATTTGTTCCGTGACACCTTTTTTTGAACGGACTGTTTTAGAAGAGGGCGGGCGGGCGGGGGGGGGGGGTGCTGCTTTTCCAGTTGGGGATGGCAGCCCGCAGGTCTTCCTGAAGGCCACCAGGACAGAGCCGCCTGACGCCAGAGCGGTTCCAGCATGCCACTGTCCAAGTCTGTATTTTCAGAGCCACTCCAGGTTCGGGAGCAGGAAAGAAGCCCTTTTGTGTAGAAGTCTGAGTGGTTTGGGGGGGACCTTTTGTAGAGCTTGCATGCCAGCGCGTGACTAAAGGCTGGGGAGCGGGGGACTGCTCAGCTTCCCAGGCCCTGCGCTGGAGGGTGAGGTGTGTCTGATAGCACTAGGGGGGGAGAAAATGCATGGCAAAGTTTCGTCTTCTGTAGACTAGCATGCTGAGTTTCGTGTGTGAAAACAGTGTATGACATTGCTGTATCAAAGGTGTAAAATTAAGCATTATTTATTGAAAACTATGTATTTTTTTTGTAAAAATCTGATCACATAGAGCATATCCGTGGCTGTGCTTGTACTTCAGTGGGACAAGCTCCTTGCCCCAGCCCCCCTTGGTATGCAGTGTTATTGCTCAGGGTTGAAAATAGTACACCCCAATGTCTCCTTTGCAAGAGTTTTTTTCACAGAGGAATACGTTTGTTCAAAAGACTCTAATAAAATTGTGTGATCTGCACTTGTGGTTTTCACGTGACTTTTTTCCCCCCTTGAGTTTTGCATTTGATAACCGCTGTCCCCCCCCCCAGTACTGATACCGCGGATGGGTTTGGGAAGTGTGGGGTGTCAGCCTGGGGAACAGTAGCGCCCCCCCCCCTTAGAAATGCTCGGGGCAGGTTTGAGAGCTGCTGACAATTGGAATAAGCGTGGTAAGAATGCTTCTAGAGTTTCAACTGGCCAACTGAGTGAGTGAAAAGTGTAGACACACAGAGGGTTAATGGACATATTTTGTCGGAAATGCTTGAAGTTGAAAGCAAAGGAAAAATATCAGGGACAGTTGCTGCTCTTGAATTCATTGCCAGCAAACTCCATTCCTCTGCGTCTTTTTTTTTTTTCTATAACAATTTACAGTGTAAATGTATTTTGACATAGAAATCCTTCTGTATTGAGATTCTTGATATAAAATACTTTTATGGAAGCCTGGGAGTGATCCTTGGAATTATCAGATTTTTTAAAAGATGTGTTTCCACGGTGAGTGTTTGCTGAATATTAAATTTGGCTTTGTAGAAACGTGTGTGGTGTATTGTAAGAAATCTTCAAGTGTGCAGTCAACGCAACCACGCTGAGGCTATTATGCTGATTTTCGCTACAAACCAAAGGACAAATCGCAGCAGTGCCATCACTATATAACATAGTCAATGTTTTATCTTCATTCATGAATGTTGCAGGATGTCTTTCACTTGATGACATTTTATTTGATTTATATTTGGAAGGAAACAATAAAGAAGACCTTGTGAAAGTTACACCTGGCAGAAAACATTCCTTGCCATTAACACTACAGCATCCCAGAGTTCCCTATGTGGCCCAGGGGGTTAAGTACCCAGCTAGTGTCCATAAGGACGCAGTTCCATCCCGGCCTCACTCAGGTTAGGATCTGCCGTTGCCGTCGCCGTGCGCTGTGGTGTAGGCCTGCAGCTGCACCTCTGATTTGACCCTCAGCTTAGGAACTTTCGCGTGCTGCAGGTGCGGCCCTAAAAAGCAAAACGAAAAAGGGGCCTGAATGTGTTCAGACTCCTCATTGGGATTGCTTCTGTTTGCTACACTGCTTGCCTTTCGATGATACGGGTTCCATAAAAATACGTATTTTAGAAATGTAGTAGTTAAATGTATCAAAGAGGCATCTATGGCTGAGTATCACTGCTAGGAAAAGCTAAAATGTGAAAACTTTGACCTAGCTCTTCGCCCAGTCAGCCCGGGAATGAGAGCAAGAGGGAGACAAGCTTCTCCAGAGCCGGCTCAGCTGTAAAGTGCAATGAAAATAGTACACCTGGCCGGGGTGTCTTGACCCAAAGACGGATGACAATATTCCCGTTGGAAGATACACCCGTTCTCCCTGGAAGTGCTTCCGTGACACGTGTAGCTTGGTGAACGTGATGTAGCTGAACCCCGATTTTGACATCGGTTGCAGCACGTATGACCTCGCCGAGAATGGGCTTCACTTAGATCTGGGGAGGCCGGTGGGCTTGGAAGAAGGCCAGGGAGGGACAGCTCACTGTCGCTGTAGCTTGTCATCTCACGGGGCTGAACTGCAGAGCGACAGACGTTTTTCCCAGGATCCGACAGAAAGCTGGATCTCAGCATAGTAGGCAGCACACGAGGAGATCTGAGAAAAATGACGAGAGACAAGACTGGCCCTTTTGGTTCCTCTTGAAATTGTCGTCAATGTGTATTTAGTTTGAGTTTACATATTATCTGTGGCGCCTCTGGCCAGGTTTAGTGCGCTCCCCTTTTCAGCTGTGTAGGAAATAACCACGTTCTTCCCAGAGACTAACTGGGGCTAACTCGGCCTAGTGGCCTGCAATCTATTTTTTATTTTTTTCTTTTAAGGGCCACACCTACGGCATATGGAATTCCCAGGCTAGGGACTGAATCAGAGCTGCAGCTGCCGGCCTACACCACAGCTCACAGCAACGCCGGATCCTTAACCCACTGAGCAAGGCCGGGGATCGAACCCACATCCTCATGGACACTAGTTGGATTCTTTACCACTGAGCCATGACAGGAACTCCCTAGCACCCTGCAATCTAAATGGCAACCTATGCCTGGCAGGCTGGCTTCTAACCTGGAGCGCCTTTGGTCTCTCTCAAGACTTAGGCTGAGCTAGTAAACTCCCCTCCCAGATCTGGGCATGAAAAGCACACAGACTGGCCTGGTTCTCTGCAGGATGGGACAAAGAGGGCGTGGGGCACTTAGAGCTGGAGCAGGCATCACAGACCGAAACGTGGTCGGAAACAAAGGGACATCTGGGAAAAGACGTGGGAAGAAGAGAAATCCTCAGAGATGAAAGAAGGGATCCTGTGAGTCTGCAGGGAAGTTCCCTGGTGGCTTTCCGGCCCCAGTTTGGGGCGGGGGAGGGGTCACTGTGGAAATCGGTGGCTGCTGGCAACCCACCCAGTAGTCACTGGGCCATTTTTCTTTACTAAAAAAAAAAAAAAATCTCACTTCGGTTTGAATGACAGTGTGACCTGCCGAAAACGGTAGTTTGTTAAGTGGAGAGGTGACCGGTGACCGCGCTGCTCGGTGGTGCCTGCAGGAAAACACCGCTTACGGGGAAGGGCACTCAGTGGACATGGGCCATTCCGCAGATGCTCCTGCCTTCCATTTGGGACCTAGACGTGACGGCTGGAGCTGCAGGTGTGAGCCTGAAGCAGAGGAAAAAGAAATTCCAGAATCCTTGAGCAGCTGCCAAGTCACTGCCAACCACAGTTCATGTCTGAATAAGTGGTACTTACTCAGATTTTCTCGTAAATGTGGCCATACCAAACCCATACCCAGCCCCGATTTCTTTGGGGTCTGTGTGTCTTTTTACCCAGTGAGGACAACTAAAAACAGTTTAAACCGTCAAAGAATGAGGGTAATTGTTAAACATTGGAAAGTAGAGTTTAGCAAAATGCACAAAAGTAAAAAAAAAAGTTTTGAAAAATGATAAAGAAATGTCAAGCCTTTCCACAGTCACAAAGAGGGCATTGCATTTACCTGCTGAAATGTTAGCATTATTTTAAGAAGAGCTTGCTTAGGTTACAGCGCTGTTTAGGACGACCTCACATTTGTAGGGCCTTTCACCTTCAGGACGCGAGGTCCCCGGCTCATCTTCACCCCTCAAGCGGGTGAGGACCCGTTTGCCGAGAAGCAGCTCTCCTAGGTGACCTGTCCCTCAGCACAGCCTCCTCCACAGCCACCTCAGGGCCATGTGACGCAGTAGATGGCATCTCGAAACGAAGCGGTCTCCAAATGCTGTTCATTCCTACTGTGCCCCTTGTAGGTGAAAACTACGATTTTCTAACTCAAAAGCTACAAGCTTGGAGGAGTGACAATGGGAATGAAAGAAGTAGCAGTGAAACAGGAGGGCGGGGGACAGGAGGACGCAGCTTCATATGGAATCTGTGCAATACTGACAAACAGCTCAAAACTCTGCGGTCATTTTGCGGGATGATAAACAGCTCTGCTCAGGTGATCCGGACAGCCCCGCTGCGTTCCAATCCCGATAACAGTGACACTGTAGTCAAAAAAAGCTTAAATCATGTTTCTATGTGACCTATGTAACTACGGTAAGTGTGAAATCCATTTTTTCTTCTTCTTCTTCTTTTTTTTTTTTTGGCCATGCCTGTGGTATGTGGAAGTTCCCCAGCCAGGGACCAAACCTGTGCCACAGCAGCGCCTCGAGCCGCTGCAGTGACCAGACTGGATCCTTAACCCACTGCGCCACAAGGGAACTCCAGAAGTGTGAGGTCTCGTCTTAACCGTTTCTACTCAGCATAAATTGAAATCAAAATCAGAAAGTTGCAGAAGATTCGCTTTTGCCTAAAACCCTTTTCCCTTACCAGTGCTTTATAAATAAAGAAAGGATTTTCCATCCAAGGCCCAAGAACTGGCAGGACTTGATGCAACTGAGCCTTCGTTTTGCGGGGGTATGTAAACCAAAGGGGCAAAATCATGGCGCGCCCCAGCCGGCCTGGGCAGAGGCCTGGGCAGAGCCTGCCACGGAGACACAGATCTTAGCTTTCTGTCTGGGTCTGTGTCTCCCAGAGACGTGAACAGATGAGACTGGTTACAAACGCTGGTTGAGAAAGGCCTTGGGGCTGCGTCTTCAGGCCTCGGGGGCTGGGGGCTGGGGGGAGAGGAGCCCTTCCCGGGCAGGTGCAGCCGGAGGCAAAGCAAACAGGACCTGGTGGGGTGGGGGCTGCTGGCCAGCACCCCAGCAAAGCCGGAGGCAACCTGGGACGCCATGGCCGGTGATCCTGAGCTGAGGGGGACCAGGCGACCTCAGAGGCCGAGGCAGGTGTGTGTGTGTGTGTGTGTGTGTGTGTGTGTGTGTGTGTGTCCCAGATGACCAGAGGAGTAGAAGGGATGCCCGTGCGAGTAGATTAAGGAGACGAGAGAGGCGTCGGGAAAAGGCAGGGCAGAGTCTGTAAATCTGACTTTGCACTTGCAGAGTGAGGCTGATGGGCTGGAGGAGTGGGGGGGGGCTCTTTGAGGGAGATGGGGGCTCGGGGGGACGTGACATGTTTTAGTTGCTAGAGGGGCATCAAGGGCCCAGGATCCCGAGCCTCCCCCTCCCTCCCGACCCTTCTGGATGCTCCGAGTGGTCGCCCCCTGACACGGAGCGCATCGGAAGGGACCAGGTGTGTCCGCAGGAAGCCCAGCTCTGCAGCCCGGGGACCCTGTGCACCCCGAGGGGCACCTACGGCCCGGCGCTGCCCTCCATCTGGGCTTCACGCCAGAGCTCAGGCCTGGGTGGTCGTCGGCAGGCTGCTCGGCTCACAAAGGAGCCCAGCAAAGCAAAGGCACCGCTGTCCGGAGGCGGCCGAGGAAGACGTACGGAGGACCTCCGGTGCTCGCAGGTCCCGGTTCTGCTGTGCGACACGAGGGACCTTGCTTCCCCTCTCTGGTTCTCTGTCTCTTCCTGCACAGATGGGTGGCCGAACCAGATCCTAGCCGAGGTTCCTTTCGGGTCTACCAAGTCATGCAAACAGCCGCTGTTTACCTACCCTCAGCGGGCCTGTTTGGAGGCTTCGGTAGAAACGTGCTTTCAGAGCCTGCGGGTTCTGCACGTGAAGGAGCGGGGAAGCCGGCCGGCCGGAGCCCGCGGCCCGTGCAAGCTGGAGAAACAAAGCCGAAAGGAAGTTGCTCCCACTCGGAACGTTTCCGAAACCCAGGCGTCCTAAACCAGACGGCCTTTGGCCCCTGTGTTCAGTGCTGTTGTTTGAGGGATGGTCTGGGTTGCAGCTTATAATGGTGGAGGGCAGAAGCAGTGGTTTCCCAGATTAGTAAATTCTCCGACTCAAGTGGTTTGGTTTGTTTTTTATTGAAGTATAGTTGATTTATAGTGTTGTGCTGGTTTCACGTATACAGCAAAGTGATTCAGATACATGTACAGGTTTATGTGTGTGTGTGTGTGTTCCTTTTTCAGATTCTTTTCCATTATAGGTTATGGCAAGATATAGGGTAATAGAATACAGTTCCCTGTGGTTATCTACTTTATGTACAGTAGTGTGTATCTGTTATTAGCCAATTCCCAGTTTATCCCCCCCTTCCCTTTTGGTAACCGTATTTTGTTTTCTATTATCCATGAGTGTGTTTCTGTTTTTTTTAATAAGTTCATTTGTATGTTTTTTTTTTTTTAGATTCTATATGTAAGTAATATCCTATGGTATTTTTCTCTTTCGGACTTACTTCACTTAATACGATAATCTCTAGGTCCATCCATGTTGCTGCAAATGGCATTACTTAATTCTTCTTTATGACTGAGTAATATTCCATGGTGGATATGTACAACATCTTTTTTATCCATTCTTCTCTCCGTGGACACTTGGGTTACTTTCATGTGCTGGCGATTGTAAGTACTGCTGCAATGAACGAGAAGGTTCATGTTTCTTTTCAAATTAAAGATTTTCTCTTTTCCAGATATGTACCCAAGAGTAGGATTACTATATCATATGGTAACTCCGTTTTTAAATTTTTAAGGAACTTCCACACTGTTTCCCATAGTGGCTGCACCAATTTCCATTTCCACCAACAGCGTAGCGGGGGCTCCCTTTTCTCCAGTATAGCGGAGTTTGACTTTTTGACGATGGCCATTCTGACTGGTGTCAGGTGATAGCTCACTGTAGTCTTGATTTGCCTTTCTCTAATAATTAGTCAAACACAAGTGTGATGGAATTCTTTAAAAAAAATTTCTATTTCAGTTGACACACTTCTTTAACTGCAAAAATATAAACATACAGCATGAATACAGATAGAATTTCATGAAACACGAATCTGGTTTTCAAACATACCAGAAAAACTTTGAAATCACACAATCAAAATAACAGGCTTCTGGGCCCAGTCTCCCAAATACCAATTCTGTGTGCTTGGGATGAGGCCTAGAAACTATATATAGAACTACATACATTTTGTTGTTGTTGTCGTTGTCTTTTTGTCTTCTTAGGGTCACACCCGTGGCACACGGAGGTTCCCAGGCTAGGGGTCTAACTGGAGCTACAGCTGCCAGTCTACACCACAGCGACAGCAACACCAGATCCTTTACCCACTGAGCCAGGCCAGGGGTAGAACCCGCAACCTCATGGTTTCTTGTCGGATTCATTTTTGCTGAACCACAACGGGAACTCCCCTAGAAATTACATTTTTGATCACTGTATCCAGCTGATTCAGAGGCTGTGGGGCCACAGACCAGCTTCTGAGACCCATGGCCCCATGTCTGTAAGGGAATCACACAAAACAAAGGTTACTTGGTCCAAAATCGGTATGTCGGCCCAAATAATAAGAACAAATACTCCCTGTCTTGCCACACCTTGATTTTTCATTATTTGCTCATTGAGTGATTCTTCCCATGGAGAGGGGACGGTGAGAAAATAAAGAAAAATGGGAAACCCTACAGGCCTGTAAATGATGAGTGAAGTATTTAACGTAGTTCCAACACTGTCCTGATTGCTCAGTCCATTTCGTCTTCCGGAAAGTGGGGCCGTAGCCCTTCCTGGTGCCAGGCTACCAATCTCACAATGCACGATGAAGAAAATGCTGGTAATTCTCAAATGATGGGCAGGTGTTAAGGTCGTTCAAGCTTTGTGGGTTTGTATTTTCACCTGGGAGATGAGGAGATGAGAACCCTAATCCATGCTTCCTAAGGGTGTTGTGTTGCTTAATTAACACGTGCAAAGCTTTGGGAGGCCTACTGACTTAAATTAACTGGCATTAAAACTGGCCTCCAGGAGTTCCCGTCGTGGCTCAGTGGTTAACGAATTTGACTAGGAACCATGAGATTGTGGGTTCGATCCCTGGCCTTGCTCAGTGGGTTAAGGATCCGGTGTTGCCGTGAGCTGTGGTATAGGTTGCAGACGCAGCTCGGATCCCGCGTTGCTGTGGCTGTGGTGAAGGCTGGCGGCTACAGCTCCTGTTAGACCCCTAGCCTGGGAACCTCCATGTGCCACGGGTGCAGCCCTAGAAAAGACAAAACAAACAAACAAACAAAAACTGGCCTCCAATGATAGGAAGGAAAGAGAAGAAAAGGAGAGAGAAGAAAAGGAGAAATCCAGGTTGAGACAGACAGTTTGCTATATGCTTTAACACACAAAATAAAACAAAAGATGGAGACGTCCTGCAAGAAATAAAGAAAAAAAAAATGTTTCCCACATAATCTCAGGGAACAGGTTTAAAACAAAAAACAAATACACAACAGCTAGCCCCTGTATAACATAAGGGGAAGAAAATATTATCTTCTGGCTACAAGAGATTGTTGATGAAAGACTTCTTGGAAGTGGAAGGTCGATGGAGGTACATCGAGCAGACAGGAAGAGTGTGGGGAGGTGGTACCCTACCCTCTAGTGTAAATGATTCAATTCATCACTGATGGGACAGGATCAGGACTCTGCCGCTTAACATTTATGGTGACACCGTCTAGATATTTTATATCAGGCTGAGGCCTTGTGTCTTCATCTGGGTTATAAACTAAGATCTTTGATTTCTTCCAGGAAACCTGTCATGGTGACTCCTTAGGGAGAGCGGTAAGAATGCATTTTGGGGACCACAAAGCATAACCATGCTGCCTCGATCTAAACAAATCAAGGTAGCAGTGAAGGAAGGATATGTAGTAATGGCTTTGATGTGGGCGATTTTGGAATTCAGGTAATTGCAGGTGTCCTGGTGTCCTGGCTTGTCTGGGACTGAGTTGTTTCCTGTGACACGGGAATTCCAGGGCTGAAATCCAGAAAGCCCCAGGCAAACCCAAGTAAGTTGGTCTCCACTGGCAATAATGAACCATATTCATTCAATCTAAACGTAAGTCCAGGAGGGGCATAAAAATGTCAGTGGTTGTTATAACAGAATCTTACCGTTAGAAACACAGTTTCAGGGCACCCAGAATTGTCTTGGGCTGGGTTTGCCAACAATAAGAGCTACAATATAGTAAATAACTTATATACACCAAACATTGCATATATATGCTAACTATAGCATTGTATTTACATTATAACATAAAATTATATAGTTGAATGACTTACAGAAGGATGTGTGCCCAGGTGAGTATGATTATTAATTCTGCTGACCACTGTCAACCACAGCACTTTGTTTAACAGTAAAGACCAATCAAATACTTTGAGAGAAGATATTAAGGAACACAGACTGAACCCTGGACTGATTAATTTTTTCAAGTACTGGACTGATTAATTCTTTTGAGTACTTTATTGTTTTTCTCCTTTCTTTTTAAGGCCACTCCTGCAGCATATGGAAGTTCCCAGGCTAGGGGTTGAGTCAGAGTTACCGCTGCCAGTCCACACCACAGCCACAGCCACAATGGATCGGAGACACATCTGCAGTCTCTGCTGCACCTTGTGGCAACACCAGATCCGTAGCCACTGAGCACTGTCAGGGATGGAACCCACCTTATCACGGACACTAGGTCAGGTTCTTAACCTGCTGAGCCACAGCGGGAACTCCAATTTTTGTGAGTACTTGGTGGGGCTAAGGTACGCCCGAACAGCCGATAAAGCATTATTCTTTGGTGTGTACGCAAGGGCTTTACAGGACGAAATAAGCATTTGAAACAGTAGACAAGGTAAAGAACTGCCCTCCCCGACTCCCTGAGCCCCCCCTCCCCAAAGGCACAGGAATATGGGGCGGATGACTTTCTGCCAGACTTGCTGCTGGCTCGTCCTCTGCCCTTGGTCTTCCCAGACCCCAGGTCTCGGGCCTTTGGACTTGAGAATTAACACCAGCAGCTTCCCTGTTTCTCAGGCCTTGGTCCTCACCATGGACTAAATCGCCAGCTCTCCTGCGTCTCCAGCATGCGAAGGGCAGATCGCGGACGGCGTCCTCAGCCTCCGTGGTCCCAGGAGCCAGTCGCCATTCTGAATCTTCTCTGACCCCATCCTGCTCCCAAGCCCTGAGGCCCATAATGCTGTTCTCCCACTTTCAGCTGACCCCCTTCCTGAGATCTCCACACCAGGGCAAGCACAGCAATTGAAAGAGAATCAGCAAATGTTATTAATTATTAGGGGAAAAAGTGCTTTTTTTTCTTTTTTTTTAGTATTGTAAGCTTGATTTTTTTTTCCTAAGAGGAAGGAATTATTAGAAAGGCTGAGCAAAGAAAACAATTATACGGCCCTATTTTAGTGATGAATGGTTGGTCTATTAGCTTTGGGTGTTTTTTTTTCTTCTTTTTTGTTGGTTATTTTTCTATTTGTTTGTAAAGGCTTCTAATAATATTCAGAGTGAAAGATACTCTGTAATGAATCTTATGATATTTAATGAATTTTTGGAGTTAATATTTTACAAACAAAACATATAAAAATCACTCATGTTCAAGATGAAAAATATTAACATATTAACATAGCCATAAATTTATTATGCCATAGATAGAAAATTAGCATTGAATACACAATATAGGTAAGAAAATATGATGTTTACAATAGAAAAATGAAAACATTCGTGGCTGACCACATAATTCTGTTTGAACTTCTCTAATTATTCCACAAAAAGTCATAAGGAAGAGCAGACACTAAGTATTAAGTAATGACCTGGTGCCAAATGTGACTGTTACTACTTTTGAAATAGTTGATTTTCCCATTAGCAAAATTCAAAAAACCCTAATAAAATATTTACTAGCTATTACTTTTCGTGACCTATTAGTGGAGTTCACTAATGGACTCAGGCTTTCTAAACTGAAATATATACATTTATGTATATATTTAGCATCTAAGCCAGGAGCCCTCCTATGTCTGTAATATCTTCAGAACTATTTTCTCATGTGCTTTTCGAGGTCACATTTGGCATTGAACCCTGGGCACTGTCATGCAGCCAGCCCATACAGCAAAGAGCCAAAGGCTCTTAGGTGCAAGCAGAAGAAATGAACAGAAGAAGGCGAATGTGCTGAACGGCAGAATCTTCTGGAAGGCTGCAGAACACAGTTTGGAAACAGAGAAATAAGGAAGGCTAAGTAGCAGCTAGCACTGAGCTCCCAAACCAGGCCACAAGGGCCACCACCCAGTGGGGCCATCGAGACTGCTTCAGGAAACACGAGCTCTTCTGTGAGCCTTCTGTGTCAGCACGCTGCTGCACCGGACGGACACTTCCACTGACCCTGGAGCTGTGACTTCCCCAGAAAGGCTCCGTCACCGCGCCCAGGGCGTAGCTCCTCACTTAGGCTTCGAGGTCAGAACTGCTGCATCTCCTTGACTGAGAATGCTGGTCTCCATCTTTTGCAGCTTCTACAGTAGGTAGGAAATTTCCCAAAGATTGGAGAGGACTTTGAGCTGGGAGAAATAAACAAATGCCACATTCATACATTTGTGTGTGTGTGTAACTGCACACGTAGAAACGCACCCAGACAGGTGACTAGAGACATATGATGTATGCCATTACTTGCTGGGTGTCTGTTTCAGCTTTTTTTCTTCTATCTGCATGAAGAATTTGGCAGCCTTTCTTTATAGTCTAATAGAGTTTACCAGGTACCAGAAATCTCCAACAAAACTCTTTTACTATTTGAGGTGGCTTGAAAGGAGGGAAATAAAAGTCAACAAAATTATTTTGGTGTCTTTGAAATACATACATTATAGAGACTTTCAGGATGTAGGAAGTCGTAAATTATAAAATTAAAAAAAAAACCCAC
>PVHT021183517.1:2186721-2205858 GCA_004024745.2 Catagonus wagneri
TTGGCAGCCTTTCTTTATAGTCTAATAGAGTTTACCAGGTACCAGAAATCTCCAACAAAACTCTTTTACTATTTGAGGTGGCTTGAAAGGAGGGAAATAAAAGTCAACAAAATTATTTTGGTGTCTTTGAAATACATACATTATAGAGACTTTCAGGATGTAGGAAGTCGTAAATTATAAAATTAAAAAAAAAACCCACAATAACACTCTCAGTACTGACCAGTGTTAAACACTGATGTAGGTCTTTTCGTCTCCCTCCACACACGCACACACACACACACACACGCACACGCGCACACACACGCACGGAGTTTTACAAAATCAGCAGCATGCTAAATATCGTTTTGTGCCCTCTGCTTTTAATCTCCTAATATTATAGAGCAGGCTTGGGATATTGTTCATTTTTTCAAGAATGGTTTCGAAAGATTAACCTGATATGTTTACACTCTGATTTAGTTAACCTTTCCCCCGTTGCTGGGCAAGAGATTTTACAGAGGTGTTTTTTCCGCGTTTTCCCATCCAGAGGAACCCGCCAGCATGGTTTAGTGATGCTAATCACAGGGTTCTGCACTTTCCAGCCCAGGACGCCTCGGCCCTCCCCGTCAGGGACAGCAAAGCGTCCTTGAGCTCACTCAGACTTTTGTGCTTGACCCACGTGGATTCTCTTTAACATATTATCGATCGAATCCTTTATTTAATTCGTTAACAAAATCAGAAGGAGGACGCCAGTGAAAAGGGATGAAAAACTGTGCAGTTTATTTGGGGAAGACAGGAATGCACTCTGTAGCTCTGAAAATACTTGATGGGCGAAATTTATGGGGAGAAAACTCAAGCCGGAGCAGAGGTGTCAGCAGAGTTTTAGAGGAGGACTGCTTTTCCTCCACGGGGCAGTCCATTCACCTTTGTCCAAATTTGTTTTAAATTCTAGCTCAGCCCTAGCCCCCCAATAAGACCCTGAACATCTCGGAGTCTTTGTTGTCCCCTCCACAAAAAGAAGATGCTGAGAAAGCCAGTGTGTAGGTGCGGTGAGCTTGAGAAAACCTGCTGGGTTGAGGATCTTGACCTTTCAGTGCTGTGTGCAGGTCCCCAATGCAGGACCCGAAGACCAAAGATCTTCAACTTGTTTGGTCAGGACCCCATCCTGCAGGCCCCCCGGCATGTGAAGAGCCAGAAGCCACACACTTGACCTCTGCAGAACCAGAAAACAATGGACCGCACACCTTTAAGTCAAAAACTTTTGCAAGGTGGGTAGGGACCAAGGTGCTTCTGCAGAACAAAGCCACCTCGGACCAGAAGCTGGGTTTATACTGACACTTCCGTTCCCGAAGGCCCCTCTTCGTGGGAAATGATTTCTCTAACCTCCCCTCCTGCACCTGCTGAGCTCAACCCAGCACCTGCTGAAGGAACTGTGAGGTTCTTACTCCTTACTTGCCTGAGCCTCTGACGATCAAAATAGTTCAAAGCCCACTCCTTGCGGACCTGGCTTACAGAAGGCCTCTTCAGTTCTCGGTCCCATTGACTCTAATCTTGGGAAAAGTCTAACAATCTTTTTTATTTAAGGTCATGCCCTCAGCATATGGAAGCTCCCAGGCTAGGGGTCGAATCGGAGCTGCAGCTGCCAGCCTATGCCACAGCCACAGCAACAACGGATCCGAGCTGAAGTCTGTGGCCTAGACCGCAGCTGGGGGCCACATCGGATCCTTAACCCACTGACTGAGGCCAGGGATAGAACCCGAATCCTCGTGGATACTAGTCGGGTTCATTTCTGCTGAGCCGTAATGGGAACTCCAAGACTAACAATCTTATGTGTCTTATTCAGCCAACACGTTTATTGTGGACGTCCTTGTGACAAGTTCCATG
The DNA here is from genome assembly GCA_004024745.2 of Catagonus wagneri. Lineage (NCBI taxonomy): Eukaryota > Metazoa > Chordata > Mammalia > Artiodactyla > Tayassuidae > Catagonus > Catagonus wagneri. The sequence continues at coordinate 2,188,582 of PVHT021183517.1, forward strand.
TTGGGTTCTGGAAACAGCAGGGAGCAAAAGAAAGTTCTTCTCATAGAACTAGTAGGGGAGAAGCTAAATAAATAAATTCATGAATAGCCAGCAATGAAGGAGATTGAAGTGGGGTTTGTGCAAAGGAGGGCAGGCTTTGCCGTGGGACTCAGGCCTGAAGACAGTCCTTTTGGGTGACACTGGAGCAGAGACCTGAGTGGAGGTGAGCGCACAGGCCTGGGGGGGACACGCTCTCTCCTCTGTGAGAAACAGGACAGCTCTCCAGACTAGAAATAACACGTTGGGAGAGAGGCTCTCACTATTAAGGGAAATCAACAGAAAAAGCCTTTGAGGAAGGGGCTAGACCTGTCAAATGCAGGGAGCTCCCTGCATGGCTCAGCAGTTAATGAACCCACCTAGGATCCATGAGGATGCGAGTCCGATCCCTGCCCTCATTCCGCGGGTTAAGGATCCAGCATTGCCATCAGCTGTGGTGTGGGTGGCAGACGTTGATTGGATCCCATGTTGCTGTGGCTGTGGCGAAGGCCGGCAGCTTCAGCTCCTGTTAGACCCCTAGCCTGGGAACCTCCATATGCCGCGGATGTGGCCCTAAAAAGCCAAAAAACAACAAATGACCTAGAACTGTCAAATGTAGACATCGTAGCCTAGCACGGATAGCGACTTAGAGCCACTTAGGGTCTAAGCTGTGGGTCTAAGTTGTTCCACGCCCTCCTGTCTGCAGGGTTCACTTTGCACACAGTGCAATACGGTTGGGGCCCCAAGGATAAAACTAACTTGTTAATATCAGTTTATGTTTATAAGCAGCACTCAATTCATTTCAATTCTAGAAGCGTCTATTCAGCCCTTGCTACGTAGGAGACAGTAGACCAGATTCTGGGAACAAAACATGAATAACTGAGTGCCATCAGCCCAGGGCTCATGGTCCCACCACAGAGAAGCATGTAGAAATCCGGGCCTTGATTAAGAAAATAAAGAGATGCTGTATGTGTCTTAGAAAGTTCTCTGCTCAACGTGGTTTCACTTCTGTTTAAATTTCTTACTGCTAGAAGGATAATCTTAAACTCCCGGAAAATTCACTCACGTGGAAAAATCCTTAATTCCCAACAGTGCCCGCTCGCTCAGGTATATTTGTACCCACGCACACCCTATTATACGCACAACCAAGACTGTGTAACGTGTAGTCGTTTCTGAAAAACGTCTCCAGACTGATGAAAAGCGCCCTACTGGCTGGCAGCATCGATGGGCTTCTGCTGTACTGCTGACAACGGCTCCTTGGGCTGCCTCTGAGAGCTCCTTGTCTGGCGAGGAGGCTGGCCTCTGGAGCGAGGCTGGGGCCCCCAGGGCTAGGCGTCCTGGCTCTGCTCCAACGCCCGGTGCCCCTTGTCCTTCCCTGACAAGGAGGTGGGGAAGCTTTAAAGTTAAGGGCTTGGAGGGTGGGGCCGAGTGGGGCGCAGACGAGGGCCTGGCTGGAGCCCCAGGGACGGCTCGCCCGCCGTTCATCCAGGCCCTTCCGCCCCCCGGGCAGCTCCTCCCCTAGGAGATGGGGTCTCTTTTCTCACTCCTGGGGCCAGGCTGCCCCACGACTTGCTCTGGCCTGTAGAATGCGACGGCAAGGACACTGTGCCGGCTCCCGGTCTGGCCTCGGGCTCTGGGAACTTCGCCCGGTCACGCTGCAGGCAAGCCCAGAACTCATGAGGGTACAGGAGCACAGGGTCCAGGTTGCCCCGGCTGAGGCCCCAGGTGGGAAAGGCCCGCCAAGGTCGTCAGGCCAGACTCACGGCTGACCTACGGGAGAGCCTTCGGAGGCCAGAAGAACCGCCCAGCTGAGCCCGCCCTGAGCTGCTGACCCACCCAGCCCCTAAACGCGAGCATTCATGCTTCTTTCTTTCTTTCTTTCTATCTTTCTTTCTATCTTTCTTTCTTTCTTTCTTTCCTCCCTTCCTTCCTTCCTTCCTTCCTTCCTTCATTCCTTCATCTTTTAGGGGTGCACCTGTGGCACATGGAAGTTCCCAGGCTAGGAGTTGAATCAGAGCTGCAACTGCCAACCTACACCAGAGCTCACGGCAACGCCGGATCCTTAACCCGCTGAGCATGGCCAGGGATCAGACTGCGTCCTCACAGATATCAGTTGGGTTGGTAACATGCTGAGCCACGATGGGAACTCCTGAGCCCAGAGCCAGGTAATTGCTTGATCGAAGCTACCAAGTTTTAGCATGGTCGTTATGCAAGGAAAGCTTATGGAGGAAGCTTCCATGCAGAAATACATCCCATAGGCATATGGCGCCTACCTAGGTCTGTGTACATCTGAGAAAGAGATGAAGGATAAGAGAAACAACGTAAATGAACACTCAGATGTAAACTGGCAGAACACAAAAACTGGCCCAGACGAAAAAACAATAGGCATGCAAATCTCATCCCTGAAATACTTTAATAATTGAATCAAATATGTTGATTCATTTATGTTTCCCATCTGAATACCTGATTGGGGACTGGACACAGTAGGTAGAACCAGAGGCCTGGTGCCTGGGGCTGGGCACCTGGACAGCCACCTGGGCTCCCTCAACGCACTGCACAGTGACAGGGATCAAAGCTGCTTCCTGGCGCTGCAGAGATACCACCAATGCTGCTGGACCGCAGCGGGAACTCCAGCATTTTCTCACCTGTGATTTTGTGTGTTATTTTAAGTGTTTTCTTATGTGTTATTTTATTTTAAGTGAAACGTACCTTGGAGGTAAAAAAAAAAAAAAGCTGGAATCTGCATTTCTTCTTTTCAGACGCTCAGTGAGATTCATGCAGCTTCCAGGCTGGCACCCTCCCGCTTCCTGCTGGCACGTTTGCACGGACCTGTGTGGCCCAGGCTAAGTGTTGCGTCTGTCATTGGTGTTGTCCCTGACCCTACTGTCAACATCTGTGCCGTCTCTTCACCCTCCTCCTAATTAACAGCATTTCCTGATCCCAAAAAATCTGCCTGGGAATTTCTTCTTTTTAAGTCACTGGCTTGAAGCTGTCCCTCTGCATTGGGCTTAATCAGACCACAACACCTGGGGATAGAATGAAAAAATATTATGCAAGAGTCAAGTTTAGGAATTCCTGGGCGGCTCAGTGGGTTGAGGATCTGGGGTTTTCATTGCTGGGCCTCAGGTCGCAGCAGTGGCTTGGATGCCATTCCTGGCCTGGGAGCTTCTGCATGCTGTGGGCATGGCCAAAGCATAAACAAATGAATGAAAGAATCGAGTTTATCATTTTCCTGCTAAAGCTGGCTTTTATGTATCAACACAGATTTATAAAACCCTCTGCGAGGCAGAGATGAGTCATGCATAAATGAAGTCAAGTAGTCATGCTTGTCGTACTTGGGAAGTGGTTTAAGACCAAGACTGAGTGACAGCTGGAAGGGGACCAGAGAGCCACCCTTTCTGCTTGCAGTGCAGGGTCCCCCAGAGGTGACGTCGCTGCCCTGACAGCCCAGCTGTCTAAGGGGGCGATTTGTGCACACGGCGGGGATGAAAGAGCCCAAAAGCGGGACAGCGGGGCTGAACAGGAATCACGTGGCCGCCTTCCCCTCAAACGCAGCGAGAGACAGCGTCCAGAAAAGGAACAGGGACTGTGCCCTAAATAAATCATTTCCCAAAGTGAAAAACTGTCACCAGGGCTAGTGTTTTCTTAGGATACAACAGTTACTGTGTTACCGGAGTCAGCATTGCCAGAGGGTTTTTTTTTTTTTTCTTGTGGAAATGGTGACAGAAATTGTTAAAGAGTGCCGTTCTGGAGTTCCCGCTGTGGCACAATGGGCTCAGTGGTGTTTCTGCAGCACCAGGTCAGCGGCTGCATCCCCAGCCCCGCGCGGCTGGTTAAAGGATCCAGCGCTGCTGTGGCTCCAGCTTAGGTCACAGCTGCTGCCTGGGGATTTGATCCCTGACCCAGACACTCCGTATGCTGAGGGTCAGGCAAAAAAGAAAAAAAAATGAAGCATATTATTCTGTTTTAAGCTTCTTTCAAACATGTCTGTGTATATTTAAATATTAAGTGAAATGATACAAAAGAAGCCATCCTTGGATTCTTTGGGATATAATTTTCAAATTTGTAGCACAAAGTTTTCTGGAAGAAGCTAATGAAGCCGAGGTTTTCTAAATTTCTTCCTCGTCAGAAAATTTACCCAAATCCATCAGGATAAGTTGTGGCATGACGACAGAAAACAAATGAGCGGGTGAAAACCAACCACAAAGGACCCCTGGATCCGCAGTGTTCCAGAACAACGAGGTTTATTTCTGGCTCGCATCCTGCGTGATTCCTGTCAGCCAGGGCCCCGAGTCCACACGTCACCCCAGGACCCAGGCTGGAACTGGGGACACTGCTGGTTATTCCAGAAAGTCTGGAGCACCAGCAAATATGCTTGGTAGACACACCATGCTTCAAGTCTTCTCCCACGTCATTGGCTAAAACTAGTCACATGACCCACACAGCCACAGGGTCCCAGAAGTGCATGCTCTGATCAGAAGCTCCAAAGCTTCATGTGGTTTTCTTTTTTCTTTTTCATTTTGGCCACACCCATGGCGCATAGAAGTTCCCGGGCCAGGGACTGAATCCCAGCCACAGCTGCCACCTGCTGCGTCCTTCACCCACTGCACGGGACCAGGGCCGCAGCCCACACCTTCTCCACGGCAACCTGAGCTGCTGCATTCGGATCCTTAACCCACGGTGCCACAGTGGGAACTCCCAAAGCCGCGCATAGTGACTGAGAGACATGCTTGATTACTGCACGATTTGGATGCTGGCTATTTGATGACGTGAAAAGTTCTGATTGAGGCCAACATCAGGCCACACTAATAAGCAGGTGGGATTCCCTGGGGCACTTGTTTCTAGGCAGACAAGACTTCCGTCTTCATTTTCTGCAAATGAACACAATGTTTCTTTTTCTTTTTTTGTCTTTTTGTCTCTTTAGGGCTGCACCCGGGGCATATGGAAGTTCCCGGGTTAGGGGTCAAATGGGAGCTGTAGCCACCAGCCCAAGCCAGGGCCACAGCAACGCTGGATCCGAGCCGCGTCTGCAACCTACACCACAGCTCACGGCAACGCCGGATCCTTAACCCGCTGAGCGAGGCCAGGGATCGAACCCTCATCTTCATGGATACTAGTCGGGTTCCTTAACTGTTGAGCCACAACGGACACTGCGAACACAGTTTTCTATCAAGCCTCTACCTGGCCCAAAGGCAGAGACTTACTCTTAGACAATTAGGATTTAGTCAAATGGATGTTTATTTAGCTCAGGGTTTTGTATAAATCGCAATGGATGACTGGTTTCTGTGGCAAACGGATATGATTTCTTCAGGAATTCACATCTGACCACACAGGCAGTTTCTGAAATGTGGGTTTTAGCCTTCAGCTGGCGGTTCTGAGGATCTGCGCCCTTGGCAGTCACTGGAAACAGAAGCCTTCATCTGGGTCCAGGCTTCCGGGTCCTGCATCGTTCTCTGCACGTGAAGGGGAGGCAGTTGGCCTCCTCCTTGGATCGGCCGGAGTTGACGGCACCCATCTGCTCAGCACCGCTGCTCCCTGGGCTCTCACCTCCCCGGAGGGAACAGGAATTTTGCAGCTGGCTCACTTCCGGTCTGGGATCAGCCGGGGTCTGGGGGCCGGGCGGGCGTCGGTGAGTAGCTTGGCTCTCCCGGCGGAGGCGCTCACTAACTCAGCAAGCGTTCACGCACCTAGAAGCCAAGGTGCTCTTTGATCCCGTTTCCGTCATAACAACTCACCTCTGAAAACCCGTGAAAGTTCACATCTCATTTGAATGAAAAGGATGATGAGGTCAGAAGACACAGCACTGCATTGATTTCCATTTTGAAATATTATCAAGACACACGCATAGGCGTGTTCAGGGGAATATGCAGTCTCAACGGTAATTTTCCCAATAAGACGACTGCAAACTCTTGGATCCTAAGACCTAAGATCAAATTTCCATTCAGAATTTCCATTCTATTTATCAGTTGTTTAAGATTGGGCAAATAGTTCTTGGTCTTGGCCTTATTTTCCTAGAAAATATTTGATGCAGACCAGGGCTGGCACAGAACGGACACTCAATAAAGTGTTCTCTCTACTATTGTTAATGTACTACTAAAATACTACCAATAATTCATTAATAATTAATGGTAGGAGGCGACTAGTGAGCCATCTCAGGGGTGGGAGATCGAGTCATATCTCTGCGCTTTACAATATAATGTAACACAAATTAATTCAAGACAATTGCTGGCCACAAAGTTCTTCATTAGCATAATCATATAAACGGGACAATTTAAAAATCACAGGAGTGACTTGATGTTGAGATTTGCTTCAAAATCTTCTGGTCGGGGGCTTCCCTCTGTGGTGCCGTGGGTTAAGAATCGGAATGCAGCAGCTCAGGTCCCTGCAGAGACACAGGTTCGATACCAGGCCTGGAACGGTGGGCTAAGGATCAGGCACTGCCAATGCAGCGGTCACAGCTGCCACTTGGGTTCAGTCCCTGGCCTGGGAATTGCCACATGCTGTGGGTCTGGCCATTGAAAAAAAAAGAAAGAAAGAAAAAGAAGAGTCTAGGGAGCTCCCTTGTTGCTCAGCCGGTTAACAACTTGACCAGCATCCAGGAGGAAGTGGGTTCAACCCCTGGCCTTGCTCAGTGCGTTAAGGATCTGGTGTTGCTGCAAGCTGTGCAAATCACAGATGCAGATCAGATCCCGTGTTGCTGTGGCTGTGGTGTAGGCTGGCAGCTGTAGCTCCAATTTGACCCCTAGACTGGGAACTTCCATATGCTCCAGATGCAGCCGTTAAAAAAAAAATCAGAGTTCCTGTTGTGGCTCATTGGCTCAGTGGTAACAAATCCTACGTGTATCAAGGAGAATGCAGGTTTGATTCCTGGCCCTGCTCAGTGGGTTAAGGATCCGGCGTTGCCATGAGCTGTGGTGTAGGTCACAGATGCGGCTTGGATTTGGCGTTGCTGTGGCTGTGGGTAGGCCAGCAGCTACAGCTCTGATTTGACCCTAGGCTGGACACTTCCATATGCTGTGAGTGTGGGCGCTCCCTCCCCGCCAAAAAAGCTAAGAAAAATCTAGTAGCTAACTGAGAAGGTCCTACTGTATAACACGGGGAACTATATTCAATATCTTGTAATATACTATAGTGGAAGTGTATCTGAAAAAGAATATATATAATATGTATATAACTGATTCAATTTGCTGTGTATCAGAAACTAACGTAATATTATAAATCAACTATGCTTCGATTAAAAATAAAGGAATAATCTAGTATTTGAGTTATTAATAAAAAGAGTGGCCATGAACTATTGATTATTGAAGTGGGATAATAGAAACATGAGGTTCATCGTATCTGTACATGTTGGAAATTTCTATCACATAGTTTTAAATCGCTGTTACACATAACATACTGGAGGTAAACAGACAAGATGATTCTACCCTGACGTGCACATTGAATCAAGCCACTTTTACAAAACATTTCCTGTTTAATTCCCGCTCCCTCAGATGGAGATGTCTCATGAAATCGACTTGGAATTTGAAGATCACAAAAGGGAAAAAATATATTAAGGGTGACTTTATTAGATCAATGTAGGATGGTTATCACTTGAAAATACACTCTTTCTTGAAGTGCAATGCATGTCAGACCTACATATATTATTAGCTGGATATATATGTATTAGATTCAGAGTCGGGTAAACACAGTAGCTGGACTTGCACTAGCACATGCGTCCTTCGTCACCCTGGGATGCGTCCCGAGAGTCTCTTCGTCCTTCGTCACCCTGGGATGCGTCCCGAGAGCCTCTGACAGGCTGGTCGCTCCACGGGACGTCTTTTGCCTCACGCTGACCACGGCGCTCTGCTGTGGGTGTGGCGGGGTATTCTCTTCTCAGGGAGGTCACCGCATCAAGGAACAGAAAGCTGAAGCAGCTAGCTTGAGGAAGCCCAGGCAGTAAATGACCTTTTTTGGGCCACACCCACTGCACAAAGATATTCCTGGGCCAACGATGAAACCCATGTCACATCAGTGACAGTGCTCGATCCTTAGCCCTAAACCCACTGAGCCACCAGGGAGCTCTATACCTGACTCTGTGGCCAGCTGTCTTTGGCCCGAAGTCCTTGACTCTCTCATTGTGCATTCTTTTTTGTTTTCTGTTTTTTTTTTTTTTTTTAAATAGAGATATAACTTGAGGAGATACTATCTCTTTTACTTATTTTTATTTTTTGTCTTTAGGGCCACACCAGCAGCAATACAGAAATTCCCAGACTAGGGGTCGAATCGGAGCTGTAGCCACCAGCCTACACCACAGCTCACGGTAACGCCGGATCCCTAACCCACTGAGTGAATCCAGGGATCGAACCTGCAACCTCATGGATGCCAGTCAGATTGGTTTCCACTGAGCCACGGCAGGAACTCCTCACTGTGCCTTCTTACTTGGCCAACACAGCTGCTCAGTAAACACCCAGACGCCCCCTTTAAATACGAATCTATGAACAAGCTCACTGTGAGATCAGCCCTGGGTGCTGTCTGTTGCAGAAGTGTGATGAGAGGCTGGCGGAGTGCAGACTCCAAAGCCTGCAGGCCTGGCTGTGACATCAGCTGCCACTGCCTGAGGCTCCTCGGAAGCCGGCCTGTCCTGTTCCCAGACACTGTGTCCAGGCACCAGGCCAGGTCCAGGCCTCTGGGCCCTGGGCACTTCTGCGAGGAAAGCCACCCGGCCCTTGGGTGTCCCGCAGGGACGGCGCCCGGAGGGTTTCCCGCTGACCCCCGGGGTCAACCTGCTGGCCCTCGGTTGGGGGGGCGGGGGAGGAGGGTGGACCCTTGGACTTTGTCCCCGCGAACTGCATTTATCACTTGTGCCTCTGTGTTTATGCAACGCCTCCAACTGATTACTGGGTCCGCGGCCCCTGTGTTTACTGCTGTGTCACTAACCTCGGTCCCCCTAGCCCCTCACGTCAGCGCATCGGGCGGCTGGCGCTCGCAGACTGCAGCCGCGGGAGTCCTGGGTCTCTCCTGCTTCCTGCAGCCCGGGAGCCGGTCTCGCTGAACCACATGCAGGTTCTCGCCAAAAAGTTATTGCAAACGGCGCCAGCTCATCTTTAACCAGCCGCGCTGGGCACCCACGGAGCCCCGTGCAGGAATGGGTTTGGTGCGTGGCTGGGTGCACATGCACGCGCGTGTGTGCGTGTGCAATGTGTTACAGGCACTTTGAGGAGGCCCGAGTTCTCCTTATGCAACCACCGGCCCCGGTGGTCCCTGGCTGTCCCCGCACCGCTCTGGCTCCCCCTCCACGTGTGCTTATGTGCAGGGTCGGGATTCAGAGCGAAGCGGGGCCCAGCCTGAGGCGGCCGAATCCGGGCTCACGCTCCGGCCACACTGTTTAGCGCCGGGCCAGTCACTCAGCTTCCCGCTGCCTCAGTTTCTTCATCCGGGAAAAGGGAACACTAGTGTCCATCCCAACAGGTTCCATCCGGTGGGAATTAAAGATGATGATGGATGCAAAGTTGTTCCTCGGCCCCCGAGTGTGGCTTCTCCCCGGGACTCTGATCCTGGGACTCGAGGAGGTACCGGAACAAGATAATGATGGTGATGCTGATTTAGACCAAGAGGAGCTCCTGTGTGTGTGTGTGTGTGTGTGCGTGAAAAGATCTACCTCCCTGGCCGCCACGACTGCTTCGTGAGCCCGGGGACCTCCCTGCTGGGGGCCCCGTGAAGGACTCGGACTTCAGCTCCACGGAAAACGGGGAAGAGCGATTTGGCAAGAAGATAAATGGCTGGTTATAGTTTCCTACCCCTCCCCCCTCTCCATTCCAACAACGTCTTTTGTGTGGATGATGTGTATTTTTTAAGTCTCACAGCTCACTTTTCTGCCCAGGAGTCTTCAACCCTACCCCTGCTCCCCCCCCCAAAAAAAAACAATCCAGAGAAGTTAAATAGATGTCGAGTCAGTTGGGGGAGGCAGAAATGTAAAGCCTCCATTTTCGGGGGAAGAAGGTCCGATCAGCGAACATTCAAGAGAAGTGGGGGGCACAAGCCACCCGGCAAGCATCGAGGGGGCGACTGGTCTTAAAGCCTCCTGGGCCGAGGGGGGTGTCAGGGCCCCTGCCTGGTCGGCCTCCAGTCGTTAACCAGGTCCTTTTCTTGTCCCCTCCTAAGGCACTGTGGGCGGGCGGGCAGACAGGCCATCTCAGAACCGCAGAATAGGGCCCCTGGAAAGAGAAAGACCAGTTCGGGGATCGGCCGAGTTCAGCTTGGAGCTTTGCCACCATGCGGCCTGAGCATTTCCTCCACAACCTGCAACTCTTCTTGGATCCCAGACCAGGTCAGAGGCATTTGAATCAGCCCAGAAGACCCCCGCCCCGCTGGCCGCCAAGGCCCTGGGCCTTTGTCATGGCTTTTAGCCTCGGTGAGGAAGCCGGGAAGCCCGCATAAGAAAGCAGGGGCCTGACACGGGCCAAGACACTCCTCTCACAGAGGCTTAGGATTTCCAAGTGCCCCCAGGTGGAAGAGCCCTACCAGGGGCTCTGAAACGTCACTAGAAAGCCCTGCCACCCGCACGTCTATATTTTTTATTGCGAATGAGAAAAAAGGGGAAAACCTTGGCCATGCAGAAGGCCACCTGTAATGCTGACTCAGAGACCTTAGCTTCCTACTTCCGTTGTCACACTGGGGTGATGACGGGGTGCCTGGAGAATCAGATGAAAGGACGTATGCAAGTGTTTTTCCAAGTCTTTAAACACTATGTAAACAAAAAAGATATTATTCCTCGTGGCTAGAGATCTAATACAATTCGAGATACTTCGCTTCTGTGGTAAATGTCCCACTTATTAACTGCAGCAAGTTAAAGAAAACAAACAAGCATCAAAAAAGAAAAGAAAACAGCGAGTCATTCCACAGACCGAATTGAGCCGTTGTGAATATACTGTTTATCCCCTTTCAGTATTTAGATGAATTTGAGGTTAGAGAGTGCGTGACTTTTTTTTTTTTTTGGATTATTTTAAACCCAAGGCATTTACAGATTGCTTTGGAATTTACATGTGTCTGGGACTGCTCTAAGCTTTACAAAGAGTAAGTCATGGAACGCAGCAACCTGAGGGTCATAAGTACAGCTATGATCATAAGTGTTTTCACTTGGCTAAATCCAGGCACACAGAAGTTAAGTGACTCTTCCAAGGAGTTCCCGTTGTGGCTCAGCGGAAACGGATTTGACTAGTATCCCTGAGGATGCAGGTTCGATCCCTGGCCTTGCTCAGTGGGTTAAGGATCTGGTGTCGCGTTGAGCTGTTGTGTAGGTCCTAGACACGGCTCGGATCTGGCATTGCTGTGGCTGTGGCTGCGGTGTAGGCCGGCGGCTATAGCTCTGATTCGACCCCTAGCCTGGGAACTTCCACATGCCATGCCGCCGATGTGACCCTAAAAAGAAAAACAAAAAGTGACTCTTAGCAGTGGGTGACAGAGGAGAGGTTCAAAACCAAAACCCGAGCTCTCATCCACTACGTTGCCTTGTTTCTCTCTAAAGAAGGTTTTTTTTTTCTCGTTTTTTTCCATCCTCCCGTTAGCGCTGTCTGTGCTGCGGCTCATTGTGGGCAATGTTCAAGACGGTCAGGGTTGGAGTTCCCTTCGTGGCTCAGCGGTTAACGAATCCGACTAAGAACCATGAGGTTGCGGGTTCGATCCCTGGCCTTGCTCAGTGGGTTAAGGATCCGTCGTTGCCGTGAGCTGTGGTGTAGGTTGCAGACGCGGCTCCGACTGGCGCTGCTGTGACTGTGGCGAAGGCCGGCGGCTACAGCTCCTGTTAGACCCCTAGCCTGGGAACCTCCATGTGCCGCGGGTGCGGCTCTAGATAAAGGCAAAAAGACAACAACAACAAAAAAAAGACAGTCAGGGTTTTGGAAGATGTTTCCAGAACCTCCTCTGTTTCAGTGCCTTTCCACAGGTTCGTGCTGAGCAGCTGTTAACAACTACCCCCCTCCCTGTTTTCCGAGGTTTGCTGAAAAGCAGCCACGTGTCTGTTGAAGACTGGTTTCCTGTTCCCAGTGGCCGGGTTATCTGAGCGGGCCTGGAAAGCACACGTGTCCAGTACTTTGCCGGGTGCCCTGGCAGGTGACTGTGGCCGTGGAATGGGGCTTATGGTGCCCAGCACCTGGTCCTCGCACCCGTAGGTAACATGTAAGGTGCTGAAGTCTCAGCCCTGCGGGGATCACCCTTGTTGCTCAGGTGAGGAAACTGGAGCCCAGAGAGGTGAGTTAACTTTTCCCAAGTCACACAGCTTGTCAGCAGCAGCTTGACGCTCCAAACCCAGGCTTCCGGGTCTAAAATCTCTGCTTTGAAGTGCCCAGCCACCCCTACGGAGGTCAGTCAAAGCTGTGCCTGGGTTACTTGCAAGGGCTCTATCTACTAGTTTGTATTCTTCTCTGGAAATGACTTGATCCCCCCCCCCCAGCAAGTCCCCTTTTGTCCCTTGGAGACGCTCGTTTTGTTTTCCTCTGACTTGGCCCACCTTCCCCCCAAGTCTCAGCCTCCATCCTCGGCGCCCCGCTCCCAGCCCGAGGTCCCGGGTGCAAAGCTGTGCTGGGCTCGGGGCTCTGACCTGCACTCCTGATGCAGGAGGGTTAGCTGGTGCTACCGCGGGGAAGCTCAGGTCCTCCCCCAGCCTGGGCCCTGCTGGGTTTTCAGAGCCTCTCACGTACCCGAATCCTGTAACGCTCTGAAAAATGAGAAGGGCACGTGGCTTCCACGTGTTTATTCAGTGACTGATTTTACTCCACACAGAACAGGGCAGCGATGCCCAAAGAAACAAGGAATTCCAGTCTTGCCTCTGGCTCAGCCCTCAGGGGTCCGGCCCAGCCCAGCTCTGCTAACCCTGAGCCAGGAGTCACCAGGCACAGAGCCCTGGAGGGTTTGATGGGGGCGCCGTGGGCCCAGAGCTGCAGCAGAGGCTGTGAGCTCAACGGCCTCTGAGACGTCCTGAGTCCCGGCCTCTGCTGGACCCGCCCAACTTTACGCGCTCCCGGCTGCGCGAGGCCAGACCGGGCCCAGAGACTGGGAAGGCAAGCCGAGCGCGTGGCCACGTCCTGTCTCCCCCGCGCCAGAAAAGCCCATCAGTCCCGATGAAAAGTCACACATTTTCTTTTCCTAGCATAGAACCAGCTCCCTAGAAAAATCAGACCGAATTAGTGTCGAGTCTTTGTATTTTGTTCCTGTTTACTGAACAAAGTATTAAATATCCAGGACAATCCCTCCAGCTAATCTCCTTCATCCACAGAAAGAGAAAGTAGGTGATGGACTGGGTGCCTTGCCGGGGATGAGGAGGTGGGTGACCGCCAACGAAAATGGGGTTTCCTGGCTGGTGATGGAATTAGGCAAAGGAGGTGTCTGCACCGGTCCGTGAAAAACATGGACTTGTTATATTTCAAGGGGGCGAACGTCACGGTATGTTAATTACACCTCTGTAGGCTGTCATTTAAAAACACCAAGGACTGTGTTGGGGTGACTCTCAGCCCTCTTTCCGGTCCCCAGATGCCGTTTGGTCTTCTCCCAGGAGCGTTCCGTGGAGGAGGGCACAGGAGACGAGAGCAGACGCTGCTGTGACCAGGAGGGAAAACTCCTAGCCAGCCCTCACTTTGGAAGCAGGAAGGGGACGTTGCCTGCATCTTCCTGGGCCGATAAGGACGGTGATTGGTTCCTTTGTGTCGGGTCTGCGTCAGTTAGAAGGTGCATAAAGTACAGGATGTTTGCTCTGCTGAGCAACTAAGCTCACCTTGAAACCCGAGACCAGAGGCTGTTGAAAAGGGACAACTTGACAGTCAGGCAGCTTTTCCCCCCAAAGAGTCATCTGTTTTATTCCGGAGGGTTGGACCAAAATTAGTGACACCTGCTATTTTTGCTTAAACGCTAAAAATACTTATTAGGAGATTCACTTCAAGCGTCAAGACAGGAGCGACCCAAATACCAACTGCGTGCTCTCAGATGACAATGAGAAGTTCCAGAAAGGAAAATTCTAGCCTCAGAGGAGAATAAACTTAGGGAGAAACGGGGCCTCTCCGTCCCCTCCTGGGAAAGATGCAGGCGCGGTCCGGAAGCTGTGCAGTGAGGTCCCTGTCTACGCTCTTCAGGGCCAAGCACACGGGTAAGTCCGGCATCCTTCCGGCTTAGCTGATGGGACAAACCCAGGGCTTTCTGGCTTCCGCCAGGGCCCGCTGCGGGTTTAGGGCCCCGGGGGGATGAGAAAGCGGCAGGGGTCAGGGTGCCCTCCCCAGAGGGACCTACAGCCTCAGAGGGGAGATAAAGCTCATCGATTTGAAGATTGTCCAGCTGACGTCATTCCTCTCCTTTGGCGCCGCTCTGGGGACACGCTGGGGACACCCGGCAGAAAGATGTCCTCGCTGCTTTGCCGTCAAGGATCTGGGATCAGAAAGTAACATAACTTCACCTTCTGTGAGCCGGGGAGTAACAGAGATTTTTAGGGGTGCTGTGGGCCCTTGGAGGGAGGGGCTGGCTGGGCTGGGGGCAGGGCGTGAAACGTAAAGAGGGGACTTCTGCGCTGATCGGGGCCCCGAAAGATCTGTGAGGGCCTACGCCCCAGTACCCATGGCTGGGAACTCATTTGGAAACAGGGCCCTCACAGACGGACAGGTTAGGAAGAGGTCATTGGAGTGGGGCCTTAGCCCTTCTAGCTGAGTCCTTATTGAAAGACGGGAATCCGGACACTGACAGGCGGGCAGGACGGGAAGATGAAGGCAGAGATCGGCGATGCTTCTGCGGGTCAGGGAAGGTCAAAGGTGGGCAGCAAACCACCAGAAGCCGGGGGAGGGAAGGGGGCCAGAGCCTGCCTTGCAGCCTCGGAGGAACCCACACCTCGAGCTCAGATTTCTGGTCTTCAAAACAGTGAGACTGAACGTTTCCTCTGTTGAAGCTGTCCGGTCTGCGGTGCTCGGTGCCCGCAGCCGTGGGGAGCGTTGGACCCCGTCCTTGAAGGATGCGGTGTTCTCAGGGGGGAGGGGGGGAGGAACCTCGTGCCCTGGGCTGGTAGGAAAAGGGTGCGTGGACAAGGCCACAGGCTTTGGGGGCAGTGTGGCTCTGGAAGTGAGAAGCAGATGAGCCTGGAAGGTGGGCTGGAACTGAGACACCTTCAGGAATGGCTTGATCTGGGAGGCAGGGGGGAACCTACGGAGGTCTGTAAGCCAGGACTCAAGAAGGTGAGAAGGAAAACCAAGCACATTATCCTAAAGGAATGGCGAGTCCTCGGTAAGCCTGTCAGCGGACCCATGAATTTGGGAGACGGGTGTAGGGATGGGGGCGCGGCATCAAGTCTAAGCAACAGGCAGATCCTGGGAAGACTGGAGGTTGTTGCTTCTGTAATAATCTAAGGGGCTCATTCTTCACCCCCCTCCTCTGCAATCCCAGCCTGAGACGCCAGGGGCTTCAGAATGCCCTGCTCTGTGCTTGGGGCCTGGCAGCGAGGTCTGTGCTTCCTGCCGTCTTGGAGGACGAGAGCGTCCTGCTGCATCCTGGCTCTGACAAAGGGCGGTGTGACCTGGTGCCTGCAGCCGTGACCCGGGCTCTGGGACTAGCTGTTAACCCCGGGTCTGCTGGCAGGGCACCAGCGACGGCTACACTGGCACTCAACCAGAAATCAAGTTTGCAATAACCTGCCTCCTGGATGTGGTTCTCGGCTTCCTCTGGTCAGAGGGCCAGTGCCATCAGCAGGCCTGAGTGGCTGTGGGCTTTGCTGCCCTGCGTGGCTTTTCCTCATTAAGAGCACACTGAGGTATGCTGACGCCTGGGTCTCACCAGACCTGCAAATAGCTCTGCATTTTACATCACTTCACTGACCCGGTTGTAAATACAGCCTCGATACCATGAATCCCAAATAACAAGGAGGCTCTGAAAGGGCAGAGAGAAACTGAGCACCCACTTCTGCCAGGAGCAGGTGCCACGCTCTGTGGTGTCCCCGAAAGTGGGTCCTAGCAAGGGATGTCCAGGTGCCCTGGACCAGTGACCGAGGACGCGTTGCCTCAGACAGTGGAGTCATCTCCATTTTCTTAAGTCCTTTTCGTTTTCATTTCTTTCTTTCTTTTCTTTTCTTTCTTTCTCTCTCTTTTTTCTTTCTGTCTCTCTCTCTCTCTCTTCTTTTTTTTTTTTATGGCTGCACCTGTGGCATACGGAGGTTCCCAGGCTAGGGGCTGAAACTGAGCTGCAGCTGCCAGCCTACACCACAGCCAGAGCAACACCAGATCCAAGAAGCATCTGCAACCTACACTACAGCTCACAGCAACACTGGATCCTTAACCCACTGATCGAGGCCAGGGATGGAACTCACCTCCTCATGGACATTATGTTGGGTCCTTAATCTACTGAGCCACAACGGGAACTCCTTCGTTTTCTTTTATTCAATTTTTTTTTTTCAGTTCTTCTCCATCAGTGAATGGGGAATATCATAAAACAAGAGGTTTGATTTGACTCAGTGCATTTTCACAGAGTCCTAGTGACTTTTACTCGTGGGGTGAATACTTTGGAAATTGATGCAGTCAGTGGAAGACGCAACTGCTGTCCTGGGAAATCAGAGCAGCTAAAATCTTGTTACCGAGCTCGTCGGAGGCTCACGGCAGGCCGTCCACTTTCTCCGTGAAAATCCAGGACTAAGCCTCTGTCACAGGGATTTCAGTCCGTTCGGATTCTCCCCAAAGCCTTTGCAGGGCAACCAGAGTGGTGACGGTTTTCTGCAGATTTTAGATTAAAATGCCTACTGCCAAGCATGAATACCTTTGTGTGTGTGTGTATGTGTGTGTGTGTGACAAGCCTACTTAAAAAGCTACTTTTCTTGGAGTTCCCTTCGTGGCTCAGTGGTTAGCGAATCTGACTAAGAACCATGAGGTTGCGGGTTCGATCCCTGGCCTTGCTCAGTGGGTTAAGGATCCGGCGTTGCCGTGAGCTGTGGTGTAGGTTGCAGACGCGGCTCGGATCCCGTGTTGCTGTGGCTGTGGTGAAGGCCGGCGGCTACAGCTCCTGTTAGACCCCTAGCCTGGGAACCTCCACATGCCGCGGGTGAGGCTCTACATAAAAAAGGCAAAAAGACAAAAAAAAAAAGCTACTTCTCTTACCTATGTTGATTGAACTTCTAGGGCGCGTAAAGTGAATTCACTCATTTTCTTTCTTCGGTGCGTGTTTGTGGGGCTGGACGCTCTGCAAAAACAAGGGAGGCTTCTGTTTGATTCCTGTGGAAAGTGTGGAATAGCATCATGAGAGAGAGAGAGGGAGAGAGAGAGAGAGAGAAAG
>PVHT021183517.1:2206858-2261466 GCA_004024745.2 Catagonus wagneri
TTCACACCAGGATGATGAGCAATTACTGCTCATTAGCAGGCACCTCTGTGCGGTGCTTGACATTAAAACTAAGAGAAGTTCCATAAAAGGGGCAGTTACTCCCTGGAGCAGGTAAACACCAGCAGGGTTTTACGCTCTCTCTGTACACTCACATTTTAGAGTATATACGACACAAAAATCAAAGCACAGGGCAAATGAACCTTGCATGGCAGGGTCCAGAGTCCCTGTCTCAGACCCTTAAAGGCTGAGGGTCATTTCTCTGTTACACGCACTAAACTGAGGCCGGCCAAAGAAGCGCGGAAGAGAAAAGCAGATGCGGCCGGAGCGTGGGCCGGAACGGAGGGCGCCTTTAGCAATGGCTTGATCTAGGAGACAAGGGGGAGCCTGCAGCACAACTAAACTAAGGCCAGCAGAAAAGTTGCCAGGCTCTTCCATCGAGGGGACTTCATCCATTTAATACAGAGGTGGCAGATGGGGCACTTTGTTGTCCTGGGGGCAGATATTGAGAAATTAAGGAAGATGACGCATCTTTTGAATTTTGTCTAAAAACTGGGTATGGCATTTTTTGCCTTCTTTAGATAGTTTTTTTGGGGGCGCAGTTAAGATTTACTCAAGCTAATAACCGCATCACACCGTAAGCTGACATTCATAAAACAATGTGGATTTCCAGCAAAAAGAGAAAGCCCTGTCTAAACAAAATTATTAGCATGATTTGGGGATTAGAACTAGATTCGTTGCTTACTCAGTTTCACTTTACTAAACCAGCCAGGCCCCTGAGGTAAATTGCTAAAGGCAAGCGGAAGCACTAGGCTTTTTACTACTAAAGAGGGCCGGAGCACCCTGGACTTTGCTGGAGAAAAAGTTATGAATAAATGACACGTCCCAGGAGTCACCGTCATGGTACTTTCCAACCGTAATCAGACAAATCCTTTCCATAGTGGCTTCTAGTAATTCATCTGCAAAGAAGTTTGATTACATGCTTACTCTTATTGAACTTTGTGTATTTTCTTTTCAAAATAAGTATATTCATTTATTCGTTTGTTCATTCATTTGTTCACTCGTTCGTTCACTCATCAATCATTAAATATATATAAATATATTGATATAAATATATCAAGTATTTTATATAAATATATATATTTTTGTCTTAGGGCTGTACCCACGGCACATGGAAGTTCCCAGGCTAAGGGCTGAATCAGAGCTGTAGCTGCCAGCCTACACCACAGCCACAGCAACACCATATCTGAGCCGTGTCTGTGACCTACACCGTAGCTCGCGGCAATGCTGGATCCGTAACCCACTGAGTGAGGCCAGGGATCTACCCCGAGTCCTCATGGATACTAGTCAGGTTCGTTACAGTTGAGTCATGATGGGAACTCCAGTATTCAGGTATAAAGTGTCCGCAAGAAATACCCAGGTTGCGGTAGAAAACAGACCCACACACAAGCTAAGTAATGTCTGCACAGTGTGGACAACGCAATGACGGAGGTGTGCACGACACACGTGCGAAGAGGACGCAGTCACCTGCCCGGGAAGGCAGAGGTGAGCAGGAAGCTTCCAGACAAGGCTGAGACTTAACGGAGCATCAGAGGCTGGGAAGGACTGAATGCAGGTCGCCTCTGCAAAGCTGGGGTGAGTCATTCCTAACTAGTGAGGCTGTTTAGAGGATCAACCGAGCTAATATTAGCAACAGGAAGCAGCATGTTATTGCAGAAAAATCACGCCCATGATGTCAGGCAGAATCCGGGTTCTGCCTCTGGGAGCTTTCCGCCTGGCCGGCGCAGCCTCAGTCTTCCTACCTATACATGGGGTACAGCCCAGAACCCACAGGCCTGGTGAGATTGGGATGGGCTGGGCACCCAGGAGCCTGCTCTGTGCCACACTCATGGCCAAGCGTGGCTCGAGCTCTTTGTGGAACCCACTACACAAGTCGGAGTTTCTTTTTCTTTTGATTCCTTTCTCTAACCTTTCTGATAACTTCCTAAGCCTTGAAAAACAAAATCCATGTTCTATGCCTCACCTGTTACACTGGTAATATACTTGCAATGTCTTAGTGGAGGGAAAGAAAATGACCACAAAAAAGGCAAATGTTACAATTGTGTTAAAGCAAATGACATTGGCTAGCGACTGGACTTGACATTTTTCTGGAACAGGCAGCTTTCATTTCTCCTTAAGGGAGAACACTGACTGTCAGTTTCTGCTGCTGCACGTTATTTTGGAGTTCCCGTCGTAGCACAGCGGAATCGAATCCAACTAGGAACCATGAGGCTGTGCGTTTGATCCCTGGCCTTGCTCAGCAGGTTAAGGATCCAGCGTTGCCATGAGCTGTGGTGTAGGTCGAAGACGCGGCTTGGATCTGGCGTTGCTGTGGCTGTGGTGTGGACCGGCAGCCGTAACTCCGAATCGACCCCTAACCTGGGAACCTGGGAACCTCCATAGGCCTTGGGTGTGGCCCTAAAAAGACAAAAGTAAACAAAAAAAAGCATATTATTATCTCATTAGGAAAAATTCTACATGAAGTACTTGGGTAATACCCCCACATAATCTGCTATTCAATATTTAAGGAGACATATTACAAATTTGTATTATTAAAAATTTGGAAAAAATTTGTTTGGGAGCCTATGAGTCAGAACAAAGCCTCGATTTTGAAAGTTTAGAATCCATGATAAATCTACACGGAATGCTTCCTAAAGGGAAATACAGAAGATAAAGAATCTTTGGTTCGATTCTTCTAAAGGGCACGCCTTATTTACAGCACCTCTTGGTGGGGAAGCTACCTGCTCTAAGCACCGCTCCCTTCCGCTGGGGCTCGGAGGCCGTGCACGCTGAAACCCTTCTGCAGGTGCAAGAGTCCAGCTCACCCGTCAGAATGGCATGCAGACCAAGCACACTTATTTCTCCGACAAGGAGCATGAGCCGGAGCCTGGAGCAAATCAGCGCAGCGGGCAGCGACCCAGAGCCCGCCGCGTGCTAGAGGCTCCGGGGGGCGGAGGGGGCTGGGGAGTCGGCACCGAGGGGCCGTGGTAATGCTCGGCCGTTGCCTGGATCTCGCTGACGGACGGAGGCTGTATTTGAGCAAAGAACAGTGAGCATGCCCAAAGCTCCTTTGCAAAGGGCCATGGGCGACTCCTTCAGTTCCCGAAGGGTGGTGACTGTGCCGGCCTTGCTTAGAGGGGACGCACACACCTTAGGTTGACTAATTGACCTAGAGGGTTGTTGCATTCTTGCCATGCGTGATGCTTAAAGGAAATTAATAAAGTGGATGGTTGGGATGCCGGCAAGAGCCAGGGCTCAGGCTTTTCAATAGGTATCATCAGGGAGCCTCAAAAGTCTCACTGTTTCTTTAAAAGAGCTGAAAGGTGGTTTAGCCAGCTTCAGAACAAACTCATACAAGCTCCCCCTGTGGCGCGGTGGGTTAAGGGTTTGGTGTTGTCTCTGCAGCAGTGCAGGTTCAATCCCCTGCTCAGCCCAGCGGGTAAAGGATCAGGTGTTGCCACAGCTGTGGTGTAGGTCGCGGCTGCGGCTTGGATTTGATCTCCAGCCACAGAAATTCCATATTCCGGCGGTATGGCTGAAAAAGGAAAAAGAAGCAAACAGACCACACAAGTCACACCACGAGTTCACACGCACGGCAGCACAGTCTCCTTTTCAGGGAAAACAGGGGTAACCACCTAGGTTTTAGGACAATCTGGAGAGCTGAGCGTTTTTGAAGTTCTCGTGTTCACAGAATGCAGGTCCAGTCGAGAGCAGGGCTCGTGCCTGCAGTGTGGGTCGGAGGCAAGGTTGCTTTCCGCCTGGTTTCCCCAGCTGCCGGTCACCCTCCGGTTCCCCCTGTCCCCACTATTCCCCGCTCCCTGCATCCCCCCTGCTGCCCCGGGACTGTGCAAAAACGCCTCTACTTTCAGCTACTGGCAGTGCTGGCCACCTGTCACCCACATTGTCACCAAATCACTTCAGGTATTTCACAGAAGTGGGAGGCCACAAGGCAAAAACTCTGTCCCCCTGCTGTCCCCACACCACACAGGGATGACAGAGCAGCCATCCGTCTTTCCTGCCCCCTCCTGGCTGCGGCCGATTCTCCCACCGGGAGTCCACACCCCAGCCTCCCCGGGCCCCGTGGCCTCACTGGCTTATTCTCCTTTTCCAGAATCTTCAGCTCCTCCGTACACTGGCTCCTTCCTGACTTTAAGCCAGTATCTCAAGCGCCCACAAACTGGAAAGTATAAAACCCCGAACTAACCCCCCCAACCTCATTCCGCTTCCGGATACCACCTCCTCTCCCGGCCGCTTCCGTGCATTCTCCCCCGGCGACCTGCACTTGGCTTTGGCTCCCCGCCTGGCCTCGCTCCTGGAGTTTTCTCTTTTCTATCCATCCACACACTGGCTCTGCTCTTGCCAAAGCTGTGGACGTTTCTCTGTGGATCTAAACCCAGCGGGGCTTTTACATCCTCATCTTTCTTGGCTGCTGTGAACACTGGGCTGCTTTCCCGATGTTTAGACTTGCTCGTGCCTCCTGCGACAGCGCCCTTTACTGGTGGTGTGTTCTTATCTAGTACTTTCTCCCCAAGCCCTCTTTATTGCTTAGCTTTCCGCTAGCTTCTTAAAAGCAGCTTTGCTTCAAATTCTGCCCCAGGTTCTCGTCTCCTCCCCCGGCACTCGCATCTTTCCCCACGGCGCTGACCGCTCTGCAGGTCTGCTCTCTGCCTGGACTTCTACGTCCCCTGGCATCCACAAGCAGAACTCTGTTGCCTCTCGTCCTGAATTTCTTCAAGGCATCTTTTGACCTGCCATATTCAGCTCTGAGCTCATCACCAGCTTCTCAGTTCCCTGAAAAAACTGTCTTTTCTTCACCGTTCCAGGCCCCCCCAGGTGCTGCTCCTCCTTCCCCCTGCTGCCTCAGGCAGGGACCTGAGCCCTGAGGGTGGCCATGGAGACAAGCTTACTGCTGGGTGTCCCTTCCAGAGCATCTGTCCCAGGCAGGTCTCTTCCCAGCTCTCCTCCTGGTTTCTCCATCAGCCTGGCCAAGGGTCCTTGGAAATGCATTGCCATGGAATATTACTCAGCCATGAAAAAGAACAAGATGATGCCATTTACAGCGACACGGAGGGACCTAGAGATTATCGTACTTACGTAAGTGAAGTAAGTCAGGCAAACATATGATATCACTTCCATGTGGAATTTTTTTAAAATGATACAAATGAACTTATTTACAAAATAGAAACAGACTCCCAGACTCCCAAAACAAACTTATGGTCATTAAAGGGGACAGGTTGAGTGGGATGGACTGGGGATTTGGGACTAATATATGTACACTGTTAAATGTATATGAAATGATTGGCCAATGGGGGCCTGCTGCACAGCACAGAGAACTCTCCCCGATATTCTGTGATCACCTATATGGACAAGAATCTGAAAGAGAGTGGATGTGTGGATGTGTATAACTGAATTACTTTGTCGTCCAGCAGAAATGATCACAACTTGTAAATCAACTCGACTTCAATAAAACTTTAACAAATGCAAAAAAGAGGAAGGCTTGGCGACTGGCAGCTCTTCACCCGCAAGCCCCCTCCCTCCCCTCTGTCCGTCCAGGGGCGGCAGACCCTGTCAGCTGTGCAGGCTTAGGCTCCTCCCCTCTTCTCTGGCACCGCCCTCCTCACCCCCTCACCCCACAGCTGCCCGCAGCCTTGTCGCCACCCCGCCTCCGAGCCCGCTCCCGCCCGCCTCCCGAGCTGCAGAGCGACCCTCAGGCGCACGTCTCATCAGCTGGTCGCCCCACACAGGAGGTCCTGTCACCTGTGTCCAAACTCCCTCGGCTCTCATAAGAGTCCCTGTCCCTGCAGCCAGGCTCCTTCCAGGCTCTTTTTTTTTCTGTCTCTCTTTATCTTTAGGGCCGTACCTGTGGCATGTGGAAGTTCCCAGTTCAAATCCGAGCTGTAGCTGCCGATCTACGCCACAGCTTGTAACATGGGATCCTTAACCCACCCTCTGAGCGAGGTCAGGGGTAGAACCCACATCCTCATGGACACTACTTGGGTTTGTTGCCCACTGAGCCACGATGAGAACTCCCTTTTGGCTCTTTATGTCCATAAGGAAACCTTACTCCCACCAGGGTGATCTTTTAAGCTCCTCAAAAGCTGAAGGTGTGAAGCTGCTATATTCTCTTTGCCTGCAAACCGGCTGACACCCAGCGCACACTCACCTTCCGCATCTCGTATTATTTGCCCAGAAATGCTCCAGGTCGCCCCATCCGGGCACTGGGCTGGCAGCCCTGGTTTTGCCTTTCTGTGGCACCTGTGCTTGGTGTTGCTGGTTCCTGGGTCACTTCGGGGCTCGTGCTGGTCCCACCGCCACCCCCTTAGCAAAGGATGAGCCTGGGGGGCAGACCTGCCTTCCCTCCCTCACAGTGTCCCCCCGCACCCTGCACGGCCTGGCTCCACTTACAAAAATGGACTTGAGTGAACAAATTAACGCTCACTTAAAACGCATGAAGAAGTGAGTAAAAGACTCTTTTTCTTTTTTCTTTTTCTGGTGAATCATGAAGGCAGCTGCAATTCTAGGAAATGAGGCAAAAATCTGAAATTCCATCTTTCGTCCCGGTGATGGTGACAGGGCCCAGGGCAGGTCCGGACAGCAAGAGCCTTGCGGACGCGGGAGGGCGCAGAGGCCCCCTCTGCTGTCTCCGACTTCCCAAGCACGGCGGTCCCTCTCCGGACGGAGGGGACCTCGCCCGCGGCCGACACTCTGCAGCTTCGCAGAGCTGAGCTGGCAGCACCGCTGGTTCGTCTGTCTGTCCCTCCCGCCACCTCCAGTGACACCGTGACACCAAGCGCCCACGCCTGGGAAAGGCCCCGAAGCCGCCGGGCTTGGTTCCCACTCGCTCCCGGGTAGCGTCACGGGAGGCGAGGTCGCCTTGGGCATGCACCTGCCAGCTCCTGCTTCCTAGCTCCTGCAGAGCTGGAGAGGCGGGCGGGGACTCTGTGGAGACAGAGCGCTGGGTTCAGGCGGGCTTGTCGGGGACAGTAAATCAAGTTAAAGTCGCACGTAAACACAGGCTTTCTCTGCCCAATCCCAGCCCGGCTGGGCGGCACAGGCCGCAGCAAGATGAGGGTTTTTTTCTTCCCCTGTCAGGGTGGCACTGTCCTGGCGGTTAGACCCCCGGTGTGCGCGGACCCGCCCGCCCAAAGGAACCTGGTCTCTGGGCGTCTGTGACTTGGCCTGGCTTGTCGCAGGTGCGAGATCTTGGCAAAGCACTGCTTTTTGTTTCCGTCGTGGTCGCTATAACGTAGATCTTTGCTTCTTTCCTCTAAGAGTCTTCCCTATTTTATTTCTCTAATCTAGGCAAACACACGCTTAAATGCCGCCCCGCTTTACGAAGGACAAAACTACTAATTAATCCTTTTAAATGATGGCTGACGGAGCCCTTTGCGGAGCACCGGCTACTTCTCAGTCTTAGAGGGAGGCTCCTAAGCGCCTTGTCTCCGGCAGGCCCGGTGCAGGGGTCTCTCTCGGCTCAGCCTCCGGACCGACCTGCCAAGGAGGGTGTGGATGAGACAGACCTGTCTCCCAGCGCAGGGCCCCCGGGGTGCCCCGGCAGCGTCTCCCTCCTTTCCCCCGCCCGCATCCAAGCAGCGGGGCCAGCTGCTCCGGGACCTGCCCCTTCTGTCTGCCCGTTTGCAGGACTCTCGGGGGCCTGGGCCTGCGTACTTCAGACTCAGCTGCGTGGTCCTGTGTCCCCAGCTGCATCCTCACCGCTGACCTGCTTGTGAAGGCAAAGCGTCCTGGCCCCAGAGCAGCGCTGGGGCACAGGGAGGGAGTCCGAGGTGTCAAGACCCGCCCGCTGACCAGCCCCTCCCTACGCGCCCCGCCAGCAACACACGAGAGGAGCCACCCAGCGGCACCGGTAAACTGGCAGCGCCGACGGCGGGGCCGCACCCCGTGCCCTCCGAACTCCCGTGCAGAAACGTCCCCCCAGATGTCTCTTAGTGGGGCCCCTGTCCCCAGCCTCGTCTCGGTTTCTCCGCCGTCTCTCCTGTGCCCTCTGGGAAATTTCATAAACGTTTCTCACGGCGGCAAGAGTCCAGACGGAGCTTCGAGGGAGAAACGTCGTGGAAGAGGGTGAGGAGGCTGCACAAGGGATGGCGGCTGGGGTGTGAGGAGCGGGGCTCTGAGATGCAGGCAGGGGCCTGAGTCCTGCAGAAGCCAGAACCGGGGACCCAGGCCCAGGAAGACGGAGCGGGTGGGAGAAGAAGACAGTGAGCGCCCAGGAGAGCCCGGAGTCACAGCTGGTGGAGGTGTGGGTCGGGGGGCCGTGGCCGTCAGGGGACCCGAGGCAGAAGTTCCAGGGGCGGGGAGCAGGCCGTGGACTTTTGGGGAGGCCCCAAGCTCAAAGCCGCTCTGCGCTTCCCACTGTGGGGTCGGCGCCCTCTGGAGAGCGTTCTGAGCCTCGGTTTTCAAATCTGTAAGAGGGGCGGCCTCTGTCCCGCCCTCTGAGGGTGGCCGCAGCCAGCGCTCTCGTGAGGTGCCCGCGGGAGTGCTGGGCACGGAACCCGCAGGGGCCCTGGGTGGAAGGCGGCCTCTGCGGCCTGGGAGGATGCCAGCCAACGACAGGTGTCGTCAGCAGAGGGGGAGCTGGGACACGGCTGCTTCCGGGACACGACAGGGCCAGGAACCGAACTGCAGCAGGAGGTGGCTGGCCTGGGGGTTAAGGAAAAGCAGCAGACATGGACTCAGCCCCTTCTCTGTGGTCTGCTCCAGCCAGTTTGTTTTCAGAAGGGCGGAGGACCCTGTCCAGGTGGACGATTCTCAGTCAAGAAGGTTTTCTACAGCTTGGAAGGTTCTAGAATGAGTAGGCTACAGTGTCTACAAAGCAGCTTGCCTCCATCTGGGAGCCCTGTTTCCCCTCCCCCCACTCCATTCTGAGGAACGCTGGGCCCCGGCGGCGTGACTGTCCCCGCTCCCTGGCTGGAGACGAAACATCTCCTCCGGGGATTCTGAACAGACAGGAATCCTGAGGCCATTTTAAAAAGGACAAGGTCTTCTCCCATCCCCGGCTGCCTCCAGGTGCTGCGGGTGCCAGTCGCTTTGGGAGCAAAACAAGTAACTGAAATAAACCAAAATGCTCAGGGTTCGGGAAAGCCCACCCGGTAAAGGTGTGTCTCTGGTCGCAGAAGAGGCCCGGAGCAGGGCTTTATTTTATTGGTTTTACGTCTCAGCCATTTACTAGCTCTGTGACCCTGGGCGAGTTACTCAAACTTCCTGACCTTTGTCCGGGCGATCAGACTACAGATGCTTGGCTTGCACTTTGAACCTGAAGGTCAAGGGGAAGATTCAGGGTAAAGCCGCGGGCGGCGGTCCTGGCATCTCCAACGTTCAAGGGCTTGGGGAGTTTTCTCTCCTTTTCTCTGTTCCTTGAAAGCTGCCAGGCGAGAGAACCCTGTCTTTTAGGTGAATTCTAAGCGCTCCTCACTTTAGGCTAAGCTTGAAGTTATTGAAATGCATAAATTAACATATTTTTGATTAACACAAACTCTTCTGACACACCTGAAAAAGAAAAAAAAAAAAAGACCAGTAAAACAAACAGACCAAAAAGCAAACCTAAAGGCAGAGGACAAAGGGCCATATTTGAAAGCCTCAGATCAACGCCCAGGAATGTGCCCTTGTTAGATCTCTAAGAAAGGAGAATTTCAAAGAATAAGTATTTTTATGGAGAGTGGCCTGACCCAGCCTCCTGCAGGGTCAAGAAGAGCCCAGCGTCTTAGGAGGATGGGTCTGGGGGCTGGTCAGAGGTCCCAGCCCCGGGGGTGGGGGTGGGGGTGCCTCAGGGGTCAAATGAGCTGATTTAGGGCTTGGAAGGGAGGGCGCTGGGGGCTGGCAGCTGAGCTGTGCTCCCTGCCCGACTGCCCCAAGGACAGGGCTTCCACCTCTGGGTCTCGCAGGGCAGTGTCGTGTCCCAAAGCAGTCCGGGGCTCAGACCTGAAGGTGTCCACTCCCTTTATCATATAAGGGACAGTGAAGAAACTGACCGTCACCCGTTCATAAAGGAAAGGAGCTTTCAGCCTAAAAGTAGAAGGTGACACTCTTAGAGTAAAGGACTGTCATGTAAACGGAATGCATTTCACTTCAGGATGACTTCACTGTTTTCTGTATTTCGTGGAATGTTCTGGAACCACAGGGAGGTGCCGGTGGTCCCCTCAAGGTGTCGGGGAGGGAATGCTGAAGGGCGGGCAGGCTGGGCTCACAGCAACCACCCCTTTCGGGCGTGCAGACCCCTCGCGCTCCCCAGCCCCGCTTGTGCTCTCGGTCAGAACCCTTGGGGACAGGTGACTGGCCATGCCCCCGTCCCCCGGCCTGGCGGGCCCTCCCAGGGACCCTCAAGGATAAACCCAGGATGGTCCCCAGAGCCAGCGACGGCTGGTTGCCTTCCGATTCTCATTTTCAGAGAAGATGCTCAGACTGAGAGATGCCAGATGGGTGGCCTGGAGCAGCCCCGCTCTGTGGGGACAGATCCTGATTCAGGCCGCAGTCCTCATGCAGCTGGCTTGACGTTTTATCCACTAGGCTCGTCCCAGCAACTGGACATTGAACGGACATTTTCTGGCGTCAGTTAGGAGTCCACGGTTACCAGAGTCTCCTAAGTCAGTTGCGTGTGAAATGAACTTGCACTCTGCGTACATGAAGGGCAAAGCCCTGAATCAAGGTCATCTTTTTGAAAAGCTCGATCCTTCTTCCCCCTTTTTGGTCCATTCTTGATTTTATGAATCTTGGAGGCTTCTAATTTTTTTTTTCTTTTTCTTAGATACTCTTTCGCCTGGGCGGTGGATTTGGATTGGCTTTGGTGAAGTTCGTGACCTTTAACTTCAAGTGGGCACCCCCAGCTGCTCAGCACATGCCTCGGCCGGCCGGTGGCCCCGCCCTGGCAGACGCCACCTCCTGTCTTTGCTCTCCTCCAAATCTCACCGCACTGCCCAGAGCTTCAGTCTCATCTCCTCTCGCCACCCCCCGCCCCACTCCCACCCCGCGCTCCCGGTCACAGCAGCCTCTTCATGGCAGATCCACGGTTGACCCACCAGCTTCATCTTGACCTCTCCGTAGGATAATGACCCCGCTGATCACTGCCTGTCCCGGGAACGCTCTGGTCACCTGGCTTCCAGGCCCCCGAGCTCTTTGGTGTGTCTCTAAGTCAGTGCCCACTTTTCCTCCTCGTGGTCCCTGCTGGCTTCTCTCCTCTCCTCAGGCCCCCAGCGCTGGGTCTCTCTCCTGTTTCGGGGCCGGCCCCGCGGCCACCGTGTCCATCTCCATCCGTTTAAAGAGCATCTAGCCAAGGGCAACAGGCAGGGTCGTCTCCAGCTCCGCGTCCCCCAGCGATCGGTTCGCTGTGTTCACCCACAGACTTAACAGCCTCCCCTTGAACCCGACAAACACCTCACAGCGCACACATCCGAAACCGAACCCCTGCCTTCCACGCTTCTGGCCTGCATCCTCTGCAGCTTTTCCATCTCATAGAACAGCAGCTCCCTCCACGGAGTCGGTCAAGTCAAAACTCCGCGCTTGAGCGCTCACTCGCTCACGCGGTCGTGGCCAGGTCCCGCTGGCCGTGGCCTCACACACACGCACCGTGAAATTTCAGCTCGGACAGTAATTCAGTCCAAGTGTCACTTACCCCTTGCCTGGATTATCCCTGACACTTCTTGACTGGCCTCCACATGGCAGCAGCTAAAGTCCTCTGTTTAAAACCCAAGTTGCATATGTAAGCGAGGAGCCAAGGTTTCCTTGGTTTAGTTTTTTTCTTTTTTCGGCTGTCCTGGGGCAGCACACCTCGTTCGGGGCCAGGGGTCCGTCGGAGCCACTTAAATGTAGAATTTTAAATAAAGAAGGATACAAATGAACTTATTTGCAGAACAGAAATGGACAGGCTTTGAAAACAAACTTACCGTTACCAAGGGGGGCTACGTGGTGGGTGGTGGAGGCACGACTGGGGGTTCGGGACTGGCCTGTGCGCACTGAGGAATGCGGCAAGACTGGCCGGCGGGGTCCTGCCGCATGGCACAGGGACATCTATCAATATCCTGTAATAATCTAGGTGGGAAAAGAACCTCAGAGGGGAGTTCCCGTCGTCGCTCAGCGGAAACGAAACCAACTTGCACGCACGAGGACGCAGGTTCCATCCCTGGCCTCGCTCAGTGGGTTAAGGATCCGGCGTTGCCATGAGCGGTGTAGGCTCAGATCTGGCCTTACTGTGGCTGTGGCTTAGGCTGGCAGCTGTAGCTCCGATTAAGCCCCTAGACTGGGAACCTCCATATGTCGCAGGTGCCAACCTAAGAAAAAAAAAAAAAGGGAATCTGAAAGAGAAGGGATGTGTGTACAGGCGACCCTGAACCTCTCAGTCCCACAGCAGAAACGATCACACCCTTGTAAATCAGCTCTACTTCACTAAAACTAGAAAAAAAAAAGAAAAAACAGCCAAATTTCTTCAAGCCACCCTCTGTTTGAAAAGCCTT
This sequence comes from Catagonus wagneri, assembly GCA_004024745.2. Classification (NCBI taxonomy): domain Eukaryota; kingdom Metazoa; phylum Chordata; class Mammalia; order Artiodactyla; family Tayassuidae; genus Catagonus; species Catagonus wagneri. Next base: position 2,219,356 of record PVHT021183517.1, read on the forward strand.
CCCTTCCCTAAAGGCCGTCGGGTCCACACACGCCCTCGGCCCCTCCCTCGGTGCCTGGTGATGCCGTCCTTGCTGGGGGGGGCGCTCAGGGCTCACCGACCGGAGCTGTGCGCTCTCCGCGTGTGCCGGCCACAGCGACAGCTGGGGCCCTTGCCGCGCGCCCCCTCCTGGGACACCTTCCCCGGGCACCTCCTGGCCCCCGCCCCGCCGCCTCCTCGGTCTGGCCACCGGCCACCTGCAGGGAGGCCCACCAGCACCTGATGGAAGGCTGAGCCCCCACCCCCCGCCTTGGACTCTGTTCTCTGCCTTATTTTCACCAGCGCCCTGCACCCCAATTTGCTATCTGGCTTGCTTGTTTGTTCTCTCTCCTCTGGTTGGTAAACTCCATGGCTACGCGGATTTCTGGGTATTTTGTTCACAGAACCCAGATTAGGGCCTGACACCTAGCGGGTGTCTTGTTAATATCTGTGGGATGGATTCAAGGCCTTGCCACGGAATCTGAAGGGGACCAGCGGTTCCCATCACCAGCTGCATCGGCCGGTGGATTTACTTCTCTGCGATTCAAGGCCTTGCCGATTTTAATGTCCACTTTCTAGAAGGTTCCTGAGGAAGAGACACAGTGTGGGAAAACACACCTGGTTTGGAGGAGGCCCTTTAGTGTTGGTAAGTACGATCATTATAACACGTTTTCAGAAAGTAATTTTACATAGACTGGAAGACAGCTATTTTCATTTCAGCGTGGTGTAAGTTTAAAAAATATCAGGAACCGTGAGGCGGCCTACTTTTTCCGGACAGCTTTTTGCACTGACGCCGTGGCACTTTGAACAGGTCGCCTAAGCACGTGGTGCCTCAGTTTCCTTGCCTCTGAAATGGGGTCGGACACTGTCATGGCCTCATCGGGTCACTGTGGGAACTAAGCGAGAAAGCGGGGGCGAGGGCCCTGCGTAGATGGTTCTGTGCCTCGTAAAAACGGGGCGATTGTCCTTGGTCTGTTGGCGGAAGCCTTGTGTATTTACTAGACTGTTGGGAGCAAATACTCAAAGAAGGAGGATCTTTTTGTTTTACTCTGTTATTGTTTTCCTCCAGTCTGGCTGCTCTGAGCTGGAATGAGAGCCTGAGGGTGAGAAAAAGCCATCAAGTCGTCAAGTCCCTTTCAAGTCGGGGCAGTTCCAGTGCAGCCGGAGCAAGCCGGCTCGGGCGGGGGCACATCCATCCATCCTCCCGGGACCGGTCTCCTTTACCGGGGCTGTTAAAACACACAGCACCCCGGCCCTGAGCACAGCAGTGACGGCAAGGCCAGGGCTGGCGGGAGGCGAGGAGGAACCGTGGCCAGAGAGGGGAGGGTCAGGAACATTTATCGGGGCTTCCTACCGGCCTCCCCAGGAGTTGTCTCAAACAGCCAGGCTTCCAGCATCCAGTGGAAGAGGGACGACAGCTTGGGGAAGAGGGAATTGGTCCGGGCCTTGGGACCCATCAGGGACACCAGGAGAAGAAGCCACAGAATACACACATCTTCACTGTGAAAACAGAATACTTGGAACTGTCTCCCGGATGTGGAGTTCCCACTGTGGCTCAGCGGAAACGAACCTGACTAGCAATCATGAGGAAGCGGGTTCCATCCCTGGCCTCACTCAGTGGGTTAAGGATCCGGCGTTGCCGTGAGCTGCGGTGTAGGTTGCAGACACGGCTTCCTGGATCTGGTGTTGCTGTGGCTGTGGTGTAGGTCAGCAGCTGCAGCTCTAATTCCACCCCTGGCCTGGAGACTTCCACATGCTTCAGGTGCAGCCCTAAAAGACAAAAACAAACAAAAAAGAAGACACTTCAGCAATCTTCGTTGCACTGTGAGTTGAGGGAGGTTGAGGGAACGAAATACTGTTCTAGTCAGTGCTGGGTGCAAAGGAGTCTGGGAGGCTTGGCCCCTGCAGACAGGGGGATGAAGCTCTCAGGAGCTCAAAGGGTTTGTTGAGATAGAGAGGCTTGTGCAGCCTGTGGAACTTGTCTGCTGCTTTGGCTAACAACCAGGAGTCTTGGAGAAACGTCTAGGGGAAGAGAGGAAATCATTCTCTGGGGACATTTCAGAGGATTGGTCATTTGCTAAGGGTTTTGAAGGATGACCAGGAGTTCGTTGGCCAGAGACGGGGAGGCAGAGAGCATCACAGGTGCGATGACATAGGTTCCTGGAGTTCAAGAAGGGGCAGGTAAGCGGTGTGGTGTGTGCAAACCGGCCGGTGTGGCTGGGGTCTCCATGTGCCTCAGGTTCAGCCCTAAAAAGACAGAAAAAAAATTGCCTTTAGGTGAAATCAAGTATTAACTGTAGAGCCAGAGTCCTGTACAAGTAGAGGGGTCAGTGTCCCAGGGAGTGAGAGGATCCATCCGCCCTTTATGTATTCATTCGTGTATGTGCTGAGCATTTATGGTGCGCCTGCTGTATGCAGACCGCGGTCACTGCCACGACCAGCCCGGCGGCGAAGTCACGGCGTCTCCTTCTCCATGTCTGACCCTAAAGCGAGCAGCAACTCGGTATCCGCTTCCCCGGCCAGAAAGCGGACAGTTTGTCTGCTCACGACGCGGGTAACGAGCAGGAGCACAAACTGCCCCTGGGCCGTGGCCGCCTGGGTGAGCCCTGCCCGCGGCGCACACGCGAGGCACCAGCCCGGGCAGCTTTATCCTGCCCTTTCCTCTGGCCGGATGCCCCCTGACTCCTCCGCGTGGTTTAGGGGAGGACCGGGCCAGGCTTCCTGAGCTTTGCCTGCTCTGGATGAAAGAGCCCGCATAAGAACACAAGCGCAGACAGCGTGCGCTGGGGACACGTCAGTGTCTTGATTCCCCAAGGCTGTAAAACGCCAATACAAGAGAAAACATTTCTGCCAGATTTAATCTGGCAATCGCTAATATTTACGGGACATCTCTCTTTCTTTCTTTCATCCTTGACTTAACTGTGTTTTCTTTTGGCTCTCAAAAGTAACTTGTAAACCTTGGAATTAGAAATGGAGAGATCGGGGGGGAAAGATTGAAGAGACAACTAAAATCTTTTATAGCAAACCATAAAAAGACCATGAAAACCTCTATAACATGACTTTTTACAAAAAAAAAAAATTATTAACAGGTTTTAGGAAGAGGCTCCCATTGAGATGGAGAATCTTGTGTCCGAGGGCCTCTTAGGACGAGAGAAGTCCAGGCAGAAATACATGTCCTTTCATCCCAATCCATCACTCCGTAAATTCACATGCAAAATAATCTACATTAAGTGTCCTCAGCTTGCTCAAGAGAGTCAAGGCAAAGGATAGAGACAATTTCTGTGAGGTCAGCGAAGGGAAAAAGCAACACGGTGAAGACTTTTCTGTCTGCTTTTTAGGGCCACACCCAAGACACACAGAGGTTCCCAGGCTGGGGGTCGAATGGGAGCTGTAGCAGCTGGCCTACACCACAGCTCACGGCAATGCTGGATTCTTAACCCACTGAGCGAGGCCAGGGATCAAATCTGAATCCACATGGTTGCCAGTTGGGTTCGTTAGTGCTGGGCCACAATGGGAATTTCCGAAGACTTAAAAAAATTTTGTATTATTATACTTTTGTCTTTTTAGGGCTGTGCCTGTGGCATATGGAGGTTCCCAGGCTAGGGACTGAATCAGAGCTGCAGCCGCCGGCCTACACCACAGCCACAGCAACGCCAGATCCAAGCCGTGTCTTTGCCCTACACCACAGCTCACTGCAGCGCTGGATCCTTAACCCACTGAGCGAGGCCAGGGAGTGAACCTGTGTCCTCATGGATGCTGGCGAGATTCGTTTTCGCTGAGCCAGGCCTGGAACTCCTAAAATGCAGGGTTTTTTTTTTTTTTTTTCAATACATATATTGGAAAAAAAAATTTAAGATTTTTTTTCAATTCACAAAAAAACTTGCAAATGAGCTGCATAACTTAGAAATATCCAAAAAGTTAAGTATGTCATAAATGCACAAAATATGCATAGATATGCCTATAACACAAAATATGTGTTCATGGACTGTTTCTGTTACTTGTAAGGTCAAGGGTAGGCTAGTCACAGTCAAGTTAAAGGGGAGTCGAATGTTATGCTCTGGCTTTTGATGGCACAAGGAGCGGACACCCTTAACCCCTCAGCTGCTCGAGGGTCAGCTGCACGTGAAGGTCAACCAGCTGCAAGCTCTCAGACTCTATAAATTCCACGGCCCTGCAGGTGTCCCATTGCTGGATTTATTGTCAGTGCGATCAGCCCACAAATACCTATTGAGCATCTGAAGTGTGATGCACCAGGTAGGCGCGTGATACCATAGCGACAAGACATAAAAGCCTGGTGCGTGGAACTTAGACCCTAGGAAGAGAAGGCGCACGACAAGGACAAGCTGAGAGTAGCGAGAGGTATTAGAAGAAGCCGGGAGATATGGGAACAAAGCCGCAGGGGGAGGAGGAGGGAGGAGCTGGTAACTGTCTAGGGCGCTGAGTGAGCACGGACCTCGGACGTCCTGGCCGGGCCTCAGCCCATTCAGAATCCGGGCGGGAGCCCAGGAGCCGGGAGCCCCTGCGGGCTGGCTGCTCAGTAGACGCAGACCTGGGACGCCTGTGGGTCAGACCGCCTTCTAAGTGAAGGGGAGGCAGGCGGTGGTCCTGGCCGAGGTCAAGGTCAGCACACCTGTTCTGAGCCTGGCTGAGACTGGGAAGAGGCCTCTCTGGGGCATACGGGCAACACCAGGCCGGGGTTCTCTGGGCCTCAGCAGGCACACAGTGCAGAGGTTGGCGGCGAGGAGAGGCTGCCCGTGGGAGGTGCAGGGAATGCCCAGGGGACCCGGGGCTGGCAGGGTCCAGGCAGGGCCCCCAGTCTCAGGGGCGGTTTCCTAGAAGCATAGTGGCCCCTCAGGAGGACTGAGGCCTGGCCGGACTCAAGGGGCAGCAGAAGCCGGAGGAGGAGAGGAGGGGTGGGGGCCGGCAGGACCATGCACCCAAAAGAGACAAGCCCTGGTGACATCTGGGGGCCCACTGGGTCAGGGCTGAGACTGGAGCCTGGAGGTGCGAGGCCTGGTGGGGCAGCTGCCCACTCTGCCCTCTCCTGATGGTGTGACCCCATGAGTGTGGGGTGTGGGGCTAGGTCTTGAAAGGGGCTTCTTAAGCCACGTCACACAGATACGACAGCTTACAAAACAGATGACACCATAGCACACAGTGTTAAGACAAGTGGACCTGGGAAGAACTTGGGATCCGAGGTTGTGACTCATCATTCAACCGAGGGCCATCGCTTTGAAGACCCTTCTTTTTTTCTCTTTGCGGCAGCACCTGAGCCGTACGGAAGTTCCCAGGCTAGGGGTGGAGTCTGAGCTGCAGCTGAGGCCCACGTCACAGCCTCAGCAACATCGAAGCCGAGCCACGTCTGTGACCTGCGCTGCAGCTTGTGGCAACACGGGATGCTTAACCCGCTGAGTGAGGCCGGGGATCGAACCCGCATCCTCATGGACACTATGTGAGCTTCTTAATCTGCTGGGCCACAATGGGAACTCCTGAAGATCCCTCTTGAGCTGGGATCAAACCATGTTTCCAGGGGCCTGGGCACTTACAGGAGATGCTCAGTAAAATGTTTTATGTCATTAAATCGTTATTGGAAATTAATTATTAACCTTACTCTTGTTGGTCATAACAATCTCTTTGAGTAAATGAGTAGAACTTTTTACACTGCAGACCTTGTTAAATTTGTCACATTAAATCATAAATACTCTCGGTAGCTTGACTTAATCACTAAAGCCTTTATCTCCAAATATACTTTTCTTTTCCTTTTTTTAAAAAGACACCTCCACTGAGGACCCCGTACCCATCTAATCACTCGGGTGAGAAATATAGCAGAGCTCCTTATATCCTATTTCTTTCACGAGCTATCAAATACCATCGTTTTTTAAAAATTAGAATCTTCTTTCCTTCCCATCTCCACTGCCACCGCTCCCGCTCCTGGCATCACCATGTCACGCTTGGACTTTCTCCCCGTCCTCTGGTCCCCCGGCCTCCCCGTCTCAGGAGCTGCCTCGTCACGCCCAGGACGCCTCTCCCTCATCAAAGCGGCCTCGCCGGGGTATTAGCCTTGCCTGTCTGCGAAGCTCGCTGCTGGCCGGGCCCTCCCCGGGGCTCCTGCCTATTGAGGCGTGTCCCGGGTTCCAGAAGGTCCTGCAGCTCCGCTTGCCCTTTCATCCTCCCTGGAGAAGAAACAGGGAGGTCCTAACTCACTTTTGATCTTCAAGACTCCCCCCAGGGGCTGCTCCTTTCCCAGGAGGCGGTTCTGGAACTGCCCCCACTCTGCCTTGCCTGCAGCCCCTCGGGGGAGATGCATCCTGCAGACTCAGTCTGCAAACCCGCGCCGCCTTCTAGGCTGCGGGCTCCTTGAGCGCAGAGACAACACGCCTGCGCCGCGGACCGCGGATGGAGCCGCTGAAACCCAGCCCTCGGGGCTCCCTCCCAGCAAGGATTTCCACGGCCGAGTGCCCTGTGATTCTGCACAGCTTAGTGGGCGACAGCCTGAGAGTCCATACCACGTGCGTCAGACGTTTCAGTTTTGGTTTGCAGAGAACAGGGACTGAGAACAGCTTTATTCATCCTCACGTCGTTGTTAGCAGACCCAAGGTCCTTGTAGCTGAATAAACAATGAATGAATGACAGGTTTCCTTGCTCTCTCTCTCTCTATGCATTTTGTTTGCTTGTTTGTTTGTTTGTTTCTGTGCTTTTTAGGGCCGCACCTGCAGCATATGGAAGTTCCCAGGCTAGGGGTCAAATTGAAGCTGCAGATGCCGGTCTACACCACAGCCACAGCAACGCTGGATCTGCTTTATCTGCAACTTACACGACAGCTCACAGCAATGCCGGATCTGTAACCCACTGACCGAGGCCAGGGATCGAACCTGCATCCCCACAGACTCTATGTCAGGTTCTTAGCCCACTGAGCCAAAACAGGAACTCCTTCCCCTCTTCACAGCTTCTCCTCCCTCTTTGGGTCCCCACTTATAAGTTGCTTTTTCTTTATTGTTCTGTTTTTTGTTTTTTTTTTTTTGGCCATGCCCTCGGCATGTGCAATTTCCTGGACCAGGGACTGAACTTGTGCCATAGCAGTGACCTGAGCCACTAAATTTTTAGCAATGATGCTAAATTTTTAACTACTAGGCCACCAGGAAACTCAGCTTTTTCTTATTGTTGAGCTGGCCTGCTACTGCATTAATTCTAACGAGGTTGATGTTGGGTGATGATATTATAACTGCAATCATCATTTAAATGTTTTTTCCCAAACAAGTTTAAGTCCATCTTGAACCTTTACCTTTTTACAGCTGTGAAATAAAAGGCAAGCAGATTTTGTTTTTGTCTCGTAAATACACAGTAGCTGCACTCAGGGGGCTGAGGTGTCAGGCGCTTAGTTTCCTCCGGCCCCAGCTAGTTCTGTGAAAGGCCAGTTAACCCCTCCATGCCTCAGTCTGCTCATCTGTAAAATGAGGACATCAAGCTAAATTGTTAAGGTCATTTCCTACTTTAAGATGCTAGTTTTGAAGATGAATTTTAACTTGATCTTGAAGTGTGCTTGACAGCTGTGGCTGGTCCTGACGCCACACGGGGACGCTTTCAAACCCACCGTACTGTGAAAAATCATGTGGAACTTGTGCTCAGTGCCAAAAACATCTTAATTATCCACTTTCTTTTAAAATATTCTTCCCAGTGGACACGTATCAGCAGGGGGCTGCCGGAGGGAGGGGGCAGAGGGGAGGACGTGCAGTTGATTTTTCGTAGAACTCCGCATCCGAGTGGCAATTATTTTCTGTTCATCCACGCAGTTCTATTTCCCCAAACCTGCTTTCCTAATTAAGTGAAGAAGCTTTTTGGCCAATACGGGCAAGGTAGAGATGAAAAATAATTGGTGTGAAACAGTCTGGAAACACCACTCCCAATGCGTGGTCCCTGTGGCAAGAAGAACGGAGCTGGCCCCAAGGGGCTCAGGAGACAGACCCAGGTTGGTCCCTCTGGCTCAGTTGGGAGCGTGCCGAGCCAGCCAGCAAGAGGGGCTCTAGGAATGCCAGCCGGAATAAGACCGTTCTCTGCTCCGGATGGGCATTTTTTTCCAGTAAACAAGTGTCTAATTGACTTTATTGTTTTCTTTGGAAGACCCAGTAAATCACAGAAAGTTAAGCACAAGTAAAAATCCAGCCTAGAGTGGAAGGTACCTAATAATGCCTGTAACGCCTAACTGGTGAGGTCATACTCATCCTTTTTCTTTTTTTGGTGTCACCGGCGACATAGGGAAGTTCCTGGGCCAGGGCCTGAATCTGAGCCACAGCTGCAACCTACACCGTAGCTGCAGCAATGCCAGATCCTTTAAGCCACTGCTCCAGACCAGGGATCGAACCTGCACCTCTGCAGTGACCAGAGCTTCTGCAGTCAGATTCTTAACCCACTGTACCACAGTGGGAACTCTCATCTTTTTTAAAAATAGAATAACAACCATATTTTCTCCTTGGAACTCTTGTGAAATATCTGGTCCCCACTCCCATGTTGTTATTTTTTCCCTCCAGTTTACTTTGTCCCACTGTTGGCCTAATCTTTCTTCTTTTAGGTTTTTAAAATATTGTGGGGAAAAGGACACAACCAAATAGTCACTGCTTTATTTCCTGGCATACAGTTCAGCAGAATTGAGTCCGTCCGTACTGATGCACAACCTCCAAGGTCGCCCAAGGTCTCATCCTTTCAAATCTTGCCCTTATTCAGAACCTACAATAGCCTCCTGCTTCCCACTGTGGGATGAAGCCCAGCAGAAGCAGGCAGTGGGCTCCTCACAGCTTGCTCGTGGGCTGGGTATTCTACTCCGTGTCCCATAAGCTCCTGCAGGGTGTCTCCTAGGCGAGTGCATGGGTTTTGGAGCTGGGCACTTCCAGGTTTCCACCTTGTTTCCCATACACGCCGGCCAGGGGGCCTTGGGCGTGTCAGGGGACCACCTTCAGGATCAGAGCTAAAGGGGCGCCTGCAGAAACCCAGCGACAGGCACCCAAAAGATGCTCAACATCCCTAAGGATTAGAGAAGTGTAAAAGTGCATTATGGTCAGAGCGCCGTCATCAACAGGACTATAAATGATGAGTGCTGCACAGCGTGCGGACAACAGGCACCTCCTGCGCTGCTGGTGGGAATGCAGATCGGAGCAGCCACTGTGGAGGGAAGAATGGGGGGTTCCTTAAAATACCCAAAATAGGGTTACCGTACGATCCAACTCTGCTCCTGAGCAGACATATTTGGAAAAGACAAAAACTCTACTTGAAAAAATACATACTATGAAGTGGGACCAAGGGAATATATAAACACACACACACACACGCACACACACACATATATATGTGTGTCACTTTGCTGTACAGCAGAAATTGACACAATATTATAAATCAACTATAATTAAAAAAAATAAAAAAAACAACAACAAAAAAACCCCAAAACACATACACTTCAAAGTTCACAGCTGCACTGCTCACAACAGCCAAGACGTAAAAACAACCCAAGTGTCCAGCAACAGATGAATGGATGAATTAGATTTGGTGTATTTGCAGCAACATGGATGGATCTAAAGACTATCGTATTAAGTGAAGTAAGTCAAAGACAAATACATGATATCACTTATACGTGGCATCTAAACAAAGCGTACAAGCGACACTTATTTACAAAACAGAATTAGACTTACAGACATAGAGAAGAAACACAAGGTTACAAAGGGGAAAGGTGGGGACAGCTAAGTTAGACTTAGAGGTAGAAAACGGCCAGGTGTTGCCAAATGCCAAGGTGTGCTTCCCCCTCTTTGTGTTTTGGCGGATGGCAGGAAAAATAAGACGATGACAACAATAATAGTAAAGCTGAGCCGGGAGTGACGACTGTGATAGCTGTCGGCCTGGGCTGGGGACTTAGGACCTCCTCTCGGCTCCATGCCCACCTGTGGACCAGCTACACGCTGCCTGCCATCTGAGTAGGTTCGTAATGGTTGGGAACCAGGCAGGCTCCCTGCAGGTGCAGCTGCCACTTCCCAAGCTGGGGTCCTGGGTCCTCCTGTTACAGCGGCAGGTTTAGATTTAAATTTAGATCCGTCACAGCGACTCAAAGAGGAAGATTTGGAATCCCTCCAGCCGGGCCCTCCCACGTGAGCCAAATGGGGCTCCAGTTTGTGTGTAACCTTTAAAACAGTGCGATGGTGTGCAGACCCTTTGGTAAATGCAGCTTTTAGTCCTTACATCAAATGTTTACTGAATCTTGCGTCTCCTTAACATCAAAACCGAGTTTTCCATGTAAGTCGTTGCTTGTTTTTAAAGACAGAGAATGAGGCAAGGAAATAATAATTGTTACTGACTGTTACGTGACACTGCAGATAATTTTGTCCCATGAGGAGAGAGAGGTTAAAAGGGATCCTCTGTGGGAGTCGAAGACGTCAGGTGCACCACTGCTGAGCCGCGCGGGCAGCGCAGGAAAGTCCAAGCGGGGTTCCCTCCAGTTCTCTCCTGAAATGGTCCTTTATTCCAAGACGCACCTGCAGGTACACGTTTCTCGCTGAATCTCCTGCAGGCGTCGGCATCTCCCTTCCACCCCACCCCCAGCCCCATCCCCTTTGGACAAAACCCTCTCGCTCCATCTCCGCCTGTCCCTCCTGCTCAAATTCTTCTCACAACTTCGAGAGGTACAGCAGCGAAGGGGAGGACAGGTTTCTCTTTAACCTCGTTTCCCCGCCTGTGGGACTAAGAGAATGAGACCAACCTGTAGTGTCTTTGTGAAGACGGAGACTCGGCCTTGGAGCCTCAGACCCGCTCTCGGTGTCACCTTTGGGCTCAGAATCCAGCATCAGTCTCCTTCTAGCTCACTCTCAACACACCCCCCCAATGGTTATAATACACATAAATATACGTCTCTATAGATATACATGCAGGTATAGTGGAGTGTTTGCACACGGCTCCGTGAGAACACACACAGACACAAACCCATACACACACACACACACCAAGATATGATTGTGTACAATGCTATGGTCGATCCTTATAATTTCCCCAAATCAGGTCAAATTATTCTTTAGGTAAACACTGTCATAGAGAAGCTTGATTTATAACATAGATCAAGATAAATTATTAATCTGCCAGCCTGGAATGAAAGCGCGGACTCCCGCTATATTTTTGTTTTCTTTTCAACACATGCTTTTCATCAGGAGATTCCTTCTTGCCAAAAATTCCCATTTTAAACTTGGCTTTCTATGAGGCCAAACAATTTAAACACTTGGGCGATTGAATCAATGCATATTTTCCACCACGTAATAAAATGGTATTTCGGTTGAAAACTTTATGAATTCCAAATTGAGCAGAGTCTGCCTAGGGGAGCCCTGGGCCAGCGGTGGCCTCTGCTGTCTCTGAGGCCGGAGGAGGGGGGAAGACAGTGGACACTGCTGCTTCTGCTTTTTCATCGGTGAAAAAAGGTAAGGACTTTGAAGAAATGCTGTGCCAGGAAGGGGTGAGATAGAGGACAGAACACCCATCATCCAAAAGGTGAAAAGGGGCTTTTGTTTGGTTTTTATCACCTATGAGGAAGGCCATTTCTTTCCCACAGACACTGTTAGAGCCTGCATTGGACGGTCCGAAATTCCCCATCGTGAAGCAGAAACAGCATTTATCTCTGGATGCAGGTGTTGTGATTTTTGTTATCTGTATGTGCTTTTACTTTTCAATTTTTCAGCTGTTTAGCTATGAACAAGTCTGACTTGGGTGAGCGGAAGCAAACTCTACAATCCCCCTTTAAAAGAAAAGTTTGGTGTGGGCAGAGATTGAGTTAGAATTTCAGAGTTCTTCATCCTGCTCTTTCTGGGACATTAACTAGTTGTTACCTTAAGCAGTTCTCCGAGGTCTTTCAGAAAGATTTTTAGCCATTTTGCAAAATGAAGGGTTAAGGAATAGGTGAATTCTCAAATCTCTTCCAGCTCTATGATTTCTGCTTTAAAATGAAAAGAAAGTGAACAGATTTTCATTACAAAGTGGAAAGGAAAATGAACATTTTCTTCTTGTCTTTTTTAGGGCCACATCCACGGCATATGGAGGTTCCCAGGCTAGAGGTCTAATCGGAACTGTAGCCGCCGGCCTTTGCCACAGCCACAGCCACGCAGGATCTGAGCTGCGTCTGTGACCTACACCACAGCTCACGGCAACTCTGGATCCTTAACCCACTGAGCGTGGCCAGGAATCAAACCCACGACCTCATGGATGCTAGGCAGGTTTGTTAACTGCTGGACCACCAAAGGAACTCCAAAAATGAACATTCTTTGAACATAGTAGGTGTCTAGTTTTGTGTATTGTCATTGTTTTGTGTATTTTAAAAATTAACACGGATTCCCCCTTGTTCATAGAGCACAAATTTACAGTAGCCAAGACATAGAAGCAACATAAATGTCCACTGACAGATGAATGGATAAAGATGTCGCATATTTATGCAATGGACTATTATTCAGCCATAAAAAGGAATGAAATGATACCTTTTGCAGCAACGTGGATGGACCTAGAGATTATCCTACTGAGTGAAGTGAGTTAGACAGAGAAAGACGAATATCATAATAAATCATAAATTAGGAATTTGGGATTAACATGTACACACTACTGTATAGGAAAGAGATCATCAACAAAAGGACCTACTGAATCACACGGGGAAATACACTTAATATTTTTAGTAATCTGTAACAGAAAAAAATATGAGAAAAAGATAAAAATGTACATATAACAGAACCACTTTGCTGTACACCTGAAATTAACACAACAATGTACATCAACTGTATATCCATAAAAGCAAATAAATAAAATGGCCATCCAAAAAAGTAAACAAAATTAACATATATTATCTCAATTCATCCTCATGATAACCATGCAAAGGGGTCCTAACTATCCTAGTTATAGCCTTGTTATAGAAGTTAGGAAACTAATGCACACATTTAATAAAAAATGGAATAAGAATTCCATTTCGAGTCTGTCGGGCTCCATTGCCCATACTTTTTTCACTCTTATCTTTAATAATTCCCTATATTTGATGTGAAACATTTTGCCAGAAAGGATAAAACTATGATTCAACAAGATAGCACAGAATTGTGGTGAACTGTGAAGATATTTTAAGGTCATCATTAAGTCAGAAGTCCATTCAGCTTCCTTAATTTTTTTTGGCTGCACCAGTGGCAAATGGAAGTTCCCGGGCCGGGGATCGAATTGGCGCTGCAGCCGCAAACTATGCAGCAGCTGCAGCAAGGCAGGATCCTTCACCCGCTGCTTCGGGCCAGGGATCGAACCCGAGCCTCCACAGCAGCCCTAGCCACTACAGCTGGACCCTTAACCCACTGCACCACAGCGGTAACTCCCCATTTGGCTTGTTAGGGAGGTGTCTGGCCCTCGAGCCTTCAGTGGCCATTCAAGAGGAAATTTTTAGCTCGTTGAGTGTTCTGTCTCTTCCTTTTCTATCCAAACCACTAATAAATTTGTTCCATTTTCGTCCTTTTAGGAAAGGCAATTGAGAAGCAGCCAAGACAAACGAACTTACTCTCAGGGCTTTGCTTTCTGGTCGTCTTCCCTCGCATGAATGGCTCTCAGACCTGTTGCCACAATAGGAAGTGACATTGCACCAGACCACTCTGTGCTGACCTGCACCCACAGACACCCAGGGGAGAAAACCCATTCGGTTTGACGGCAGCCACACAACTTTGTGTGTCCGTAGAAACAAACCTAGGTTTTATGTTATTCTCCCTATGGCTTAAAACTGTGGTTTATCGTTAGCCGTTTTCCTCTCTCTTTCTCTTCAAGATGGATGTATTGGCACAAACATGTCATGCAAATGATGATTTATGAAGACACCAGAGTCCCGGAGGAAACATATGGATCGAGGAGAACCAGCATTCTCTGTTGCAAAGGCCTGTGATGGCAGTCCTGGGTGGTAGGACTAAAGATAAGCTGAATCCATCAACCTGCCCAAAACGTGATTTCCCGAGATTTTCTGCTGCTAAGTTACTTTGCACAAAACTGGCCGCTGCCGCTGTGATTCTGACTTCCCTTATTCTTTAATTTAGCTCAAAGAATTTTGGCACTTTTCTTGCTAACTTTTCACATGAGCTCATCAGTGAGGACGTGTTTGTTACCAAGCGATCCCGAAATGTCGAGAAGACGCTCCTACAGCTGTCTGCCCTCTCCTGCTTCTGCTCCAATTCTCAGGAGACGTGATTTCCACCCAGCAATTCCAATGGGACGAGCCTCTCTTCCTTGCCAGGCACACCCCAGGGGGTGACATAAGAGGGGGCAGGAATAGCCTTAGTCTTCCACTGGATATGGGGACGGTGCTTTCGTCAGCCGCATGACATCCGCACAAAAGCATCTAGTGAAGAGACGAGGGTGAGGGAGGGGAGCCCGGCTTCCGCCTGCGGGAGCCAGCAGTGAGAGCATCGGGCAGGAAGCACACTGGCTCTTGCAATTATGTTTAATTGCACAAGGCATCCAGGCCGTGCACTTTAGAACATCAGTAAAAGGAGCTTTGTTTCTCGGAGCTCAGCCACGGCGATTACGGGCAGGAATACGATCAGCGGCATTGATCGACCTCTTCGCTCCCGTGATGTATCTCCCCGTTTCCCTGAGAACTGCACTTTCAACGCGGGAAAAACGCAGTTCTGGGACCCTCTGGGCCCGAGCCCACCACCCTGTTGACAGCCTCCATTGCGGGGCTCACCTGGAGTCGGACACCCATCGGTGGCACAGTTAATTGCGATCAATATCTCGGGCCATTTTCACCTCCCGCTCCCACCCGGACAGGGCAGCTCATCCGCTGGGGCAGAAAGGCAGCTGAGGGCCGGGGCACGTCTGTCTACACAGGTGGTAGGCTCAGGACTGCCGGCAAAAGGAAGACTTCCTGCGTCTTAGAGGCATAATCATAGTTTGAAGATTTGGGTCTTTGAGTTTCAGATTTTGTGTGTTAGCATCCTCGTTTGTTGGGGGTCTTTTCAGCCGCTTTCCATTTATTCATTAAAATGGTCAAAGGTGTTTAAGCAGATTGTAAAGTCTTACAAAGCTCATTAAGGAAAAATATTTTAAAAATGCACAAGCAGTAAAGAAACAATCTCGCAGCCCCTAGAGGGCCAGCGTTAACGCTTCGGTGTCCTGTTGTGTGCGTGTGTCTTCTTCCTTTGTTTTTCTGCAACTGAAAACAAAGGTAAAGCCTTGCTGGCACGAGGTCACCTAAGACTCAGCCTCCCAGCGCAGTTGCTTCTGCTTCTGGACTTGTGCTGCAGTTTCGGAGCGGACATCAAGTCTGAGATCCATTTTGTGGACGAAAATATAAGGGTGAGAGATAGGCCTGTTAACTGTAGGTTCGGTGTTGCCGGGCAGGTGCCTAGAGCTGCTGCTTCTCACTTAACCGAGACTCGGAGCCTGTTGATTTCCTCCGCCCAGCCCTGCCAACCACCATTCTACTCTCCGACTAGGAATTTGACTATTTTAGGTAGCTTCGATAAGTGGAGTCATACAGTATTTATTTTCCTGTGCCTTGCTTTTCACGTAGCTGAATATTTTCCAGGTGCTCAAGGTTTGTCCATGTTGTTGTATATTGCAGTTTCCTTCCTTTAAAGGTTGAATAGTATTCCATTGTGTGTGTATACATCTGTGTGTGTGTGTCCCCATCTACAGATAAATGGACAAAGGAAAATATTTTTATATATTATATATGTTATATATTTTAAAGTATATCACATTTTTATGGATAAAGAAAAATATATTTCTATACATTACATATATAAATATTTTAGATAATATATATTATATACTTTATATATATCACATTTTCTTTCTTTTTTCTTCTTCTGTCCTTTTAGGGCTGTGCCTGCAGCATATGGGGGTTCCCAGGCTAGGGACCGAATCAGAGCTACAGCTGCAGGCCTTCACCACAGCCACAGCAACTCGGGGATCCGAGCCTCATCTTCAGCCTACACCACAGCTCACAGCAACGCCAGATCCCCAGCGCACCGAGCGAGACCAGGGATCAGACCCGCACTCTCATGGCTACTAATCGGATTCGTTTCTGTTCCCTTTCTCCCACAAAGGGAACTCCTATATCACATTTTCTTTATCCATTTATCTGCAAGTGGACATGTTTAGTTCTTTCGGCTTCTTAGGTGGATTTTTAAATGGTGCTGCCATGCACACAGGAGCACTAATATCTTTCGAGATCCGACTTCAATTAATTTTGGATAAATACCCAGCGGTGGGACTGCCGGAACCGGTGGTTGTTCTGTTTTTAGTTTTTTGAGGAATCTATGCTGTTTTCCACAGCAGTGGCACCCTTTCCCATTCCCACCGCACATCAGGACTCCAGCTGCCCCACTTTCCTCCGGCCCCCTTGCTGGCCTTTGTTTTTCCTCGGTGGCCATAGGGACAGGTGTGAGGCCCTGTCTCACTGGGGTTCTGATTTGCATTTCCCTGACGATGGGTGACGTTGAACATTTTTCCATATACACGTTGGCGGCAGGTAGGCCTTCTTTTGAGAAATATTTATGTATGTACCTAGCTCATTTTTCAATCTGGTTGTGGTGTTTGTTTGTTTTGTTTTTTTACTATTGAGTGGTAGTTGTTCCAAACATTAATTTTTAATACAAGCTCCATCATTAAAGCATCCTTCCCACACCACTGCTGTCATTACTTTTGTTATTTCTTTGTCATCACTTTTATCCTCATTGCTTCTTACTTTCAGTTCATCGGGGTTTAAAATAAAGTTCCTTGGTGGGGGGGAGTCTGGGACATTTTCCCATTAATTAAGGACACACAAGAAATCACTTAAGTGCTGGAAACTAAAAGCAAAGTTTTCCACCAAGTCTGTGTTCCTCCAGAAATACTTTGGCTCCAAGGAACACGGTAAACCTTCGGACGGAGACAGGATTTAAAAGGTCTCAGGATATCACTATAAAGAGCAGAGTCAGAACCCGGGCCCCGTGTGTATGGAAGGTGCGGTGCGGACAGGCTTCCATCTCTTCTACCGAGCCAGCTTACCCTGGATCTGGGACTTTTTCTTATGACTTCCCTCCCTTTGAAAATAGAGGGCTGTCCCTGACAGCATATTGGGGGTTTCCAATTAGCTACATTTCTGGTTAAGCAAGATTTTCCTGTTTTCTAACTTTTACCTTCCAGGCAAATGACACTCAAGTGCCTGAGATCCCAACCTGAGTATTATAAAACTGCCACAGCTCCGGGGATCTTGTTTCAAGTGTGTGGATAATTTTTCTCTGTAGAGACAGTCTGAGCTTTCTTTGAGTGTTCTTTATTCTCTTATGTGACTTCATTTTCCCTCTTTCATCTTCCTAGTATTAAAAAAAAAGTCTGAAATCTGAGTACTTAAGCATTTTTCCTATAGTATGTTAGCCCCTAAGAGGCATATTATGTTCTGTAAGGTAATGATTATGTGTACTAAGCAGAGCGAAAGAAAGGGTCCCGTAAATACTTAAAGGGAAGAGTAATAACCTTTGGAAATAGTGGCTGGAAGAAAGCAGATGTATTGAGTGACCTCAAAAGTCTCCTGCACTGGCTGTGTCAAGAAAGGACCAGGAAGCAACCTTTTTATGTCTTGTCCCTTCAGTGTGGGAATCACCATGTTATGAACACACTCAGCTCCACATCTAATGGGTCCTTGAGGGTGATGTTGGTTGCCAAGCTTGTGCTAAAGGCACACTTTGACATAGATGGATGACTCTTCCTGTGGTATTCTATGGACATGTTTAAGTGCAACTAGTGGTTTCAGTTTCATCTACAGCTTTTATTAACGTTCACAGAGTAGATGCTCACGAAACTTGGAATTGCACGTCTTTCTGGTCGCATAGGGAGAAGAGAGATTTCTAATTTTACTGGTGAAAAGTGATCTGATTTTTAATGTTACTTACTGTGATAGCTGGGGCAGCATTTAAATCTCCGATCTCCTAAATTTATGTTTTACTTAAGCCCCCGAATGTTAAATTCATAGACGATCTAGTACAAAGGGCTAGGTTTCCTGACTCTAGCCATCTTTGTATTTTTCTTCCCTGACACCCACCGCGCGACATATTGAAATCCCATCCTGATTTTTTTTTTTTTTAGAAAGTGGAGAAAAAAAGAGGCACCCGTGATCCTGTTATTTCATTTCCAAACTTTTTTTTATTAATGTGTGTATTTTGCTTTGTATTAATCGTGGCATGAATTCATCCCGTAGATATTCATTGATATTCTATTATATATTAGGCACTGTGCTTAATGTGAAACATGTGGCAATTAACTCATTCCTCAATGAGATGGTAAAACGACATCAAAGGAACACAAGTAAAAGGACAACAGTTATACAGTTGTTTTTTGTTTGTTTGTTTTAGGAAGTGGTCAAGCGGACAGCCAGGGAAGAGATGGTTAGTTCTGTCTTTACCGATGGTGGTCAGGAAAGTGAAGTGAAATTCACATCCCAAGATGTTTTCTCCTTCTCTTCTGCAAAGAAATTAAGCCTGTTAACCTTCCTTGCAAAGGTTAAATAACCTCCCACATGGAGAAAAGAAAAAGGACTTTATAGTCAGACATCTTCATTTCAAATTCTCATTCTTTCTGTGTGACCTTGACCAAATTAATTACCTTCTTTGTACGTCAGTTTCACATCCTTAAAACTGGAATGATATCACATTTTCTTGATTAGAAAAAAACAGGAGTTGTAAGAGATATTGTAGATTTAATAATAGCTTGTCAAATAAAGGAGAATGTCAAAATATACACACCTATTCAACCAACGATAACATATTTATAATATTCCATGCTACTTTCTTCTACAACATAGTAATCAAAATAGGATGAATCTAAATTTTCCTCTTGTTAGGTGATAAGATACTTCAGAATTACTACAGGAAGTTGCACATCATATCATGATATATTTTTATAATCCATACTCAATGTTTTTTAAACATCTTTGTGTTGTTACTTTAAATTTGAGTCAAAATGAAGAATACCAGCATTTTCCCTACGTTTTTTATATTTAACACCTTCAATTTTTCTCTTCATTAGATTATGTATTGCTGACTGTCAAAGGCTGCTCTTACGTGTCAGTAAGAGGAGAATTTTGGCCTCAAGATGCAGAATAAACAGGACATGTAATTTGCCTCCTATGCCTCAAATCCACAGGAACATGTGAGGAGAGCCAGCACCTTTAAAGAAAGAAAACACATTCAGAAAAAAAAAAAAACTCTAGCAAAAGAGAAATTTGAAATGTGGTTGGAAGCAGGCGAATCTGACATCATTGGAGAAATAAAGAGATATCTGTGAAAGAAGACCTGGAGCTATGAAAACAAGAATGGACACTGTAAGACAAAAGTCCTATTAGAGAACTATTAGAGGGAAGTAAATTATACCAGATTTTAAAAAATTGATGCTGCAATGTGGCAGCAGTGATGAGATGGAGATAATTGTCATTAAATGGGTTAAAAAGTCAGTTAAAATGTTTATGGCAAACATTTAAAAGTAACAACTCGAAAAAATAGAAATAGAGGTTATTGCCTTTAAAAATGGGAGAAAGAAAGAGGAAGAAAAAAATGGTAAATAAGAAAACCTAATCTGAGCAGAAGAAAAAAATAGTAATAAGCATGGTAAATAGAAAACACATAAAGGTTTTCAGAAATACATCCTGCATTAAGAACCATGATAAATGTAAGAGGATTAAAATCATCTGCAAGAAAAAAAAGTGAATATCTAAAACAAAATTTCAGGAGTTCACATCGTGGTTCAGTGGTTAACGAATCCGACTAGGAACCATGAGGTTGCGGGTTCGATCTCTGGCCTTGCTCAGTGGGTTAAGGATCCGGCACCGCCGTGAGCTGTGGTGTAGGTTGCAAACGCGGCTCGGATCCCGCGTTGCTGTGGCTGTGGTGAAGGCCAACGGCTACAGCTCCGATTAGACCCCTAGCCTGGGAACCTCCATATTCCGCGGGTGCGGCCCTAGAAAAGGCAAAAAGACAATAAATAAATAAATAAATAAAATAAAATTTCAAAAACATTTAAAATTGAAGAATAGGAAAAATGTTATACTAGACAACGCAAATAAAAACGCAACCAGCATAGGCAATGTAGCCAAAAATGAATTCAAAGTAGGCATCATTAATGGCAGGAAAGGATGATCTTTATTTGGAATGTTAAAATAGGTATGAATTTATATTACTAATAATATAGCTTCTAAATACAGAAAGCAAATTACTAGATATACATTTTAGCTCAGAAAACAAAAAAGCAGATAATAATTCATCCCAGCTGTGGGCGACTTGATTAACACATTTAACAAGCTTGAACTTTTAATCTATATTAATATTTGAATCAAATATATTTATAAACATATATATGAATCATATATATTTAGATATATATCTTGAAGGTGAGTTTATAGATGCCAGTCTGATATGAATGTGAGTAAAGATATGGATAAAAGACGGGGAAATGAATGCTCTATAAACAGAGTATCTTCATTCTTTATAGACACTAATGGAGCATATACAAAAATATATTAAAAATATATTAAAATGGTATCTTAGGACATTTTTAAAAATTGTTTAATAACTTCAATGAAAAACATTAGAAAATTCCAAGACAAACTCCTTCCAGTGCAGAAATTAAATCATTAAGGGGAACATTTTCAAACCCGGATATCTGATACCTAAGTGTCTCACCAAGTTCTTCCAACATTGAAAATTCTGTGATTTATTCTGAGTTATTCGCCCACCTCAACCATCTTAAGTTCACTGCCTAGTACACGACAAGTAATCTTTCATGTATGTAGTGCTTTTCGAGGCCAGTACTAGAAGAAGGTATTATAATGTAATGAAACTTTAAGTAACATTTAAGGGTTGAATTTTTAGTTAAAATCGAGTCTATTTCTATAAATGGAAATATCACAACTGAAATAATTGGTTTTATAATTTTCTTCCAAAGTTGGCAAGAGTCATATGTGAAGGCAATGACAACTATTATTAGAACATATTCTATCACTTTTTACCAGTGACTAGATAGAATATTTTGTATTTATCATGGATTTATAGTAATTCAGTTATAAAATGTAGCCCCAGTTCAGAAATGTTAAATAAAAGGTTGTCTTAGAGTCAAAAAAACACATTAAACTCCGCTTTCTCAGGAGGTGACCAGTGGCTACGCCGGTGCTGGCCACCAAAACCTCTGTTAAGCAAATAGCAGGTAAGTCACATAGCCCCAGCACCGTTGTGCAAGCGCTGGGAGAGGCATGAATGCTTATTCCACCAGAAAAAACCACCTTCGCTGGCGATGTCCAAACCCAGGGCAGACAGAACTCCTTCCTGGATCGTCCGCAGCACAATCCTGGTCACGTGGTGCGCGCCCGGGGAATGTCTATATGATCTCGGTGTCCTGGGGTTTTGCCTCCTACCTGTCGATGGGCACCCTCCGCCCATACCGCTTATCCCGGGATCGCTTGCTTTTACGTGACGTATTCTGAGACACGCATCCGCAAGCTTGGGGACCAGTCTTCTCTCCTGGATTCCTGCCGCCTCTTCTGGATTCCACGCCCGCGGCTCAGCATCCCTCTCCATCAGGAGAGCCTATGCCAGGAGTGACAAAGGTGGACATTTCCCAGGGCCGTGGAGGGAAGACGAATGAGGAAATGCACCAACTCTAAGGCAATGGGTAAGAGCTGAGACTGAAGACAAGCAAAGACCTCTAGTTCCTCGGATGGGGAGGCAGCCACTCACAGCGGTGGGGGGCTGTCTGATCGAGGTGGCCAGACCTCGTTAGGTTCCAAGAGGAGCCTGATTTGGCAACCGATTCATAAAAAGCAATAATGACGACAACTGCTGCTCGCCGGAAGCATTGTCTGTTGAGCTAAGCAGAAAGATATTTTTTTGTTTGGTTGTGCAGCTGAGATGTATTCACCTTTTTATGCTATGGCATTTTTGTCCACAGGGAGCAGTAACGAGACAAATGCTATTTCATTGCACTCAACTCGAATGCTTAGTCCCATGGAATATTTGGTATACCATTACATCGGGGAGGGAACTGTAGATTGTTAAGCCTCGTGCAACCTTTTTTTAAATTTTTTTTTCAATTGAAGTGTCTGATGCTGGTCATTTCTGCAGCAGACCCTGAAGAGGAGCCAGCCTGAGACCAGTGTTTGCTCTCTTGGTGGCGTGGTTGCTACTGGGGAGTAGTGTCTCTTTCTTTCTGCCTGAAAGTAAATTGAAAAGAAAATCAAGATTCCATGCAAATACTAGCCAAATAGTCTCACAACCATAGCGAATCTGCCTAGTCCTCACACTCTAAATGCTCAGATATGGTAAAACCTGATTTCCTTTTCATCACTCTTTTCTCTGTCCCATGGTCAGTTTCATTGACTGCCAGTACTCAGTTTCATGATGTTCAAATAATGGTAACTTTGTTTCTAGATCTGGGTCTATAAATAATTATAGTCTAGGGGGTGTAGCAGAGCAGCTGAGAGGAATCATTTTTTGATCCTTATTTTTCATCATTTTTTTATTCCAGAGTTAAAAAACATCAATGACATAAAAGAACAAAAATACAATGACTGAAAAGGAGAATGCTTTCTAACAAAGCCTAGGGCCAGGAAAATTTCAAAGACTGATGTGCCAGTAGGTGTTAACCGTATCTTCTTAATACAAAAAGACTACTTAAAAAAAAAACCCATAAGATTTGGAATTATGCTTTCTTGGATTTGCATTCTGGTTTTGCCACTAATTACCGTGTGATCCTGGAACTTTTACTTAATGAAGCTGAGTCTCAGTTTTGTCTTTGGAAAGAAGGATTTGTGAATATGTTCCAAGGAGCACGTGGGTCCCTGGTACTCTGCGGTTCTGATGCCTCAGGACCAACTCTGGGGGCTGTGAAGGGCCAGGTGGCTGAGAGATGGACGGCGTGCATCTTGAACTTGGGGAAAAGCCACAGACTCTGTCAGGCTTTTGACCAGTTGAGCGCTGTACTTTCAGACATGTAGAAATGGAAATGGACCCCTTGAGGTGGGGGCCCGGGGCGTTTGCTGTGCTGGGCAGCAGCAGACCATTTATGACGTTTTGGGAGCCAGCATCTGCACCCTTCTGCTGTCAGCTTCTCTTTCATTGCTTGGGACGTTTTCCTTCTGTTTCATTCCATATTTGACTATGAATTCCCCTGTTATGAGCAGTCTCTGCTCTCCCCTTTCCCCTCTTATCCTTCTCTGCATCTTCGCAGTCAGGACCCAGGAGGATGCCCAGTGTCTTAGTTTGAATAAGAAATGACTAGAAATTCCTTGGCACTGTTTCCTCTGACCGCCCCTCCCCGATCCAGATGCTGGGCAACCTTTGGTCCTTCTGTGCCATCAGCGTGGTCCATTTCTCCGCTTAGTGGTGGTCTCTGGGTTTGTGGTTACCTGTTTTCTGAGATCCTCTGCTGGATCTGTGCTCCTGGGGTGCCCGTGTGCCCTCCTTCCTGTCCTTCAGAGCCAGCATCTCAGGTATTTGCTGAATTTCAGGAACCGCCAGTCCAGAGGCTCAGGTTCAAGAGACAACCTCCCGAAGTCAGAATGAGCTCCCTGTCCTCTGGAAAACCTTTTCGTTTTTAGCATCTTCTCTTTCTTGTTTTACAGAGTCCCGGAAGGCAGGCTTAGCCTCTCCTACATTCCTATTTCAGCTGCCACCTCCCCCACCCCAAAGCCCTGGGGTCAGACCCAGGCCTCAAACTGTCAACAGTCTACACTGGCAAGGACCTGAACTTCCCTGGGCAGAAACTGGGCAGAGCTGGTCCAGCACATCTCAGCACCAGTGCTCATCACCCCCTCCTGTCTGTTCGATACTGGGACACAGGTGTGGCAGGTGGGGAACGGCCCTGGTATAATCCCTGCCTTGTGTGCCCTCTAAAGTGGGCTCATCCACCTCGCAGCAACCGAGATTTCACTATGAGATCTTCCATGAGGCTCCCCGGAGTTTCCTGAGGCTTCGTTTCACTCCTCTGCTGTTTTGTGAAAATGGGGTTTGTGCTGTGACCAGTTCGATGTAATTTTCTGATCGATTTCTGAAGACTGTCGAGTGGGTGAGCAAGGGAACTTGGGGGTTATTAGGTAAGTGCTCCCCGTGAATTTGGGGATGTAGTCCCTTGAAATAGTCATGATCATTTGATAAAAGTCAACCTCCGTACGAGCTTGGAGGTGGCATTTTATTGTTTTCACTGACTTTTCTCATTCAGCATCAGTCCGGGGGATTTTGGCAGTGCAGCCAGATGCAGTGTCAGCTGGCATGGAGCTGTGTACGCAATGACTTCCTGCACTTAGAAAAGGAATTAGACTCTTAATTAATTAAAAGCGAAGTTTTGAGGCTTGCATTGTTTGCTGCCTGGTGAATCACCGTATCGTGATTGTGTTCTGACAAAGTAACTTGATATGATAGAAATATTTAACTCATAATCCTACAAATCATATTCAAAATCCTGTGGCTTGAAAAGGTACTATTTCACAAGAAAGAATAAACACACACAGTGACTCTTAGTCATTCACTTGCTAGTTCAACAAACATTTATCAAGCATCAGTGTTAAGTGCCAGACACAGAGGAAGACCTTGACTTAGGTACAGCGGGTTAAAAAAAAGGCCTAATTCTTGCCCTTGTGTGGCTATTTAGTATAAAAGGAAGGCATTTACTAGAATGCAAATGAATATATAAATGCAATTTATGATAAAAATGCTAGGAAGGGAGAGTATATGTGCTTAAGATAGTAGGCACTAAAAATGAACGTGAAATTCTCCACTAGCAAATTTCAAGTAAGCAGGAAATAACTAGGCCAAAGGACATTCTTTCCTTTTTCTTTTTTCTCTTTTAAATATTAGGGCCGCACCCACAGCGTATGGAGGTTCCCAGGCTAGGGGTGGAATTGGAGCTGCAGCTGCCGGCCTACGCCACAGCCACAGGAAAGCCAGATCCGAGCCATATACACAAACCACGCCATAGCTCCTGGCAACACTGGATCCTTAACCCGCTGAGAGAGGCGAGGGACGGAACCCACATCCTCACAGATACTTTGTTGGGTTCTTAACCCACTGAGCCACAGCGGGAACTCTCATTCCTGCCTTTTGGCGCTCATCTCCACGTGAAGGTCAGTGGCATGTGGACATGAAGCCCTTTTCATGTCTGCAGCGCAGTTGCCGTCACGTTGTATGAAAGTTACCTGTCTGTTCTTCAGTCTGGATCATCAGCCCCAGGGCCAACATAAGGAATGGGCTGTGTGCATCTTGAATTTCAGCAAGTCTTATAGGTCCGGCGCGGAGAACTGCCCAGTCTGATGGACTGACATTTGAACTTCAGAGGAATATTGAAATGAATGTGGCCAGCCGTCCCTGGAACAAGCGTGCGTCTAATCACAGCATTGGCTTACCAGTTTGGGTCACAGATCTGCGCCTTTAATCGTGCTAAGTTCCTTGGGGAACACCGAGGTGGCTTCCAGAGAAGCCAGTGCTGCCATCATTACCCCAACTTAGGGCCGCTAGGGCGCTGGCTGTGCTGGGCTGTGATGGCAGTTGAGAGCCTGTACCACAGCTCGTGCTTCATCTTGGGAGACAACCGATGTATCAACAGGCGGAGCTAACAGGCATCAAGGGAGATGATGCTCTAGTGACTCAACATCTGGACCCAGATTCTGAGCCAATCCCGTGTCCAGGCTCCATCCGTGCTGTTTCCTGATCTGCTGAACGAGGAGGGTGAGAAAGGCATTTTCAAAGGCAGAGGGTGTCGTAAGGATCACTGGACAGCACCGGGAACTCTAGCTAACCACCTGCGATGGACGTGATGGAGGAGAATGTGAGAAAAAGTCTGTATGTATGTGCATAACTGGGCCACTTTTGCCGTACAGTGGAAATCGACAGAACACTAGACTTGGCCTCCGAAAAACTGAATTCAAAGCCTCAGAGCTCTGTGAACTTACCAGTTACCTCACCTTCCTCCGGTCCGTCAGAGGAGAGTAGAAAATAGACATTCTGTACACCGCACGGTCTTTCTTTTTTCTTTTCTTTTCTTTTCTTTTTTTTTTGGTGAGAACCAGATGAAACAGTAAATGCAAAAGTATTTTGTTAATTGAACTTCAGGATATTTTCTCCTACCCTCATAGAGAATGATTCTCTTTTCTCTGCAACCCAATCATTCTCTCTCTTTCTTTTCTTGTTTTTTTTTGAAATTCCCCATTTACAGTAAAGTGCCTGTGAAGTAGCAGGTGCTAAATCACTGCTTGTTGCATGAGAGAATTAATAAAGAACTCATGATACATTTGCAAAGCAGCTGTTTGGGATTAGTGGGAATTTCTGAGGCCCCATGAAGCTGTATGGCTCAATCTGTAGGTGGAAAACACGACTGCATGTCCTTGCTAACCACCCCCAAACCAGCGGTGAGTGTGCCAGGTCCCAGGCCAAGGCCCCGTGCCATTTATGTCACTCTGGGCTGCAGCAGCAGGGACACCCCTCTCCCCTCCTGCTTTTTTATCTGTGAGAGGATGGCCAAGTTAAGACACAGAACTAACAAACCCGACAACTAACTGAGCATGCACAATCTAGGTAAGCGTTCTAGACTGAATATTGATTTGTTACACTGTGTCTAAGCTGGCTCGGAATTACAGAACCGGGATCCTTCCAACTTTTTAAGTTTTTGTGATTCAGTTGCATTGGATTGAATATCACTACACGTTTTGTGACAAAACATGGCTGTTTCCTGTTTCACGTACTCTTCATTTCACCTCCTCTCATCGTTAGAGAGACCTGTCCCCCCCACACCTTTTTTTTTTTTTTTAGCTTTTTCTGGAACTTCAGCAAATTTTTATATGACTACTACTTTTTGATTAAGCAATCTTTGATGTTATCTAAGTCCTATCATGGTGGATGAGAATTTAATTCTCTTTCACCAATTTTTTCCCTCGGATATCATCCCCTCCTTTTCTCTGCCCAGCCATCTCAAATTGTAATTTTGAAAATTTTGTTTAAGTCCATGTTCTTATTGGGTCATGCACGTATTATTCACAGCCGAACATGCAGTGCATTCTGCTTTCATTTCCTTTATGTTTTTTCTGAAGCGAACAATCACTTTATCATTGATTTAGACTCTTGTATGCCTTGTTCATTCTTTCCACCTCTTCCTTTTATACCGTTTCTGCAAGGTCAGTCACATCAAGGAATTTATCTGCTCATCTTTTTTTTTTTTTTTTTTTTCTCTCTAGGAGACACCCCAGAAGACCTGCCTTCTCTTTTTTTCAGGGTTGTTTACTTTCTGGAACAGCTGCAGCACTGCTGTCCTGGGCCTCCCATCACAGCCATCCTTGGAATTCCCCTTCTTTTGAGTGGGATTCCTGAGTTCTGCATCTTAAGTCTTATTTTCTTTTCTGTCTCGTCTATTTATTCTGGATGTACTTTCCAGCTGCTTCATCAGGTTAAGCACGGTTGTCCTCCACGCCTGTGAACAGGTGTTATCTTGGGATCCCCATTTTTCATCATCCAGGAGAACCATTTTTCTTCTCTCATGTTGAATTTCCTCTTTTCGGTGTCACACGTCTTCTTTTCCTTTTCTTTAATTCTCTTGTTGTGTTTTGTTTTTGTCAACCATTTCCAGAAGAAGCAGCTACGGTGGGTTAATTTTTGGAGAACTAGCATTTGGAATGACTTTGTAGAAAAATCTAAGTGAGAAATAGTTTTCCTTCAGAGATTTGAAGACAGCATTCATTGCCTTTGGGGTCCCAGGGTCCTTTTGGGAAACCCTAAGTCATTCTGATTTGCACCTCAGTGCAAACAGTGGGTGCTTGGACAGTTTTTGTCAACAGGTGTGGCTGGGCATTTCTTGGGGAAACTTGGTGTCAGCATTTTTAGGTATTTCTTCTTAGGCTGGCCGGATGTTTTTCCGAAGATTTAGAATCTTCTGGCTGCAGGGAAGGGCCAGCTGTCACAGGAGCACAGCGGCGAGGCAGAGCTGGGAGGCCTCTCTCCATACGCCATTCTTGTTTGTGAAGGTGCCTCTGCCACCCAAAGACTCCCTGTATTACCACTTTCGGAGGGTAAACTCTTCCCTCCTTCCCTGGGCAGAAGGACGGAAGGAAAGGCTGCTGGGGGTTATTGAGTTTCCCAAGGATTCTTGAGGATTCTTGAGTTAGCTTTGACCTTTCCTGCTGCAGTTCCAGGATTTGCCTTTCTTGGATCTGCTAAGTCAGCTATTGCTCATCTCTTGGCTTTCGAGCTATCAAAATGTGGAGCTGTCTCATCTCCCACTCTCCCCAGTTTTGTGGGTTTACGCCTTTAAAAATATATGTATTTTTTAAACCAGTTTTAGAGGAGGCATGGGAAAAGGCAAAAATAGATACGCATGTGTTCAATTAACAATTTTTACTTACAAGAAGCAATAATTTTTATGTGTGTCTTTTATCTAGATTCTTACTACAAGGGCAACAATGACATCTGCTTGAAACATCTTCAGCTGTTCAGATTTGGGGGGAGAAAATAAGGTATCCACTGGAGCAATTTCCAAGAAGGCCAGTCCTTGGACAGCATAATAGCAGCAGCCATCAACAGGTACTGTAATTCAGCAGTTCCTGAATTGCCACAAGAGGGCAACTGCTGTCTTAGCTGATTTGCATATGTTGTATGCATTCCTCTGAGTGTTCAGGGTTTAAAAATTTGTTTTCTTTTTTCCATTGTAGAGGCAGGATCAGGAGGAAGAGAGTTTAACGAAATTCACCCGGGACACAGGGTTGGTGGGAAGCGAGTTGGGTTGAAATCAAGAACTTGACTCAAAGACTTTTCCTTGGATCCCATCTGACTTTCCTGTGTGTTCACGGATGTACGGTATAGATAACTAAATAAAAGAGTGTGTTAGGAGAAGTGCTGAGAGAGAGATGACATCAAATAAGCAACTTACTGACAATCTATGTGAAGCAAAATCATGACCCGAATTGGGAAAAATGGTGATGGTTTCTTCCATCTGTGTCCAGAAAGAGTCCCTTTCTACCCGGTTAAATGAAACCTGTCCTAAAGCGAACATCGAACTAAAGCGCTTCACTGACAGAGGAACTTGAAGAAAAAGCCCATAAAACCACTTGTTTTTAAACATCCGTGAAACTGGTTGATGTTCCCTGAAGCTCCTAAGGATGAAATCATCACCGGCGGATCACTTCTCTGAGAGCCAGTGAGCTTTTTCTTTAACAGACTGCGGCCAGCGTGAGCGCCACTTGGTCTGATTCAGTGATGAGCAGAACTCAACTCGGGCGCTCTTTACTAAACCTCAGCAAAGGTACGGCCGTCCTTGGAAAACGCACCTCTCTTCTCTCGTTAGTTTCCTGACTCGCTGTCCTTTAGAACAGAAATCTTAAAATGTGGGAGTTGCAGGTGGTGCCTGCCATGGCGTAGACCTCATTTTGTGTTCCAGTTTGGCCATTTTCTAGGTACTAACCTCGGGCAGATGCCTGACCTTCTCTGAGCCTATTTCCTCGTGAAAGAAAAACCCAGTAAAGCTGGCACTGTTTTATACACGGGCTCGCTTTCAGGGTGAAGTCGTTTGTAAAGCACATGGTAGGGTATTCAGCTTTATGATGGTGTTACTTGTAATAATTCTTTTAGTAGCGGATTATTCAGTGTATGATGGGTAAGGTGATAAAAGCTGAGTATTCAAAGAAGAGTAAGACTTGATTCCTCATTTCAAGGAGGGGACATCAGTGGCGGAGACAGAGGAGAAAGAGCTCATTGTAAATCATTCTGGGAAACTTACCTCTACGAACAGCTTGCCGTCCGTGCACCACGGACTCTCATATTCATGTGCTCAGCCGTGATCTCTCCTCTAGAAGCAGAACTCCAGCTCCGTAAACCCAGCTACCTACCGACACCTGGGTCTCTCCAAAACATCTCCAAAGCAGCGTGCCCAGTGCCATGCTGTCATCTCACTCCTCAGACTTCCCCACTTCGTGACAGAGCCACTGTTTCCCTGTTGTATGAACTCGGAGTCCAGGAATTATCCTTGAGGTGTTTCTTTTTATTACTCACCCATATCTGATAATAAAAATACTCCAAATTTAATGCCAAATCATATATCAAATATATATACTGCTTTTTAGGGCAGCAACAGCGGCCTATGAAAGTTCCCAGGCCAGGGATCGAAACGGAGCTACAGCTGCCGGCCTGCGCCGCAGCCACAGCAACGTGGGATCCGAGCCGCGTCTGTGACCTACACCGCAGCTCACGGCAACGCCGGGTCCCCCGACCCACTGAGCGAGGTCAGGGACCCAGCACGCCTCCTCATGGATCCTAGTTGAATTCATCTCTGCTGCGCCACAACGGGAGCTCCCCAAATCAAACTTATATCTGTTTATTAATTGTTCTTCTCTATTGCCAGCACCCAGATAAAAGCCACATCATTCTATGGTAGTTTGCCCGCAGCTCACTGCGGTGCCCTCTGATTCGTTCTCGTGTTGCAGCATGGGAATTTTTCATTGCCTTCCCACCGCTTTCAAGAAAGAAACCAACAGGCGGTGCGGACCTGCTGACCTGCCCCGCTTTCGTCCCTGCTGCTCAGGGCTCCTTTCAGTTATGCTGATGGGCTGGTGCCTTCTCACCCCAGGGCCTTTGAACATGTCAGTCCTGCTTGGGCGGGGTGGGGTGGCGGTGGGGCTGAGGGTGGATCTTACCCACCTCTTTGTCCCATTAACTCTGCTTTGCCTTCAGCCAGCAGCCTAAGTGTCATTTTCTCACACACACACACACACACAAATGTTCCATAGACTCCCTAGGTTGCTTGTGCTGAGATCTCATAGCAAATGTATTTTTCTTCCGAGTATTTCTCTGTATGAGCGATAATCGCCTGTTTCTTATTATGAGTATTTGATTAATCTCTCTCGCCAGAAGGCAGAATGCTTTTTTTTTTCCCCCTGCTTTGTCCCTTGCGGCGAGGACAGTGGCCAAGGCGAACGAAGTACTCGCTAAGTATCTGCGCCGTGAACACGTGGCCTGTGAAATCCACGAGAAGCGGGACCCGGAGCTCCGTTCCTTTACCGTGTCCGCAGCCGGGTGCCTGTGTGCTCGGGTGGGTGAGTGGTGGAGAGAGGAGGTGCGGGAATGCGAGGGTTTGCTGAGGATAACGGGGGCAGCGATGCAGCGGAGGGGAGCGGGCAGGGTGGGGGCGCCTTCGCCGAGGTGAGGGCGGCGGACCAGCCCAGGGCCCGGAGCGCACAGGCAAGGAGAGCAGGCCAGGCGAGGGGCCCGGGCTGGCCAGGGAGGGCTGCGTGAGCGAGGGAAGGCGTCCGCGGGCCTGCTCCAAAGAGGGCTCCTAAGAAATTAGATGGGACCCCCCCCCCCCCCCCCCGGGAAGGTCTGACGGCGGCCGGACGGGTCGCGAAGGAAACAGGCAGACGACACCACCTCGCTGCAAGGATGACGCGCGTCTGCGCTCCGAGCTCCGGGTCCCAGCTCCAAATACAGCTCGTCTGGGCCGAGCAAGGAGCCCGAAGCGCACGGGAGTGAGCAGCGGGGCTGCCACGAACGTGACTCGTCTGAATGGGTAAAATACGAGTGGGAAGAGCGAGGGAGAGCGTCACCGCTGTGAAGTCAGGGCTGGAGAACTCGGTGCTAATGCACGTCAGGAGTTCGCGTCCGCTGCAGCCCGCAGAGGCCACCGCGAGCCCCTCTGGACGGGCTGCACCCCCAGTTCGCCCTCAGGAGCCCCCCGACCAAGGCCGCGCGGCCCGGCGTGCTCTCGCGCTCCCACGGACCCAGGACGCATGCGGTCTGGGCTGTGGGGCCCCCTCGCCCCTGGCCGGAGGCGCCCACAAGTCAGGGACGGAGGGCTGGGGCTGACGCGGCCCGGAGGTCCGCTGAGCCCTCGGGGGCGCCTCTGCCGCGAGCCCAAGCACGCCTGCGCAGCGCGGGGCAGCCCCGAGTCCGGAGGTGAGGGGCTGGGGCAGGGGCGGCCTGGGCTCGAAGAGGCGGCAGGCTGGGAAGACGGCGGCGCGTTTTCCCCAAGAACCGAAGGAACCAGGCTTCTTTAACTCTAAAAGGGCAGGGGCCGGTCGGTTGCTGCGAACTTGCCGGCTTCGGGAACCCTCTGTCCACTAGGTCGAGATGGCCCTACAAAGCTCCCGCAAGACGGGTGCTGTTCTCCGTTCAGAGCCCTGAGATCGGGCCGCTCTGCGTGTGTCAGCCTGCAGGCAGCACTGTTCATTTGACGGAAACGCAATGGCGTGCACGTAAAATCGCGGAAACTGATCTAACGTGGCATGAGGCTTTGCTTCCCTGTTAGAATTCCTTTGACTTCCGTATTTCTGCTGACCCAAGACTCAAGCAGCCACGGCCCTGCTGGGCCCTATCACGGTCCTTCCGCCACCCTGGGTGGGACGTGTCCTTTCTTTGTCCTGCCACACACTCTGCCATCAGGCGTGCCTTGTGTCCCTAACTGGAGAGCCCTTAAAAAACGAAATATAAAACGGCCATACGGTCCAGCCATCCCTCTCCTGGGCATATATGCCGAGAAAACCGTAATTCTAAAAGGAACATGCACCCAAATAGTCACTGCAGCACTATTCACAAAATAGCCGGGACATGGAAAAAACCTAAATGCACATCGACAGCAGAATGAAGAAGTGATACAAATGAGCAATGGAATATGACTCAGCCGTACAAGGCGGTGAAATATAATAATGCCATCAGCAGCAGCATGGATAAAAGGACTTAGTCACAAAACAGACACAAAGACTTGGACATCAAACTTACGGTTTCCAAAGGGAGATGCTGTGGAGACTAAGCGATTGGAACGTCGGGATTAACACACATACACTGTATAAACCATGTAAATAACGAGGACCTGGTGTCTGCAGCACAGGGAGCTCTACTCCATATTCTGTACAAACCTATATGGGAAAAGAATGTGAAAAAGAACGGATACATTTGTATATATAACTGATTCTCTTTGTTGTACACTTGAAACAAACACAGCTTTGTAAGTCAACTATATGCCAATTTTTTTGTTTTTTTTTTTTAGGGCTGCACCCGCGGCAAATGGAGGTTCCCAGGCTAGGGGTCCAATCGGAGCTGTAGCCACCAGCCTGCAGCAAAGCTATGCAAGGCGGGATCCGAGCCACGTCTGCAACCTGCACCACAGCTCATGGCAACGCCGGATGCTTAAGCCACTGAGCGAGGCCAGAGATGGAACCCGCATCCTTATGGATCCTGGTTGGGTTCATTAACCGCTGAGCCACAAACGGAGCGCCCTACGTTCAACAGTTCTAGCTCTGTCCTCAGAGGCTTCCCCAGGGC
This sequence comes from Catagonus wagneri, assembly GCA_004024745.2. NCBI lineage: Eukaryota > Metazoa > Chordata > Mammalia > Artiodactyla > Tayassuidae > Catagonus > Catagonus wagneri. The sequence continues at coordinate 2,252,651 of PVHT021183517.1, forward strand.
TTGCAGGTGTGCAGAATGGCATTCCTAGTTGTCGAGAAAGGCCAAATGTCCAGATCTGGAACGGCTGAGGTTTTAGGCGGAGCCTTCTGAATCCAGAGGTGCCCAGATGCCTTGGAGCCCCCGCCAGGGGCAGAGACGACAGGGTGACAGGGGGTACTGTCCATTCCAGCTGAGGCCCAGAAGGCCCCTCTCAATGGGACTCAGCCCCCGGAGTCACTTAACCTCTGTGACTTTCCAGCTAAAGGTGGGCGCAAAGGAGATGGCCTGCACTTAGGGTCACCTGCAGGCGCGTGCATCTCCGTCCTTAGGGCTGCTGTAACCGTTGCCGCAGACGAGCCCCGCCGCCAGGACCTCCCTGTCTCCCAAGGGCCCTGCTCCAGATGCCGTCCCGCTGGGGATTAGGGCTCCCGCACAGAGAGGGGAGGGGCTCAGACGTTCAGTCCAGAGCAGTGCGCACGCGCAGGAGCGAGGCTTCTTTTTCTGGGATGGGTTTGAAGCTCCCCTCTGCCAGCTCAGCCCTGAGGCCGGTGGAATGCTTGCAAAGAGCCTGGGACCCAGATCCTCCGCCTCTTACCATCTGACAAGTCAAATAACCTCTTGCTTCCTGCCGCTCAGCTGGCTTCTCCCCAGCACAGCCGTGGGGCGATCTGGTCTACCTACTGCAGGGGTTGTCAGGAGTGAAAGGAGATGATGTGTGAACATGAAATTCCTTTCAAAACTATAATGTCCTTCATCCATGAGCTGGATGCTCAGACCACTGAGGTCTCGGATTAAAGCAGTCATGGGTCTCCAGCTGCGGATGGTGGAATCCTGAGAAGTAGTTTGATCACAGCCTATATTATTATTAGCATAATTCTCAGCTTGAGCTCTCCTCCTCTGCTGTCTGCAATCATTGTACAATCTCTGCACTTCACCCATATCTTCCAATTAGACAAGTGCATCAGTGCAACAATCTATGGCTTGGTTTTACTGCTTTTGCGGTTTTAAAACACTGCTGAATAATTTAGAATTGAAAGCAAGCTTCTACCTAAATGTTGTGTTCCGTTGAGCCAAGCAAACTTAATAGTTCTAAACCTATATATTAGGAAGAAACCTGGAAAAAATGCCTTCAGATCCTATCGTTTCATACAAGAAAAACCAGAGCCACAGCGTAAGTAACTAAAGTTACAGAGAAAATGAATGACAGAGTTAGGGTCCAAAAACGTTTGTCCATTGAGCCAGGCCCTTTTCTCCATCATTCTGATTTTTTTCTCATTTTTTTTGTCATATATGTATACAAATAAGATTTAATTAAACCACAAATGTAAGTAGTTTGTCTCTTCATTTAAAAATCTTTTAAATATCTTCCTAGAATAAACCTGTGTTTAAGTAGCAACAATAATAAAAATCCATGTTCTTAAGAACTTTTCTCAGCCATCTAAATTTTGAGCGTATTTTTTTCCATGTGTTCTTATCATTTTTCAGGCTACTATTAAGAATCATTTGAGGAGTTCCCATCGTGGCTCAGCAGAAACAAATCCGACTAGGAACCATGAGGTTGCGGGATCTAGTCCTGGCCTTGCTCAGTGGGTTAAGGATCCGGTGTTGCCGTGAGCTGTGGTGTAGGTTGCAGACGCGGCTCGGATCCCGCGTTGCTGTGGCTGTGGCGAAGGCCGGCGGCTACAGCTCCTGTTAGACCCTTAGCCTGGGAACCTCCATGTGCCGTGGGTGCGGCCCTAAAAGACAAGGAAAAAAAAAAAAGGAATCACTTGAATTACTACCACTGCCTTTCTTTTTTCTTCTTTTTTAAGGCCACATCTGCAGCAACCGGTAGTCCCTGGGCTAGAGGTTGAATCAGAGCTGCAGCCACCAGCCTATACCACAGCCACAGCAACGTGGGATCCAAGTCACCTTTGTGACCTACACCACAGTTCAGAGTTCCTTAATGCACTGAGCGAAGCCAGGGATCAAACCTGCATCCTCGTGGATACTAGCTGGGCTCTTAACCTGCTGAGCCATGGTGGGAACTCCACTGCCATTGCCTTTCCAAGGATCTCCCTGTACTTCAGCAGAGGGATTCTCCTAAACATCAGAGCACGAGATGTCTCAGCTTCAGCATCACCAGCGGTTTCCACCTCTTTTGGGATAAAGCCTAGAACTTGTCACAGCTCCCTCTGAGTCTCTCTGTGATCCAGCCTCAGCGACCTGCCAGCCTCACCCAGCATTATGCTCCCTTCTTTCTAGCTCACCTGGACTGTTTTCCACCCCCCTGCCAAGCCTCCGCTTTGCTGGCTGCTTCCTGCACTGTTGCCCCACCTTGGCTTCTTCCTGCGCATTCTTAGAAGGGCCTTCTCCAGATCAAGCTCCTTTCTTCTGTGTTCTTACCAAATCCTCCAGTTTATTTTGTCAAAGTTGTGAATTTATGCTCTACTCTTTGTCATTGTTTGCTTAGCGTCCCATTTCACTGCTATCCTCTATGTCCTAGGAAGTGGGGATCAAGAATATTTTTTGAGGAGTTCTCTTCATGGCTCAGTGGTTAACGAATCCGACTAGGATCCACGAGGATGCGGGTTCGATCCCTGGCCTCAATCAGTGGATTAAGAATCTGGCATTGCCATGAGCTGTGGTGTAGGTTATAGACATGGCTTGGATCCGGCATTGCTGTGGCTGTGGCTGTGGCATAGGCTGGCAGCTGTGGCTTCGATTCAACCCCTAGCCTGGTAATTTTCATATGCCACAAGTATGGCACTAAAAGGCAAAAAGCAAAAAAAAAAAAACAAACAACAACAAACAAAAGGAAGAAGAAGAAGAAGAGGAGGAGGAGGAGGAGGAGGAGGAGGAAGAAGAAGAAGAAGAAGAAGAAGAAGAGGAATATTTTTAGATTCCCAGGGCTGAGGAAGTCACTAGACACATAGTTGGGATTCAAAGACTATTTCCTGACTGATTTTCTGCCTTACCCTTTGAGGGACAGATTCTTCAGCCAGCCCCTGGGTGAACCTGCTTCTTTGTTGTGTTGACTTAGCATCTGAGCCCTGTCCACCTCTGCCTCCACCGTGGTTAACACCCTGGGTTTAACATCCACACACTTACCCAGCCCTGCCCTCAGCTTTGCTTCGCTCTGAGTAGGGACTTCACCTTCTAGGACACCAGCCTTTTCCTCTCTCCATTTCTCTCTGACCTGCATCCTGTGAGCTGGATGAGAGATGGACGGCAGCCTAAGATTTCCTTGGCCAAGAAATTTAACTTAGAAAAAGTTTCCAGCTTGACACTAAATCGCTGATGCTCTAGATGGTGACATTTTCAACACAGTTGGGTAGATGTTAAAATATTTTAAGCACACATCTTGGAGTCCAGACGCCGTCCATCAGATAAGACTGGTCTTGAGTTCGGAGAATGGGGCGAACAGTGAGGACATGACAAAATATTGTGACGACCAGAAGCAGGAACGCCCAGGTGCTCTGCATACGACGTCTCGTTTCCTCCCCAGAAAGACTAGGAATCATGGTTCTGATTTTTCAGTTCTTCCTGCTTAGGAAGAGCGTAAGCCTTTGCCGAGATTACAGTTCTGGTGAGAGGCAGAGCAGGCACGCACTCACTTCTGCCTCCTTCAGTTCGATCCCCCCCGGCAAGGCAAGTGGTCCGGGAAAGGACACGGGGCCTCAGGCCCAGGCCGCTGGCCTCCCCGGGCCCCATTCCCGTTTCACCGCAGGGCAGCGTGCTCAGCCACCTAGGTCAGCGATGACGTGCAAATTAAAACCGCAGCGAAAGCAGCAGGATAGAAAGGAAACCCAGGACCGAGGATGGCGGGGAGCAGTGGTGTCGGTCGTAGCAGCCCGGGGTGGTACACGCTGGCACGGTCCCGGGAAGGCTTTCTGGAACTGTCTAGAAAGCTGAGCGAGGCAACTCCTTGTCTGGGGACCGGTTCAGACACGGTTGCACAAGTCCAAGGACACGGGAATAAAGATGCTCACAGAAGTATGTGTTAGAACTTTGTTTAGACGCCTCGCGAGGCAGCCACGGACTAGGAGTGCTAGGGTGCTGGTACAGCTGGGGTACAGGTGTATGACTGGGTCACGACGCTGAAAGCAGAAATGGACTCAACACTGTAAAGCGACTATACTCTAATAAAAAAGAAATGTAAAAAAAGCTGGTTGGACCTCAGCTATTCACACTGACATGGGTGAAGATCAAAACTATAATGCTGAGGAGTTCCCACTGTGGCACAGTGGCTTAAGAATCTGACTGCAGTGGCTCAGGTCATTGCGAAGGCGTGAGTTCCATCCCTGGCCAGGGGACTTCCGCCTGCTATGGGGCACAGCAGCAAACAAACAAACAAACAGAACCCAACAGAACCTAAGGAGAACCTCCCACTCTGCTACAAATCCCAGAACCACAGGTTCAGAGCAAGTCTGAGCGTTCATGGGGGCCAGGCCGACACGAGGCTGTGGAACAATGCCCCACCTCCTTTTACTTTCAGTGCACCTGTAGTGACTGGATCCTATTTTAGTCCTATGGTAAATACGTTCAAAGATGCACAGACATGCTAACATCACTCATTTAAGCAGGAATTGTCCCTCCCCCCCCACCGCGTGCTGGCCGTGCAGGTAGGCCCTAAGGAAGAGAGTAAGGCTTGGCCCTGGTCTTCAAGCAGATCCCGGTGCCGTGGGGGGTGGCGGGTGGGACGTGGAAGTCTGACAGCCCCCCGCGGCGGAATGAAATGACAGAAGTGATTCAGGGAGCACAAGGTCCAAGGTGGGAAGGTGAGGGAAGGCTTTCTGGAGAAGAGAAGTTGTGAGCGGAGTTTTGAAAGAGAGAGAAATGGAGAGCAACCCTTTAGGAGAAGGTAGATGAGAAGAGAAGTGGGGGGTCGTGAAAGGAAATGGAAGGGCAAAAAATAACCAAACAGGGGCATCAAGGATTCTGATTTGGATGGAGACCTGTTACTAATGTCCTCCGCTGTCCGAAAGTCCAGATCTCCTTAAGACCTTTTGTGCTGAAATGGCATAAAGCCCAGAAGCGATTACTTTGGGAGGCGTCTTGCTAAAGGCTACGCAGAACAAATGGAGACAAAGCACAGGTGCTCGCACACACGGTTCACGGCTCTGGCAGCCAGATGCTGGGATGCTGAGAGGCTGGGATGCTGAGATGCTGGGATGCTGAGATGCTGAGTGAGTGCGAGATGCTGAGCTTGGCGGGGCAGCCGGTTGGGCTGGGTACGCACTGCCTCTACAGCGCCACCTGCAAAACTCACACTGGATGCTAATTTTGCTTTGTGATTTTGGAAAAGCAAAAATCTTCTGGATTCCCATCGGTTAGGGAAAACAAGTCTTGAAAAGAAAGTGGTGTCAAGCACATTTCTGAAAAGCTGGGAATTCCTGTGTGTTGGACAAATAAGAACCGCGAGAGAGACCCCAGAAGGATTTCTGACTTTGTGCTGTGTCGGGGTATCTTAACTGTCCTGCCTGGGAGCCCAGGCTAGCTCTCGGGAGACGGATGTGTGGCATCTCGCCCTGTCACCTGCACACTGCGTGTCCTCCAGCAAGTCCTCGACCTTCACGGAATGGCCTTTCCTCGCTGGCCTCTCAGCGACCGCACAGCCCCAGGAACAAAGGACAGGACTGCCGGGGTGCGTTGGGACGCCCGGGCGGTCCTTGCTGGGACACGCACATGCTGACTTCTAGTGACAATGACCATGGTGGGGGAAGTGCTGGTGCCTGAACGTGACCTAAATACATCATGCTGTTTAGGCCCTGGTAACAGCAAAGGCCATGACCTCAGCCCAGAGCACCACCGTGAGATGGCACGGGGTCTGCCCACTCCAGACCCTCGGTTCTTCTCTTAATATCAAAAATGATCCGGAAAAATCCACTCTGCCAGCGCGGTAAGCCGTCCTGGGCCAGTTTGTCTGGTGGACTGGAACTGTTTGAATCAATTAAGTCCAGCTGAGAAGTTCTCTTTCCAACGTCACCTTCATGTTAAATAATATCAAGGGTCTTTGTACCGAACGATGGGTGTTCCTGGAACCCTTTTAATCTTGAAACTGAGTTTTTGCTTTTGTTTTGGCAAGACTCTAATTCTTACAGTTTTGCTAAGGAAATGCACCCTAAATAACTCTCTGAACCCTAAATTATTATGCTCATTGCTTGCTAGACACACTGCCACGAGCTCTGCAGGCATTTTTTTTTTTTCCTAATCTTCATAAAGACCCCATGAGCTTGGTGTTAATAACTACCAGCAAGATTGAACCACTGACCTCTGTGGCCCAGGGAGCTTGCGTACTTTTCTCAGAGGCATAAACTCTCTAAAGGGGCCACAGAGGTTCAATCTCAGGTTAAGTGGCTGACTCCTTGTGTTTTCTCCCCTGTGCAGCGGTCTCCAAACTCCAGGGAGCATCGATGGATTTAATAAATTAATTGACGCTATCCTTCTGGAAGTTTGACACATCGCTTTTTAGATTTTTAAGTCATTTCTAGCTGAAAACGCCTCTGGTTTTCCCGCTGGATATGTTTTGTCCCCAGAGCGTGGTCCCTAGCGGCCAGGGTCTCCTCCGTGGGCGGGCACAGCAGCCCGGCTGGCTTTGAGGGCCTCCTGTGGACATGAGGCAGTGTGCTGGTGTCCAGCCCGCGTCACCGCTGGAACGGGAGCCCGGAGACGCTGAGAGGAGGCGGGGAGAAATGCTTGCAGACGAGATTCCTTGCAGTTCTGGCCACGTGGGTTGTTTCCCTCCAGCTCGGAAGCTCCAGAGCTGCCCTGGTGGGGAAAAGCATCCATCTCAGAGGTCCAGCCACCTCTCTGCCAGGTGTTGGGTTCCTGGTCAAACACTGTTTTCTCTAGAACATCGGGCTATCAACTCACCTTGATGGAGACCCTGAGAAAGACGGGTTCTCCATTTTAACGGACTGTACACAAGTGCAAATGGATGTTACACACACACACGCACACACACACACACACATCTTGTAACCCATGCTGATACTTTCTCTTTTATTCTATCATACTCTTTATTTAACTTTTAAAGAATTCTCATCATGACTCAGTAAGCCGACTTCATGGTCCCCTGGATCAAGGCCTGAAGTTTGGAAAATGCTGCTCTCGAAGAGCTCGGAGCCCCCAAACCCTCTGTGCAGTCTGGATTAGCTTCTGCCCGAAGGAGAGCAGAGCGGGCGGATGCTCGGGGCCTCCCCTTAGCTCCCTCCACGCTGTGGACATCTCTGCCGCGTCCACGTGACAGCGCTCTTATCTGCATGTCACCCCCTCCCCATTAGACTGTGACTTCCTTGAGAACGGAGCCTGGACCTTATTTCTTTCGCTCTGTCCCATACCCGGCCCAGGCGTGGAGCCTCAGAGGCACTCAACACACCTGTGCTGAATGGATGACCTTGGGCCCCCCCGGGGCTGCCATGGCGCACGTGTGAGGGGTGGGGTCTTTCCCATAGGCAGCCCACGAGAAGGGCACGGCCCTCACACACTGTTTAGAACCCACCCTGGCCGCACACACACTAGCCCACACGCTTCCGGACCTCCTTTCCTGCTTTATTTTTTCTCTACAGAAACAACTGACATCCGGTATCCTGGATGTGCCGCTTCTCATTTTGTTCATTATCTTCTTCCGTACAACACAGGCTTTGGGAAGTCAGGGGTGCTCGGTGTTTTCGTCACTGCCCAACAGTCCCCGAAATAGACGGAGGGCTCAGGTGGCGCTGGTGGAGGAAGAAGGGAATGGGTGTTTTTCTGGAGTAGTGGCTGTTGATTCTGAGCTTTTCACTGAATGCTAGGCATCCGAAATTCAACGCGAGAATCGCTGGATAATACAGACGTGGCTTGGGGGCCAAGGCCGGTGGAAGATTCCACACCTGAGCACACAGCGGCCTCAGCAGATCCCAAACACTCTGCCTTGTGGGGGAGAAGGAATTCACCCTGGGCACCAGCGGTGGCCACTTCTGGCACATTCCTCATCCGTATTCATTAGGGAAACCAGGGGCCAGGACCAGATTGGGACGTGTGTGCTAGCGATAGAAATCCTCTTCGACCGAGAGTCCCCTGGTATCTGTCCAACGTTCGTTTGGGGGGCAGACACCTGAAAGAAGGGTGCAGTGGTATTCATAAACCGTGTTAGAATAACATAGCGTAAGGACTCGTATTCCAGGCTGTATAAGAGCTCCTACCTACCGACAAAATGGAAGGCTCTCTGGAAACAGCAAATTATTTCCACTTAGTTTTTGGGCTGACTGAGCCTCGGGGCCCTGAAGGCAGCCTGGAAAAGAGACAGGAATGACTTTATAAGGTTTATCGACGTGCGTGTCCAAAGCGGCGCTGGAGGCTGTCGTCACTCAGAGAATAAAAGCAAACATCTGCATTCCTCTCCTTCAAGCAAAAGTGCCCGAGTGTCAAATGTGCCGCGGGACGCTGTTCCTCTAGTCAGTGGATCAAATGGTTTGATCAATAGGCTCAAGATTGAAAGAAAGAAATCAATATACACAGGGAGAATTTAAAACTCTGTTTATATAATCAGTTGATTAGGGGAATTGATTTGAAAGATACAAGCAAGAGAAAAGGGCTTAGAGGTAAAGCTGGGAAAAAAAATTATATCTTTTAGTGAAGAGACAGATAAACGCGGACTGGGAGGTTCAGCATAAAATAAATGAGGGAGATGCAAGATTAAGGGTGGTGTTCCGTTCGGGAAACATGCTTTTGATGCAGGTTTAAGGTACAAGATGCTGTAAAATCATAAAATTTCATTGTCATTTCCAGTGGCTTGTGGTTGAACAAGCAGCACCGGGCTTGTTCATTTTGTTAGGAGGCGATACCACCACGGTTCCCAGCCAAAGGCAGCAGAG
>PVHT021183517.1:2262466-2512131 GCA_004024745.2 Catagonus wagneri
TAAATGAGGGAGATGCAAGATTAAGGGTGGTGTTCCGTTCGGGAAACATGCTTTTGATGCAGGTTTAAGGTACAAGATGCTGTAAAATCATAAAATTTCATTGTCATTTCCAGTGGCTTGTGGTTGAACAAGCAGCACCGGGCTTGTTCATTTTGTTAGGAGGCGATACCACCACGGTTCCCAGCCAAAGGCAGCAGAGGAGAGCTCTGATTGACCTGAACAGAAAAGGAGGCCATCAAGAAGGTGCTAGATTGACAGTCTGGACTGAGCAGTCGGCCAGTGCAGTGCCCCAAGTTTCGGCTGATTGATTCATCTCGAGTTGTGAGGAGCTCTAAATGGCCTGCTAAAAATTCATTTCGGGTATTACGTTTTTCCTCATGAAAACCTTCTTCCCTGGGGCGCCGAAACCTTGACCTCAGCAGGACCTAGAGTCGCGGGGTGAGGGGTGTCATCTGGGGCGCGTCACGGAGCGTGCGGCCGGGGGCCCCTCCCGTGTCCACCTCGGCTCCCGGGACCAGGGGGGACGCCGCGGGGGGGACACCGCCTGGATCCTGTGGGGACGCGCCCGTCTCACGGGGTTTTCAACTTCAGTAGTTCATTCCGGCTTAAAAAAGCCGCTGCTCCTGGGTGTGGGGCACTCGGTAACCTCGTAGATGTCAAGGGCAGCGACTTGTTATATCTCACTCTGGAGTCCACTGTCAGCGTGAGGAGATGTTCTGTGACCTAACAGGGGGCGGTAAGCCCCCTACACACCAGGAGAAACAGTTTGCTCTCTGAGCTCAATGGGATCTTACTACATATTACACATATATGATAACTGATTTAAAATATGTGCGTAATGTATATACAATGTTACATTATATATTATAGATACATAAAATGTATACATAACATGCATATATAATATCTGACTGAAAAATATATGTGCAATGTATACATAATATTACATTATATATTATACGTATATAAAAGTATATGTAACATGCATATGCAATATCTGACAAAATATATGTGTAATATATACATAATATGATAGTATATAATATGCATCTATAATACATCTATATTATACACATATACACCTGACTTAAAAATATATGTGTAATATATACTTATTATATACATATATGTATATGTAATACATATGTGTACAGAATATATATAAAATATATTATACATGTACACATATGTATTACATGTACACATATGTACATCATGTACACATGTGTATGTAATATACACAATACACATGCATATATATGTATATATTACACACGTATTTTTAAGTCAGAAGAAAGGATTTTCAGAGGTAATAATAAAGACAGGGAAAACTAGACATTTTTAGTAAGAACTGACAATGCTTTTTTTTAAAAGTGAATTGGACACACAAGTATCATATAAGATGAAACAATACTGTCACACGTCCTTTTAACAGAGCGAGATGGTCCAGGCTTTCGGCACAACACCGGGGTGAGGTCGTCCTTCCTGTTTATGAATAACTCGGCGGTGACGTTGTATTTACACTCGAGGGCCTGAGTGTGAGCTTTCACTCACATAATCCGTTTCACAGTCGACATTGGGCTCTAAAGCTGTGACACCATTTCTATAGTTAGTGGAATTTAAATTATTTGGGACTAAATACAATTAAAAATTCAGTTCCTCCATCACACTACCCAAATTTAAAGTGCCTGGCCACTCTATATGGCTAGTGGTCACTTTATGATCAGGGCAGATATGGAATGCTTCCTTCACACCCAAAGAACTACTGGACAGCAGCGCTGGGGTGTCCTGCCAGCTGTGTTTTGCACGCATTTTCCGTTTTACTTAAAATTTGTAATTTTTTTTCTTTGCCATTGCTGGGAGAAATTCTCTGTGGATCTGTTGTGCTTCTTCAAGGCTTGTGAGCCAACTGCTGTCTTCTTTTCAAAGATGTTTTTATGGCAGACACTCCAGAAAGACAGAAAGCGTTCCTTCTCTAAGGGAAAGGAAAAGATTCTTTACCGTTCGGGATGATAAATGCAAGATCTCTCTTTGGGGTCAAAGCAGGGTTTGCTTCTGCTATCATAAAAGATGTGTCTTCTCAAAGCTTGGGCTTTCCAAGTTCTGATGCAAACGCACTACCTGAGCACGACCCAGGCCTTTCGTAGTACCTGTGGGATGCAGGGAGCAACAAACCAGTGCAATCATGGCCTGTCTGTCCACTGAGAAAAAGTCTCGTCTGTGACCAGGAAGGCTCATGGCTTCTGCAGGCAACCGGGAGCCTGCAGTACCCTAGTCAGTAGCTCACAGTTGTGGTAGAAGCTTGGACACTATGTGATTTTCGACAGTCATTAGGGGCAAGACAATTTTGAATTATTATCTACGTTCCATGAAAGCCGTAAGTGGGCGACGAAGATGGGATCTCCAGCGTTATTTTACTACTTCTTGAAAATGGTGCAATTCCTGAAGGGTGAAAATTCGTTTCACCATAGTATCATCCTTCTAAGGTTTTCCACTTTTCTAATGATTTCTTATCATTTCAGTATGTTTGGGCAAAGTTGGAAATAATAAGTGATTAAATGTCTTACAAAGCAAGAAAAATAAAATAATCAAGATCTCCTACTTAATTTAATTTCATCTCATTTCATTTTTTGCTTTTGTTTTTTAGGCCCGCACCTGCAGCATATGGAGGGTCCCGGGCCAGGGGTCAAATCGGAGTCATAGCTGCCGGCCTACTCCACAGCCACAGCCACAGCAACGCCAGATCTGAGCTGCATCTGCAACCTACACCACAGCTCACGGCAACGCCGGATCCTTAACCCACTGAGTGAGGCCAGGGATCGAACCCGCAACCTCATGGTTCCTAGTCGGATTCGTTTACACTGTACCACAGCGGGAATTCCTCCCCTATTGTATTTTAGATTTGTAAAAGAATTCAGTGGAAACATATGATAATTGCAAGGTAGAATGTTTTATTCCATCTTTTAAAAAGTTCTCTTTGTTCTTTGAGAGATTTTAAGAAGAAAAAAAAGCCATGAAAAAGTTATCCTTATAAATCGTTAGAACTGCTTGAGAAAGAAACTTCAGTGGCTCCAGATGAGACGCTGAAGGTTCAGGCGTCATGGACAGCGATGAATAAGCAAGCACCTGCTTATCCAGGTAAATATCTTTTGACTGATGACAAGTCACAACCTTTCTATAAGAAAGAAATGAATGTTGTTAGCTAGTTGCTCACTGATGCCATAAAATGAACTGCTAGAAGTTCATGGCTTATCTTTGCTGCTGGCAGACTCTGCATGCAAGTAGCCATATTCTGGTCAACTTCAGTAACAGATACTCATGTTGCTGGCTCCATGCTACCCTCCACCAAAGCTCCCACATTTTCTTTCAGCCTATTGGGCCCACACGTTGGCTGGGCAAGTCAATTGCTTGATATTTACAAGGGAAACCGTATTGTCCCCAAGATTATTAAAACGGGACAGTTGGGTGACCATTTAGATGAGATCTTATCTGGCTCCTTTCACAGGGATAATGCACACTGCAGAGAAGAGTCACTAAGGTGATTTTCAAAGATGCTGGTGCTACCATAATAGATGACTTCCTCAAAGTCTTGGTGGAGGACACAGTTTCAGGCTTTCCAAAAAGATACACTTAGGTGGTAGGTGGGAAAGCTGCATATGACATATCCTTGTCAATAACTGTGCCACGCTAAAGAATCGATTCCTTCAGTATTTTTTCTAAGAAATGTCTGGCTTCTCAGCTTTATTTTAGATAGGCTGGAGTTACAGCCCAGACTCATAAAACACCTGGTCAACCAATTACAGCTACCTCTAGTTGCTCCAAATAGCATATTGAAAGTAGGACATGTATTATTATCATTGTTAATATTATTATTATTACATTCATGTGATAAACACAGCCTAGTATACAACTATGCTCTTTTTTTTTTTTTAGTCTAATCAAGGAGCTTGCAAGCCTTCTCTGTAAAGGACTAGATAAAAAATACTTGAGGTTCTACAGGCCATGTGAGCTCTATCATAACCATTCAACTCTGCTGTTTTAGTATGAAGTAGTTGAAGAATATGCAAAGGACAGGGTCATAGCTATGTTCCAATAAGATTTTATTTATTTATTTTTTTGTCTTTTTGCCTTTATCTAGAGCCGCACCCGTGGCACATGGAGGTTCCCAGGCTAGGGGGTCTAACAGGAGCTGTAGCTGCCGGCCTTCACCGCAGCCACAGCAACGCGGAATCCGAGCCACGTCTGCAAACTACACCACAGCTCACGGCAATGCCGGATCCTTAATCCACTGAGCAAGGCCAGGGATCGAACCTGCAACCTCATGGTTCTTAGTCGGATTCGTTAACCACTGAGCCAAGAAGGGAACTCCAAGACTTTATTTAAATTACCAGGCTTCTTGTTGGTACTGGCCAATGGACAGTACTTGATGGTTCATAGTCTAAGTCCCTTAAATGATATTCTGGCAAACTCTGCTTCAATTGTCATCAAATTAAATTAGCAAGGATTTGCATTATTGAGGTTCTAAAAATTCTCTAGAACTTTATAGGAACTCTGCCCCAGAGCATGTTGGGATCTGACTCTTGCTATAGACTTGTAAGCGAATAGCAGAGTCAAAGTTGGAACACAAGACAGAGTGTCTCCTTGAAAAAAATCCTCCCTCAGATGAGGCACTTCCAGGGCCTTCAGTCTAGGCAGGAGCAGCCCCACAGTGGGCAGGGGTATGGGTGTGCGGGAGGGGCTCAGGACTTCAGAGGGCGAAGATGATCAGACTTTTCCATATTCTCTTGGATGCCCTCATCTGCCTCTTAGAAGCTCATATTTTCCGAGTTAACGTCCTAACTTTCAGGTAAGAGACTTCAGGTACAGTGTAAATTCGGTGTAAGCCGGTCACTTGTAGGTTTTTACCTGACACACCCCTGCAGCTGCCTCGGATCAGTGCTCCCTTCAGCATGGTTGTTCACGGTCGGTGCTCAGTCCACGGTCTCCCAAAGTATTTACCCATTCGGGCCTTCCATTTTCTTCTCTCTCTTTTTTTTCTTTTTTTTCCAGTTGTGCAGGTGGCGTGCAGAAGTTTGGGCCAGGGATCAAACCTGTTCCACACCTGTAACCAGAGCCACAGCAGTTACAATGCTGGATCCTTAGCCCACTGCGCTACCAGGAAACTCCTTCATCTTCTTTTCCTGAGAGAGACTAACCAGCACCATTTTAAGCAGCCAGGCAGCCTGAGAGGACTTGAACTCCTCACGCTCTTTAATATACCTGTGACCATGACCGCTGTTTCTCCCACAGCCTTGGCTGGAATGTACATTTCATTCTTGGTGACTTCAATTAATAATTTTATTATGACCTTTGAAACGCACTGCCTCAGTCCTTTCTTAACACCAGTTGAAAACTTGTCACGTAACCACAACAGGCCCGGATACCAGTTCCTAATTTCTATGATTCTCTTGAGTCTGTTATCTGTAACTCTTGGTACACATTTGGGTACCTAGCAAAGCACTCGATGGCTTCCAAGAGAAACTGGTAATGTTTGACTTAACTGGATAGAATATGGAGTGGATGTCTGGGAGCTCATCGAAAGGCCAAGGAAGCCAGGATAACCAGGTTCCGAAGATGGACAGGACAAAGACTTCAGGAGGGAGCTAAAACCACCGCCCAGGGCAGGCTCTGGTCCAGGTCAGCAGGTTCACTGTGACCACCGCAGCCGACCACAAGGCAAACTCCTGGAGTATACGACCCAATACACTACTGAGGCCGTGAAGCCGTTTCCTTGGCAAACAGGTGTGGAATGAGCAGGTATGCTGAAGCGGCAAGCGGCCGCCTTGCTTAGCCATCCTTGACTCCTGGTTCTGTGGAGAGAGAAAATCCAATTTCCTGCCAAAAGTTTTGTTTTTGAATAAGTTTGTACCGCATTTGTCTAGGACAGTACAAACGTTTTTATCCTAAATGTAAAAAAATGTAATTGATTACAGAAGGATTATTATCTTAATTCATACAAAAAATATTCCCCCAAAATAGCAAGCTGTGTTCATCGCTTATTCATCCAAACAGAACGTCCGCAGCAGGTCTTGTTTACTCTGATTCAGCTCATGCAGAAACTCGAGTGAGGGAGGACCACAGGGCCCCAGAGGGGAGAGTGACCACAATTTTTCCAGAACGGTCACCAGTGTTTTTAAGACAGTCGTTCTTGTCTCGTTAGAGTGCTTTAAATAAACCTGCCACGAGTCCCCATGTTTCTCTGCCTCCTGGCCGACCGTTTTTCTCATTTTCCGTTGCCTTACAGATACCTCATTTCTCTTCTTAGACTTTTTACTTATATATGGACCAGTTTCTGCTAAAGGAGCAGTTTAAGACACTTTACAAAGCAGTCAGCCCAAGGCTCAGGAAGTCTGGTTTCAGTCCCCTTTAGTCTGAGCTCGCAGCTCGGTAGTGCTGTGTCCTTGGCCAGTGACCCATGCCTGCTGGGGCTGTTTTTCTTCCCCCAGGGGGAGGGAGCCCCCTTCAGAATTATGATTCTATAAATATTCTTTTATGAGGGCTCTTAACGTGCCTGGTAGGTTATGGTCATCACTTAATTACCTAGCATCTTGCTTCTTTACACAAAATTCCAACAAGTGTTTCTTCGAGGAGCTCCTTTTGTCCAGCCTTCTAGAACCTCCTGCTCACCTTTGCACGTTGCAGCCAGCTCCCGAAGCTTCTGCGGGATGGTGGGGAGCCCTGTCCCCCGAGGGCGGATGGGGGAGCAGTCGGACCAGACTGCGAGGGTGGCGTCTGACTCCGGAAAGCTTGTTTCGCGAAAACATCAAACGGGAGGCGGAAGCAGAGGAAGCCGTCCGTGAACGTTTTCTCCTCTGCATCTGTCCGCACCCTCCAGCCAGGCTCCTTCCTTACACGTTGAGGATCGCAACTAAAACGCACTGATATTTCACTGTATCCTTTCCCACTCTTTTTTCTTACTGTAACCTCTCACTTTATTTATCGGTACGTAATTAATTTTTCAGTGAATGGTTAACTTTTATTTTCTCAAAATTCTGCACCCAGACTTAAGAGAAATCAAACACCGCTGTTGGGTCCACCCAGTGTCTGACTGCAGCTTCCCTAAGACTCTCACGTTTTAAAGTTTTTATTTCAGTGTTCGGGTATACAGTATTCCTAAAATTTCACATTGACGTCAGCCTTTCGCTCCACGTTAAGTACCCCTGAGTGTCTTGAAACCACGGAACCTGCAGTGAAACCTGTTGCCCCTTCTTTCCCGCGTCCCCACAGCATCGCTTTCCTCCTGCGGGGAGACCGGCCCAGGGAGCCACTGTCAGCCCGTCTTGTCCTGTCCTTCCAACCTGCCCCAGGTGAGCTCCCCCTTCCAGGGCCAGCAGAGGCTCCGGAGTCCTAACACCGGTAACGTGCCGCTGTCCCAAAGGCTGGGGCAGGGTTTGGAAGGGAGCTGAACCTGGCCTCGCTTCTGTGCGCAAAGTCCGGCAAGAGCTCTGTTGCCCAGAATAGAGACGCAGGACGGGTTGTGAATAACGAAATTTCTGGCAAAATGCTTTTGATCTTTATTTCCACTATTTGTGTTCGGTGTTAATCTTTTGGTATTGAAAATACTTTTTAAATGTGTGTGCCCACTTTCTTGCCATAGTGTGTGTAATTCAGTGCGCTGTTAAAGCTCATGTTCGATGATACGCAAGAGATGGACTTGGCGGATCCCATGGAAACAGGCCAGGCTGTAACTCAGTCAGAAAATCTGTGAGTTTCTGGGTTCTCTTCAGGCCCCAAAGCCACTCTGTCCAACCTCAGGAATGGCTGTGCGGACGAGGTCTAAGCATGCAGATGGTAGAAATCAAAGCCCAGAGTACGCTGAGCCCAAGACAGCCTCTGGGATTTGTTTTTTGTTGTTATTGTTTGGGTCCAAATCATTGAGATTTTTGCACGTGTGACTTTTCTATTTCTCTTCCTTTTCCTTAATGCAATCCATGAAATTGGGCAGAAGGCAGTGACTGCCTCTGGCCAGTCCTCCAGGGACTCAGGGGTTGGCGAGCAATCTGGACCACGATGGCGCACAGGCATGCCGCCTCCATCAGTCTGGAGACGTCACTGCTTTTCTTAGACACTAAGGACTTTAATGTCTTAAGGATGATACTTAGCGGGGTGCGGTTTGAAGAAAGAAAGGAAATCGACCCAGAGAAACGAGCACGTGTAAAGACAAAGGCCTCGAACTTCTTAAAAGCCTCCCCTCACTTCTGCACAAGTCTGTCCCAAGCCCCAGGTGACCCACAGGTGGGCCCCTCTGAGCTGCATTTAATTGGTGCGTCCCTGTCCATGGCGGGGTCGGGCTGAATCTGCTGAGAAAGAGGCAGAGGCTCACGCCGCCGCTCCTTACCTGTCGATGCTTCCTGATACACACAGTAAATCCCAAACAGTCCTACACATCATGCAAAGGCAGCTTATGGAACCGCGAGCCACAGGGACCTATCGCATCAATAAGTCAGAGTCTGTAAAAGACGTTCAAGGCAAAGGATCTCAAATGGATTTGGGGTTATGCTTTTTTAAGGTCAACAATAAAAGTCTGTGCTCAGGGAATACAGTCTCTGCGGGGAGAAGCAGACACAGGTGGCCCCTCTTCGTGTTCTTTCTTTCTGCCCTGGACCTCACGGGGACACGGGTTCTGATGGGCGTCATTCGAGGTGCGGAGAAGACGCGGAAATTTCCTGCACACGATGAGGTGATTCATAGATTTTTTTATGGAGAGTTCACTGTGCCTTTTTGTTTGTGTGACCTGATGATGGCAGGAAATATGCCTATGGAATTGTTCGTTTAGAGGAGAGCTATCAAATTAGACGTTACTATGAACTGAAACTTTGGCCCCCCCGAAATCCATGTGTGGTCGTGCTCTCCCCCAACATGTGGGTATCAGGCAGACAGGCCTAATAGAAAAATTGAGTTTCTGTGAAGTAATAATGGCGGGGTCTGTCTCCAGGATGGAATTAGTGTCCGTGTAAGAAGAGGAAGAGACACCAGGTCTCCGCCACGTGAGGACACAGCGAGAAGGCGGCCGTCTGCACACCGGGAAGCGGGCCCTCACCAGGCACCGGATCTGTCGACACCTTGGTCTTGGACTTCCAGCCTCCTGCACGTGGGAGATCGCTGTCTGTTGTTTAGGCCGCTGTCTGTGGTGTTTTGTGCTGGCGGCCGAAACGAACTCTTTGTGGACATAAAATGTTGTGCACATAAAATACTCTACTGGGGAGCAGAGGCCACTCCCAGGTCCTACTCCAAACTGTGGTTTTCTTTTTCTTTGGTATTTCATTTTGATTTGTATCTTAAGCAGAACATAATCTTACTGTCATTTCTTTGAACGAGTGCCTTTATCACAAAATTCTAATTGTCCTTAGTTATGTGATTATATGTCTCCTTCAAGTTTTGCTAGTGTGATTTTATTTTTAAGGGTAATTATTTTTTAATTTTTTTTTCTTTTTTCTTACTTCTGCACCTGTGGCATGTGGAAGTTCCCAGGCTAGGGGTCCAATTGGAGCTGCAGCTGAAACCTACACCACAGCCACAGCAAGACTGGATCTGAGTCACATCTGCCACCTGCGGCAGTGCTGGATCCCTAACCCACCGAGCAAGCGAGGCCAGGGGTTGAACCTGCATCTTCACAGACACTACACTGCTGAGCCACAGCGGGAACTCCAAGGGCAACTATTCTTAAACCCTAGGGGACTTTCTGTCTGGCTTATCTATTTGCAAATTATGATAACATGTATCATTACAAAAATTTCCTTGACGGGATCACTGTCAGCTTATTCTTAGCAATAGAACCAAATTATAATTTTCAAAGGAGAGTACTTACCCCAAATTTTGTGTGAAAAGAAATCTAGACAGAGGATGACAGAACCAGGAAGAAAAATTGGAGCTGCAGACACATGGGACTTTGGACCTAAAAGGACCAGGCTGCTGAAAAATACTGTTTTTGATTTCAAGAATATTCTATGTCCCTTTCCTTTATTGAAAAACCTTCTCCACCCCTCCCTCCTCCATTTTCTGGTAAAATTCTTTGAGCATCAAGCCTTGCTGGGGAATGTTATGAATTTGATTACTCAAATAGAGCCTAGCAGCTGGCTTCTTCCGGGATACTGCTTGCACACTGCCTGCCCTTTCAAAGTTTTGAAAGGTTATTTTCTAGGGATTATAGCTCATCTTTTAAAATATCTAATATTTTACTTTTTAGGAAATTGGTTTATAGCCCCAAAGCAATGGTAAAAATAGTTAAAATGGGTATAACAAGTGGCTTTTACTTGCAGTACTTCAAATAGCGTGTATGCTTTGTTCAACTGGGTGACAGACTCTAAGAAATTTAAAGTCACAGCCATGTATGCTGAGGGTGAGGGAACCAGGGCCTACGCAGAGGTCAGAGGGCATTGTCATGGAGATGGGCACCCCTTGAGAACAGTAGAAAGGAAGTGGCCCTGACTGCAGTGAGCCTACCTGAAATTTAATCCCAGTTCTGCCACTCTAAGTTGTAAATCTTACACAAAGAAAGAAATAAAATTTAGCAATCCCACTCCTGGGCCCCTATCCAGAGGAAACCATGACTCGAAAAGGTCCATGCACCCCAGTGTTCATTGCAGCACTGTACACAATAGCCAAGACATGCAAGCAACCTAGACGTCTCTCAATAGAGGAGTGAATAAAGAAGACGTGGTACATACACAATGGAATATTACTCAGCCGTAACAAATAATGAATATTGGTATTTGCAGCAACATAGATGGACCTAGAAATTATCATACTAAGTGAAGTTAGGCAGCGAGAAGCAAATATTGTATGATATCACTTATGCGTGGAATCTAAAAAAAGGGGTACTGATGAACTTATCTGCAGATCAGAAACAGACCCACAGACTTCGAAAAACTTACTAAAGGGGACAGGTAGAGGGGGAGGGAGGGGAGGGCTGGGAGTTTGAGATGGAAATGTTCTAAGATTAGGTCGTGATCATGGTTGTACAACTATAAATGTAATAAAATTCATTGAATTATTTTTTTAAAAAGAAGAAATAATAGCCCAGAAACTCCCTGAGTCTACAAAGTTGCCGCATTGATGTCCACCTTCTAGGGCTGGTGTGTGCTGATGTCTGAGCGGCCAGAGTTAGACTGGCCTGGAGCTGACCTTGGCGTTGGCTCGCGGGATGGAGTCAGGCCAGAGCAGACCTGCAGGTGGCCCAGGATTAGGGCAAGAGCTACGTCTGTGATGGAGCCAGGTGTGAATGCCCATGACTATAGGGCCAAGCAGCTGCGGAGGGAAGCAAACGCAAGCATGTCTCGTGGAAGGTCTCCTCGGCTTGTGTCCTTCAAGCTGGGCGGCACTGTGGCCATCGGACCACACTGAGGTGTAATGAGTGCCTCACACTGGCCCACAGAACACTCTGACGCAGGGCTGGCGGCCGTCCCGGGGTGCTCTCCTCCAAGGAGTGACCCAGAGGTCCAGGGTCCTTCCGCCTTGTGACACGGCTTCCTTCAGCAGGTGCCCTCTGTGTGCTCCAGAACGAAAAGAAGGAGCAGAGAAGGCTGCGCAGCGCAGATCTGGACGAGGCGTCCTTGACCTGTGCCCACCTTTCATTGGCTGGGGAAGCGGGTGTGGCAGTGCCATCTTCCTTCGCGTCCAGGGAGGATGCGAACGGACAGGACCACCCAGTCTCCGTCACGCTCTCTCCCCGGCCACCGTCGGCCTCTCGTCCCCACTTCCAGATCGCAGCAAGCCCACCCTCCGCAAAAGGAGACAGACGCCCCTCCCAGTCCTGGACGTGCTCAGCTCTTGTCATCGGGCTCAAATGGGCTCTTCGGGTTTGGGTAAAAGATAAACCAAAAGCATAAGATATCACTTACATGTGGAATCTAAGAAAAGGCTACTAATGCACCTATGTGCGAAACAGAAACAGACTCACAGAACAGAAACATACGCCACTCACTCGGACGGAACAGCGACGGAGCCAGGGGGGGATGCGAGTCCAGCTCTGCATCAGACAGAAACAGGGGGAGGCCGCCCGCCTTGGGGACACGAGTTCCTTAGAGGGGACCCGTCTGCCGTCCCTGGGGCGAGCTCCCTTCCACGCCCTCTCCTGGGAATCCCTTCCTCCCCGTGACTCGCCGGGCGTGGGTGCTGAAGAGGGTGCAGCCTTGGGGCGCCCATACTCTGCGCACCTGGCCCGTGACTCGTCAAAGACCAGAGGCCCAAGGCTTTTTTTTCTTTATCTTGCACAATAAAATTTTTGTAAATGGACTTGCAGTTCCTTTGGTAACAAACTCTCTCAAAAATGTACTTGGCTTCTTTATGATTTATTTGCTTCCAGTCAGTTCATCTGTCAAAAACTTGGTCTGTATTTCCCCAAACTACAGAACCCCAAACCTGCTTCATTTCTTTGTCTTTCCCCATGTACCTTTCTCTTCTATTTTAATGTCTCCACTCTGAGGCTAATTGTAATAATAGATTGAGGGAGAAAATGTAATCTTTTTTTCTGAGTCACTGTATTCAACGCATAAGTTGTCCTGGGATTTTGTTTCTCAAAGCTTTTAAAATTCCGTCTCGTGTTTTAGGCCATAGCTGATAGCTTTTCCAACTCAAAAGCCCTTGAGTTTCTGAAGGCTCTCCAGTCCCTTTTATTTCTTTTGCAAATTGCCTCATTCAGTCTTTCTCTTCTTAATACTGTTTTTGTATATGAAACTTCTCTAACGTGCAGCACAGTTGAAAGGATTTGACCGTGAACGTTCCTATGCCCAGCGCTGAGATTTCATTGACGAGTGATTGTATTTGCTATATTACTTCCTGATCCATCTTGATCTTGATTCTTCCTTGAGCTCACCTCGTCCCTGCAACACACACAGCCCGTAACAGGCAGCTTGCACGCATGCTCTGATGTTTCCAGGCGCCTCTCTTGGAGGGAACAGGCTGAGTGGCACACGGCCAGTCCCCACAGGTGATTGTTAACCAAGTAATTTCCTACCGCACAGCCTGGCCCCGTCTTTCAGGCCTCTGATATCAACTTTCTGCTACTCAATCACTCCTACACGGTGCATGTATTACTTTCTTTTTATGATAATAGCCCTGCATTCCAGTGTGTCAGGTTTCAGCAGCTAGATAATATTGCAGGGGAGGGAAAAAAAAAAAAAGGAAGAATCCTGGAAATCACAACGCCCTAACTCAGTCACAGTTTATTGCTGGTTCGTATCATGGTTCAGTGCAAGTCAGATGGCTTTTGGGGCCGAGTTTCAAGCAGGCACCCCCGGGGTGGGAGATCTTTCCAGCTCATGGCACAGCTGTCTTCACGGAGAACACCTGGGTGGCAGTGTGGCACGCTTTATTGCCGGGTATGGGTGTGGCCCACCTCTCTTGCTCTGAATCCAGACAAAATCGCTACCCTACTTACTGCAAGGAGGCCTGGGGACTCAACTCCTTCCTCCTCTGTCCCTGAGACGAGGAACTTGGGCTAATGAGTATAGTGGCTCCTGGACTGGCCAGAGGAAGTCCCACCAACTGGGTGACAAAAGCAACAGAAACTCTTCTGTTATGATCCTGGTGCCAAGATGCCTCGAATGAAGGTGTGGCAGGTGTGCTCTCCGGAGAGGCTCCGGGGCGAGTCCGCTGAGTGCTTTCCTCTTAACTTTGTGACAACCAGCAATCTTGACACTGTGACACCTGTCTCGGCTCCATCCCCAAATCTGGCTGAGTCTCTTCTCTTCTTCTCTTCTGAGGACGCGGGTCGTACTGGACACGAGCCCCCGTTAACTCGATCCCGTCTGCCAAGACCCTGTTTCCAAGCAAGGCTGCACTCACCAGCACGGCAGTGAGCACCTGCGCACGAATTTGGGGGCCGCGTTTCAACGCACCGCAGTGAGCATCTGGCTAGGCCCATCGCAGGACACCGATGAAGAATTCTTCCTGCAGTGGAACGAATTCCGACCTTGAAGTCAGCTTGGGAACAGGACCGAGTTAGTTCCATGTACCAACGGAGTGATCCAAAAGCCACGTCTCTGATGAAGCTTATGAAGAAAGCTAAAAAAGCTGAAAATACAGGAGTCGGAGGAGCGCTAGCTTCTGTCATCTCTCCTAAGTTGTCATTCGAATGTGGGTTTAGGGCAGAATGAGGGTGTCTGTTCAAAATATATATTATGTATTTCTAACATATATATATAATGTGTCATATTTATAATGTATGTAATATAGAATGTATACTATATTATTAATTATATCTATTTTAATTGGAAATTTAAAAACGGATTACAGTATATATATTTATATGCATACTTTGTACTTCCAAAGGGAATTTGTAATAGTACAAGAGAAGTTGTGGTTGCCTTAAAATTTGTTTAACAAGTCCAGACCGTGGCTTGAATGGCCAGGTTCCCGAGACCGGAACTGCCGTGGACTTTGCAGCTCCCTGCTCCTGCAAACGGAACATCGGAATCCGCGTTGCCAGGACGGGTGACTACTTGCAAATGACTTTATTTTCAGGTTAGACTTCTACCTTAAACGCAGATTGTTTTATTCACTGTCAGTCAGGCACCTCTTTTTGGAGGCAGCACAGGCCTCCAAGTTTTCATCTCCTCCCAAGCTCTCTTCTGTCCTTCCTTCCTTCAGACGAAGTGTGTCCCCTTTCCCAAACAAGGCCACCGAAGTCCCCTCTCTCGTCGGTGTGGGTGCTGGCCCTGGAGACTCGATTGGCCTTAAGAAAACTTAGGTTAAGTCTTTGGACCACGTGCAAGGATGAGAAACCTGGGGACCATTTTGCACGTCTTTCTTCCTACAGCCTCAGACACAGCCCATCGATGGCCAAATCCTGCTGACTCTCCCTCCTAATAATTACCTGCTGTGTGTTTTTGTTGTGACCTTCAGCCACACCCTTAGCATCTCCTGGCAGGACGCTTGCAGTGCCCTCTCATAGGTCTTCTTACCTTTATTTCTTCTTCTTTTTTTTTTTTTTTTTACTTTTTAGGGCTGCACCCGTGGCATGTGGATGTTCCCAGGCAACGGGGTGGAGTCGGAGCTGTAACTGCCAGCCTGCACCACAGCTCACGGCAACGCAGGGTCCCCGACCCACTGAGCGAGACCAGGGATCGAACCTGCATCCTCATGGATACTAGTCATATTCATTCCCGCTGCGCCATAAGCAGAACCCCCAGGTCTTCTTACCTTTAGTAAGTGCTCCCCTTGAGCTCACTCTCCTGATTCCAGCCAGACCTCGGAACACTCTTTCTAAAGCACATATAATGACTTCCCATCACTCTTTGATGCTGGGTGCTGAGAAGACTCGGAGAAGAGCAACGTTTCCTGAAGTTGGCTGCCATTGCGATCAGCCAAGAGGCCTTGAAAAAATACAGATGCCTGGGATCCAACCCCAAGGCTCATTTAATTGGCCCGGGGGTACATCTAGGTACCAGTGATACTGTGTGCTCTGTGAATCCAGGAAGGAGAATCTACAGAAAGCTCTGCGGGGAGAGAGCTCAAGAGAGTAAGTCCTGGATTCAGACTGAATTGATCCCTATTCTTGGATTCACCTTGATTCAGGGAGAATTATTTGACTCTTAGGTTTCATCATCTGTGAAATGAGAATAAGAATCATATGTCTCTTATCGGGGTTGTGGGAAGATTAAAAGTGACTGCATTTCTAGCACTTTGCAGATACATATACGAGTATATATATAGGATATATATGTCTTTACAAATATATAAATTAAATATAATTTTGTGTATAATTAATTTAACCCTTAATCTGGGGGATCCATTACTGTAGGACTGTTTGACTACTCACAGTGGAATGCTAAAGAAATGCTGGTGAGGGAAGCAAGGCATGCTTATGCCACCCAGATTTCTAAAAGCAGCATCTCTCAGGTCAGGAAGTGGCGGTCTGGGTGTGGAAGAGTGCAGCGCTCTCTTACCCTTTACCTAGGACAGAGGCACGGACGACTCGACCCCCTCCACTCTGCAGCTCTGCATCCTTCACGTGGGACCCTAGCAGTCAGTATCCATCCTCAGTAATTGCTTCATTCCGCAGATATCTACAGCGCGGCCAGCGTGGGGCCACTGGTGCCCCGTGTTGGCAGCACTGGTGAAAGGGAGAGCGTGCTCCCTACAATGCCGGCCTCCTGTCCAGGCACCAGACGCCATGAATGTTTGCAGAACAAATAAACAGCTGGATTGGTGAACCAATAAATGGATGACTTTCAGGAAGTTAAATGTTTCCTTTAACAGGAGCCGCTACAAGTAACGAGATCAGGAACCCAGGTTTGTCCCCAAAAAACCAAAAAAAGAAAAAAAAGCCAAACAACTGAGTACCTATTCTCCTAGTAAAAACGTTTCTGCCTTAACTGATACTGTTTTTTCCAGAAAAGCTGTAATGTTTGTTCGAGCAATGAAATGACTAGGGATAAATTAGGAGTTTGGGATTAACAGATACATAACAGTATGTATAAAACAGATAAATACCAAGGACCTACTGTAGAGCACAGGGAACTATGCTCAATATCTTGAAATAAACTGTAAAGGAAAAGAATCTGAAAAATAATGTATATATATATGTATATAACTGAACCTCTTTCCTGTACACCTGGAACTAGCACAATTTTGTAAATCAATTGCACTTCAATAAATGTTTTGGAAAAAAACCCTAACCCCTCTAAAACAAAACAACAAAAAATAAGGATACATATTTGATACTATAAATATAAAATCTAACACTGATGATGTTTTAAGAAGAAGCACATTTTCCACCTGGTGTTGGAACAAAAGGCTAAATTCTCTTCCAGTGGTTCTTTCAGTCTTTTTTTTTTGAATATTACTTTTTAAGTTTGAATTTTATAATTACATATTGCTAATCATGTATAATTATATATGCATACATTTGACACCATAAATATATTCGTGTCAGCATATACCGATTATCTCATGCAGTCTTTGTGGATGGCAATTTGGATGTCTGTACCAAAGTCTATTGATAATTTTAAACACGTTGACCTAATAGTTGTACTGCTGGGAATCCATTCCAAGAAATAATCCAAAGAGCTGAATTCACTTTATCAAAAAGTGCTTATTGCAGCATTACGTGTCGCAATGAAAAATCTGGAATGGTCTACGTGTCCAACAACAGGGTAACAGCTCTGTAGACTATGGGAGATAATTGCACAGCATTAAAATAATGTTTATAATGAGTCTGTGAGAATACTGTGGAAGAACCTACAGTACAGTAAAAAAATAAAAGAGCAGGAGGCAATAATAGTACGATGACATCAATATTTAATATCAATAAATCCATATGCACAACTTGAAATGCTAGTATAAAAAATGCCAATAGTTATTGTTTCTGGAGGGTGGACCTTAGAGTCATTTGAAAAACTCTTTTTCCTGCTTTTCTTTATTTTCCAAATTTACTGTCCTGAGTATTTTCTAATGGGAAACATAATAAGCGCTTAGAAATAAGACATAAACGAGGTAAAACACTGCTACATTAATGTTACATTTATTTTAGAAAATTATAAAATTATCAGTGCCTTGGAAAACTCAAAGCATAAGTTTTCAGAGGGAGTTCCCCTGTGGTATAGCAGGCTAAGGACCTGGCTTTATCACTTCAGGTGCTGGAATCGCTACTGTGGCGTGAGTACTTCTGGCCCGGGAACTTCCACGTGCTGCGGGTGCACCCAAAGGAAAAAAAAAAGGTAAATTCACCAAAAAAGCATAAGTTTAATATTCATAGGGGGCTAAACTGTAATAAATTTGGCCACCATGATTTCTGAGCGTTCACAGGCTTTGACTCACTTGCAGAGGCCTGTGGTTGGGGCAGAGTGCCAGCAGGAGGCCTTCGTCAGAAACCCTAGCCCTGGGCACTCACGGGCCAGTGCTGGGGCCGGGCTGCTCATGGTGCAGACACGCAATTCCTCCAGAGAGCTCTGTCTCCCGGTTCGCAATTACCTGTCCTTCACTGTGTCAATTCTGCCAGCTCCTGTGCGCGCTGACAAGGTAAACGTTGGCAGCGAAAAAGCTGGAACGGACCGACAGCCTCTGCATTCAAACAGGTCACTCATGAAGGAAGGGAGTTTAACCACATTAGCAGCAGAGCAGCCATTTAAAACGTCAATCTCCCTCCTCAAGTGATCGGAAAAGCATCTCTTGTTTTTTATTCAGAGCTGATTCTTTACGTGACTAAATGAGGCAGAGTGCCACTCAGTGAGGCCCGATGCCTAACACCGGCTGTGCTTAAAAAGAAGCATATTTTCCACCCAGTGTTGTGACAAAAGGTAAAATTCTTCAGTCTCTTTTCATCTTTTTTATTCAAATATTAATTCAAGTTTTAATTAGCAACATGTCCTATGTACTAGATGTCAAACGGCAAACACAGATAACCAAAACGATAGGAAAAAAAAAAGAGAGAACAGAAATCCAGCTGACCATTTGTCATGCTTGTCCCCTTACATACGCTGATAAAAATTTATTTTAGGTTTTAAATACAAGGTCATTTGCTTTTTCTGAAAAACAGGAAAAAAAAATGTTGGGTTAAAAAAAACACCATCACCCCACACAGCTTGACACAGAGTCTGGAGCAGAGCAGATCTGAACATATATCAGCAAGTTTTAACAAGGGGTTAAAGAAATAATATGTTAAAAAAAAAAAAAAGCAGTGGTTTAGCAGTGGTTTAGGAAAGAAAGCATGCTTAAATGCCAGACTTAATGAAAGGCAATCGGTTTAGAGAAAGAGAAGATTTTGAAAATCTTTGGTTAGCAAACATTTTCCAGAGTTGTGATGCAGTGAAACGAATCCGACCAGTATCCACGAGGATGCGGGTTCAGTCCCGGCCTCATTGATTGGGTCGGGGATCTGGTGTTGCCATGAGAGAGGTGTGCTGTAGGTCACAGCCATGGTTCGGATCCCAAGTTGGTGTGGCTGTGGTGTAGGCTGGCAATTGTAACTCCGATTCGACCCCTAGCCTGGGAACTTACATATGCCCAGGGTGTGGCCCTAAAAAAAAAAAAGGGGGGGGGAAACATTTTCCTTGTTCTGCTGCTGCCCCTGGAAGAGGGATTTCTCTTTTCACAGATGAGGCAAAGGCTTCCTGGCAGCAACCCTTCTTCTGAGCAGCAGGTTCAGCGTTTGCCCATCCCCCTCCTTCTGCGGTGGTGGGTCACGTGGTCCAGCCAAGCTGGCCTCCCATTTGCTGTTTCTCTGTCACTGAAATTTCTAAGTAGTTGCCCAGACTCCACAGACTGAAGCCAAGGAGAAATGCATGCATTGGACCCCTGGGTCCCTTTTGTCTGCAATTCCTTTCTTTTTTTATTAAGATCTTTGAAAATTCTTTGAATGTCAAGCCCTAGACTATCTTCCTGCATCATTAGGATGATTTTCTGTTTTGAATGGTTATGCATTTTGACAAGTTGCAACATCCAGAAAAATCTCTGCCTTAAGAGATGTTCAATTAACAAAAAAATCGACGGTCTATGGCTTGAAATTTTGCAATATCGTGCCAGGTGAGATAGGCTTATGGTGAGGCAGCTGAAGTTCACGGACATAAAGGATCTATGTCCACTTCTTCTGAGTCTCCCGGCTTCTTGGAGAAGCTTGTGCAGAAGGCACTGGGGGTGAGGAGCTTGGAGTCAGAAGTCAGGGCCTCACATATTTGAGCACTGAAAAGCCAGCTTTCTCCAAAGCTGGCTTCCCGCTGGTTGATACCAAGGTCATTCATTATGCGGAATCATTAGTCACATTGCATTACTTCTGCAATCAAGCTCCTGATGATTGCTCTTAAACTTAAAAAAAAAAAAAAAGAGTGCAATTCTCAATAGGCACGAAAGAGATGATACATGTCCTGGTCCGTCAGGCCTCTGCGCTGTTTCTCACTGCTGCCCACTCTTCTCTGTTCCCAAAGGCACCGCGCTGTTTTCTGTCCTTGGTGTTGTTTTCATTACTGCCTTTTATTTGGTCATTTTGTCTTGAGGCCCCGTAATTTCTGGAAGCATCTTTCAGTCCTGGTTGCCGCAGTCATGCCCCTGGACTCCCCAAAATTCCCACAGACCCCACCGCTGACATTCTCCACCCAACACTGGAGTCTTAGTTTGCTTCTTTCTCACCCTAATATTCTGACTCTAAAAGCCAGTCTCAAAAGGGCAAAGGCCCTAGGGTCTTATGACTGCATTGTCACCGCAGCTCACAGAGCCACTCACAGAGCCACCTAAGACAGAACCTCACCTGCTCGGCTTTCATGCCCTAGGTAATGTGGGCAACACAGGTGTATAATGTCACTTGCAAATATAAAAAATGCTGCCACAGAGAAAGACACATGTATGCTGTCACTTACATATGGAATCTAAAACATGATCAAAACAAAAAAAAAACATATTTACAAAGACTCACAAATATAGAAAATAAATGTATGGTTATCAAAGTGGATGGTGGGGTGGGGGAGAGAGAAAGAAAGAGTTTGGGATTAAAATACACACATTCCTATACAACCAACAAGGACCTACTGTAGCGCATAGGAAACTGTTGTCAATATCTTGCAATAACTAAAATGGAAAATAATCTAAAAGAGAACAGATACACATATTTGTATAACTGAATCACTTTGCCATATACCTGAAACTAATAGAACGTTGTAAATAAACTCTATTTCAGTACATTAAAAAAATGCCGTCATTATAAGATCCATAAACGATGAAAGCCAATGTCCCTTTCTATCTGAAAGGCAGAAGCAGATTCCTATCAGAGCTTTAGAAATGGCTCCGCGTGAGACGCTCCCCTCCGAGGCCACAGGTCTAGCGCCGTGGATGACGTCCAAGCGTCGGGCGGAAGGTTCCTACGGATTTTCTGAGCACTCCCGAGCCTTGTGGTCCCCGCCAGGCCGTCCTCTCTCCATCACCCTGGGCTCTCCTCGGCGGGGCGGGCGGGGCACCGGCGGTGCAGCTGAGAGCAGCGGTGCTTGTCCATCCCTGTTGCCTTGGAAACGGGCTGGTGGGGAGCCGCTCTCCCTCATTAGCAGCCCCGTCCATTTACAGCAGATTTTCTCCTAGGTCCCTCCTGCTATTTACACCACTTAAAGAGCCCCTAAAAAAACCTTTCCCTATTTGTAAAGAAGAATAAAAATGACATTTTGTCAGACCTTCAGCGTTTAAAATCCTAACGGAAAATGTGAGGTTTCGATACTAATGCCAATTCACAGAAACCTCCCGGGTAGCACTTTTTTTTTTCTGGTCTCCATGGAATCCAAGGCTTTATAAGTATATATTTTCTCCCTCTTTTTCTCTTTCATCTCCTCCCTCGTTTCATATTTCACAAAGGTGTACCGTTGCTTGGCTTTTCTATGATCAGGTACCTGCATCCTCTCTGTGGTTATAGAAATCTCAAATGCTCAGATTTGGGAATTTACAGAGCAATTTCCTCCAATGCACTCAATAAATGAAGACAAAACAGGTGTATAAGAAGATGCTTTATACATGGTGAAGCTTGGTTTAGACACTGAAAATTATTTTAAGAATAAAAACCACCCAGCATTTCAGACAACTGATACCCTGATTTTCACAACAGAAGACTGGACGTTTTAAATGCGGTTTCTGGTTCTCAGAGCGTATTCCTGGGGTTATTTTATTTCGTCTTAGTCAACCATTGTACACTGGGTGCTGATTACTCTTTTCCTCGGCACCCCCTGGGGACCTGTGCGACCACGGGCACCGAGCAGGTTTCCCAGGGCATATTCTATGCGGAGCTGATGGAGGCTCCGCTCAGGTCAGGGTATTTAAGAGGAGGCCCTTGCCCCCTTTCCTTTAAGTTCCTATAGGAAGGGCGCGGCCCTGCTCCCTGAAGGAGTCACATGTGATAGTCCTGTGCCTCCATCCCAGGCCCTCAGCCACGTCTCTGTGCCGCGGTCGCTGAAATGGGCTAACGGTCACAGAGGACGGATGTGGCTTTGACTCCATCAGAAAGGGGCTTTGCCCCTTCCTCTGGCCTTGGATGCAGGCCTGAGTCCAGGAGACAGATGTGGTAAGTGTGTAAGACACACTTCTTAAAGACGTGTGTCTCTGCGTGTGTGTTTTATTTATTTAGTTTATAGCCACACCCGCGGCATATGGAATTTCCCCGGCCGGGGGTCAAATCAGAGCTGCAGCTGCTGGCCTCCACCAACAGCCACAGCAACACCGGATCCAAGCTGCATCTTCGACCTACGCTGCAACTTGTAGCAACGGATCGAGGCCAGGGATCGAACCTGCATCCTCAGGGACACCGTGTCAGGTTCTTAACCTACTGAACCACTCTGGGAACTCCTGTTTGTTGCATTTTTAATCAGCATTCCTCCTAATCACCTTTATATTTTTTCCCTTAAACTAGCCAATGCCCCCTGTTCAGGCTAATTTTTCTGAAAAGTCAGATCCTTTGCTTGTTGCTGCTTTTCTACAGGTATATGGAAGGTAAGAGAGGGGAAGACATTAAGGTATAACTGGCTGACTTGTCAACACCATGGCCCAGAGTTATTTGTTCATTTTCACAAATTCATTTAAATGCCTGTTGAACCCATTTTGTTGAGCAAAGGAAGTCCCTGGGTTTACCGCCTCTGGCTGCAGCCTCCTCCTCCAACAGGAAAAAATAGTCTCCAGTCCTGCTGCTGGGTTTCCCTGAATGTGGAGGGAGACGCTGCTGGACTCGTCCAGGTGCTGAGGCATCTGGTCCAGGCGGGAAGGAATCTGAGATGAAAGGATGAGCCGGGCTTCGGAGACCTCGCCCTGCAGACGGGGCTGGGCTGAGCGGCGAGTGGTGTGAGGGGCTAGTGGCTGGTTTCCTGGGGGTTTTTTGTTTGTTTGTTTTGTTTTTTTAGGCATATGGAAGTTTCCAGTCTAGGGGTCAAATCGGAGCAGCGGCTGTTGGCCTACACCACAGCCCCAGCCATGCCAGATCCTTAACCCACTGCGCGAGGCCGGGGATCTAGCCTGCGTCCTCATGGATACTATTCAGGTTCTTAACCTTTGAGCCACAGTGGGAACTCCTAGGGGCTAGTTTCCTGAACTGCCAGCAGACAGGCACACTGGAAGGAGGAGAGGGAGAAAACCCCTGCGGGGAGATGAAGAGAAAAGGGAGTCAGAGAACAAAGGAGGGCAGCGGGGAGCAGAGAACAAGTGAGACCGGCTGGAAGGCTCGTGGGGCTCGGCAGCGAGGTGTCCATCCGCGTCTCCACGTGGGGGGGACAAGGACGGTCAGCCACGGTCCCCGTCCTGGGGTGGTGGTGGCCACACACCAGCCATCTTTGGGCCTGAGGAAGTGTCTGAGCTCCCTGTGCTGTAGAGGGCTCAGAAGGGCTGGGGTTTTCCTTTCCGGCCACCTGCCATTGGGGGGTGAGTCCCTCTGAGAGAAACCCTTAACCAGGGTCCGATTAGGGTCAAGGTTGAGGACATTACCAGCCTCGAGGAAGCAGTGACCCAAGGTGCAGGCCTGGGCAACTGGGGGACCAGCTCTTCCAGGTGGGGTGGGGTGGGGGGCTGCCACCCAGCCCCGGGTGGGTACCAGGTGGGCAGCAAGAGACCTCGGGGAGGCGCCTTCTGTTGGGGGGGGGGCACTGGGGCTGCATCCGGGGCTGGAAGGGGTCCTCAGAGATGATCAGATGCTTCTCTGGCTGAGAGGCCGCCTGAGGCTCAGGGAATTGGAGCCCCCTCTCCGGGCCCAGAAGCTGAGACCCAGACCCCGACTCCCTGGCCAACTGGCCCCCAGCCCACACCTCTCTCAGCACAGTGCCTGCTGTGTCTCAGGGTCGGGGGACAGCAGTGCAGGAAGATGTGGCAGGGGGCGGGGTGTTACCAAGGAATGGCCGGCATGAGTTCCCACTGTGGCTTAGCGACTAGTATCTGTGAGGAGGCGGGTTCGATCCCCGGCCTCGCTCGGTGGGGTAAGGATCCAGCGTCGCCGTGAGCTGTGGTGCAGGTCGCAGATGTGGCTCGGATCCCGCGTTGCTGTGGCTGTGGTGGAGGCCGGCAGCTGCAGCTCCCATTCGACCCCTAGTCTGGGAACCTCCGTGTGTGGCAGGTGCAGCCCTAAAAAGAACAAAAAGAAGGGAAATGGTGGGAAGAATGACGGGTCCCCGGGAAGAAGCTGGCCCTCTGAGGTCTGAGCGGGAGGACGACGTCTGGATGTGACACGGATGGGGAGGAAGAGCCCGTGGTCTGATACTTGGGCCAGGAGGACACGGCCCTGCCCGGGACGGTCTCTGAGTCCAGCAGCAGAAAAGCACAGAAACCTCTCCCGACTCGTTCTGCTGTCATTTAGAAACGTAACTACCATGAGACCTCTTTTCCACCCCATTTCGGAATTGGGTCTCCCTACAGACAGATGTCCAGCCAGTGGAGTGAGATGGGCGTCAACCCCATCGAGGTTCGAATCCCAGACTCCCAGCTCTGCCGACTCGGGGAAGTTGTTCTCCTTCCACGAGTTTTGTGAACCACAGATGGGACAGCGTCCCTACAGAGCAGAAGACGCTTTCACGTTTAAACGAGCGTTAAGCCTTGTCCCTCGTTAGTCATCCCTTCTTAATTCTGGCCCATATTACATGTCCTCCCAGTGTCTGTTTTATTTCGGTTTTTGCTGGCCCGGCTTAGGCACTTTGCTAGGCTGTGGTAATAGGAAGCCAATGAAATAGGCCCTTGACCTCAATAAAAAAGTATGGTTTAATGGAGAGAGTTACAGTTTATTTCTCGTCACTGTTCACTTCGCTGTTTGAAGTAATTTTGCCTTTTTAACCTGTTGACCCAGAGCCCAGCGCTGTGTGTGGCGCAGAATAAGTGCTCAGAAGAGGTAGTGGATCTTGAAATGGCCACATCGACGTAAGCACATCTTGAAATGGCAGCAAAAGTCGGCCCAAGCCCATTTTTCTAACGTGATGAATGTATGTTCAGGAGCATAAAGGAGGGCCTGGCAGAGGCCCCAAGATTCTACATCGTCTAGAAGAAGCCCGGGAGGAGACAGACGTTGTCCCAGGTCCAGGCTGAGTAGAAACAGGACGAATGCACTTGACAACACCTGCCGCCAGCCGTGCATTTCGTGATTTTCTTCCCGTGTGCGTCTAGTGAGCGGAGAGGGTGGCGAAGGTAGAAAACCATTACGAAAGAAACGCAGATCCTTAGATAAACCAAGGGCAGGACAAATGAACGATATTCGTGGGCCCCAAACCTCATTAATAGGGCAAGCATTTCTCTCTAAAAAGAGTAAGTGCTTTACGAACTGTTTAATGGATGATAATGCTTGCACTGTGTTTTCTAGAAAAACGTAATCAGTGAGAGGGAAAAATAACAATTGCTTGTTTCGGCTAGAAACAAAGAAACACTTTCTGACATTTGGTCAGAAGCTGATATCAGGGATTGCTATGACTTGTCCTATAATTTTACATGCATTTGCAAAAGCATAACTCCTCCAAAAATGGTGAAAAATAGATTCATTCAGCTAACAGTTATTGATCACCCACTGTATTTTGATATCTATGATGTCAGTCTTTTTTTGGTGTGTGTGTGGGGGGCAGAAACCTAGTAAGGGAGTAACAACAAATTCTGGAACTCGAGACAAGAACAGCGGTTTGAGACAAAATTGGGAAGGGCTTTGGGTCTACCCCAAGAAGTTCAGCTCTCAACAAATATTTAGGTTAGGGCTCCATTTTTTTTTTGTTCCCCCACCATTCGACATGAAAGTTCCCAGGTTAGGGGTGGAATCCGAGCCGTGTCTGCGACCTACACCACAGCTCAGGGCAACACCGGATCCTTAACCCACTGAGCGAGGCCAGGGATCGAACCCGCATCCTCATGACACTAGTTGGGTTTGTTTCTGTTGAGCCACGAAGGGAACTTTGAAGGGCTCCATCTTTTAATTCATACAATTATGTTTCTATTTTTAAAATTTTTAGCCACGCCCACCACACGTAGAAATTCCTGGGCCAGAGACGGTACCCACGCAGCAGCTGCGACCCGAGCTGCTGCAGCGACAGTGCCAGATCCTTGGCCCACCGTGCCACAGGAGAACTCCACGATCATGTTTTTACAAGAGGAAGAAACTCTGCTACAGTCAGAGGATCCGTCAGGAGGCTGGGGTCAGAGAGGGGAGTGGGTCTGCCTGTGGCGCCGGGCACTGGTGCCGTGGTGGCGCTGGCTCCTGCGGGTGCTGGGCCAGCTCGTGTGGTTCCTGGCATTCCTTCTGCAGACCGGTCCTGATTGAGGGGTTGTGCCCAGTTAGCGATGAAGGTCCCTGGAGGGGAAGGGGCCTGGTGCAGGGCTGTGAGCGCCCAGGATTAGGTGAGAGGTTTTCCAGAACGGATGGCCCAAGTG
Organism: Catagonus wagneri; assembly: GCA_004024745.2. Taxonomy (NCBI): domain Eukaryota; kingdom Metazoa; phylum Chordata; class Mammalia; order Artiodactyla; family Tayassuidae; genus Catagonus; species Catagonus wagneri. The sequence goes on from PVHT021183517.1 coordinate 2,288,786, forward strand.
CTGGGTCTTGCCCTTGGAGCCGTTCCGTTTGGGCAGCAGGGCTGGGACACGAGCAGGGCTGAATGTGAGCAGAGACTGGCAGGCAGGGGTGGGGGACCTTCAGGACACAGAGCAGGTGTTCTGCGCAGGCAGGGGAGCCTGGGAGGCCCCGGTGGACGAGAATGGGTGCGCCTGCTGACAGGTGCCGCTGTGAATGTCCACGATGACAAAGATGCTGGCCGGTTTATGCAGTGGGCAGAATTTTCCGGATGTGCTTACGTCGATGCGGTCGGGCGCCGTGGCGACTTGGGGGTGAGCGGTGACTTCGTGCAGCACCCCGTCCTCTCACACGTGAACCCTCAAGCGATCTGTGGTCTCCCACGGAGTGGCTGGGAGCCACTGATCTGCCGCGCGAGGCTGTCACTCCCCGGCTTGAACATCCCGGCGGCTTTCTGCTGCTCCCGGAGCCGGTGCCAGCCATTCAGCATGGTTCCTGAGCGCCCCTTGGACCTCTGCCCCCGGGGTGGCGGGAGTACCGCAGCTTATCCTGAGCGTGGATCCCTCTGCCTCCACCCAGCAGGAGTTTTCCCCTCGACACTCAGCCTCCGGGACTCTCTGCGTAGCGTGTGGTCACTACAGACGGTCTCAGAGACGGAATCTGACCGAGCTCTGGTCGTCAGCACCAGCCCGGAGCCCACGTCCCAGGTCGGTCCGCTCCAGCCCTCAGGCCAGCATCCAGCTCCCAGCAGCCCTAGGGGGCCACCCTGAGCACTCCGAGCCCCTGATCACTTTGCTTAATTAATTAATTAATTAATTTTCTTTTTAGGGCCACACCCATGGCCTATGGAGGTTCCCAGCCTGCAGGTGGAATCAGAGCTGCAGCTGCCGGCCTACACCACAGTCACGGCCACATAAGATCCGAGCCGCATCTGCCACCTACACCACAGCTCACAACAATGCTGGATCCTTAACCCACTAAGAGAGGCCAGGGATCGAACCCACATCCTCATGGATGCTATATCGGGTTTTTAACCTGCTGAGCCACAGCAGGAACTCGACCACCCCGCATCGCTCTAACAGGGAAAATCTGCCAGCCTGGGCGCCGCTTCTGAAGTTCCAGCCACTGATTCTGACCGCTCGCTGCCTCCTGGAAAGCCGCTTTCCGCCTAGCCCGTGTGACATTATGCAGAGCACTTTGGAGGCACGGGGAGCCGAAGGACTGAAGGACTCGGCGACAGACAAACGTGTAAACAGACACTGGAGGTCTCCAGTTGTGCCACGTAAGCGGAAAGACACTGTCAACTACAGGCACCTCCAGGAGAACGGAGCCGGGTTTGAGGGGCGTGTGGGCGCTTTCTAGGAAGACAAGGAGGAGGAGATTCTTAACGGGAGCAGGGCACAGACAGTCACAGACAAGTGCCCGTGGACGAGTTTTGGCGGATTGGAGCAGCGGACTGGGAGGGCCGCGCACGGAGACGGTGTTCCGGCGGCCGAAGGCAAGAGGTGGTGGCGGCACAGAGGCTGGGTCTGGGCTGGGTCTGTGCCGCCCGGTAGGGACGTCATTGTCAGGTTGCGGTGCTTTCAAAACCATGGGTGCCTGGGCCCCATGACAAAGCCACCTAGTGCACAGGGCTTGAGTGTCACCTGGGCATCTGTTTTCTTTTTTCATTTTTTTTTTCTTTTTAGGGCTACACATTCAGCACACGGGGGTTCCCAGGCTGGGGGAGGAATCAGAGCTGCAGCTGCCTGCCTACACCACAGCCGCAGCAACGCGGGATCCGAGGCTCACCTGCGACCTATGCCGCAGCTTGCAGCTACACAGGATCCTTCACCCACTGAGCAAGGCCGGGACTTGAACCCGCATTCTCATGGATACGAGTCAGGTTCTGAGCCACAAGGGGAACTCATGGGTATCTGTGTTAAGAAGTCTCGGGTGATTCAGTCATGCGTCTCCCGTATGATAATCACCACGACGGGCAAGGGGAAAAGTTAAAAGTCATGCGATCAGTTCAGCGACATCTAGAACTAGTTCTTACGTTCAGTAAAAAACACAAAATAAAATGGTAATATAAAAAGTCTTCTAATGATGGATAATTTTTTTTCCCCCAAGGGTCTTTGTAAATGGAGGCCGTGCTGACTATCTTAGCGGTTAATTCAGTAAAAAGCATCAGGACTCTTGCGGACCCCAGCTGAGGAAGCCACCTTGCTGGGCATCCTGAAGCAGCAAGTCTGCCGGCGAGCCTGGCCTCGGGCGCCGCTGCGGGCGATTAGATCCGGGCTGCTTTCCCGGGAAGCACACCGCTGCAGGGAAAGCCTAAGGACGGGTGGGGGGCCGGCCACGAGGACAGATGATTGTGTCCAAGGCTCTGTAAAGCCGTCATTTGAAAACAACAAGCACGTCCCATAAAGAATCGAGAATGGGGTGCCCGCAGGGTTCACGAAGGAGGGGAGCAGCGTGGGCGTGTTCTGCAAGGTGCCGGCATTCAGAACCATCCATCTTTCAGCCTAAGATTCGTGAAACCCCAGCGAATGCCCCGAGACCCCTGGAAGGGCGGTTCCTTCCAGAGCCTGGGGGGAAAATTAGGCAGAGCTCAGCAGTGACAGAGCAGGTGGGGCCCTGGCAGGTGGGTGCATCCTGATGCCGCTTCCCCAGGTGCCCTGTGTTTCACCCCCTCCCCCTCCCCCTCCCCTCCCCTCCCTCCTCCCCCCTCCCCCACAAGGGGAAGTGTGCCCACGGGGAAGGGCAGCTCCTGGAAGGCCCTCAGGGAAATGAGCGGTGTTCTCTGAATCAGTGGGATATTGGTCTGTTTTCTTAGAGTTTCCAAGGATTTGGATCATATTTCTTGAAGAGGTCTCTTTTATTAATGTTTTATCCAGTCTGGCTTTTATGACATTGAAAATATACCAAATCTCTCTCTCGCTACACAGACACACACACAGACACACACAGACACACAGAGTAGGACACACACACAAAGCGTCAGAATTAGGTTAGGTCAGAAGTGAAACAGAAATTATGTCTGTGTGTATGTGTCTGTCAATGTGTCTGTGTGTATATGTGTGTGTATGTATGTACGTGTGTGTGTGTGCATATGTGTGCATGTATGCATGTGCATGTGTGTTTATATGTGTGTGCATGTATGTGTATTTATGTTTGTATATGTGTGTGTACGTGTGTATTGTGTATGTCTGTGTGCATGTATATGTGTGTGTGTGCATATGTGTGTGTGTGTGTGCATATGTCTTTATGCACGTGTGTGTATGTGTGTATTATGTGTGTGCGTGCATGTGTGTTTATACATGCATGTGTGTGTGTGCGTGCATGTGTGTGTATGCATGTGTATGTGTGTGTGCGTGTGTGCGTGTGCACACGCGTGTTGAGAGTAAGCAGGAGTTGGCGGCGCCTTGGTCTTGCCACATGGCTTCTGTGCAAACGTAGACATAGAAACTCAGCCCCACGCAATCAGGCATCTGTGCTGGACAGTACTGCCTGAAGTTAGGCTTTCAAAGTAATTGTTTTAATGCTTTTACAGTGAAACTTTCTGTTGTTTTTTTTATTTGGCGAGCGGCATGTGAGCTCCGTATGTGAAGCAGCCTCCACTTACCCAGCGCCCTGGAGGGCTTGTCCTCTGTTTCACAAAGGCCATGAGCTCGGTTTTTCCGGGACGCCACCGGCATGCCCGCGTGGTTTCGTTTATATTTCACTGAGACCCAACTTCTGCATCCGAGGGGAGGGATGGAGCCCGATCCTGAGGCATCTGAAAGCCCCACAGACGCCTTCTTGGTTCAATGCCATTTTGCTGGGAATCGATTCTCCTTCGTATCTGGGAGTGGGAGCTCCCGCTTGTTCACCCTGGTCTAATTTAAGAACACACGTTCTTAGCAAGGTGGGGGGGCGCTTTATTATTTTCCTTGTATTTGTGACCGAAGGTCCTGCAGTGTTTCTAGGACGACCTTAAAGCAGGCACGTACCATAATCACATAGGACCTGGTTCGCTCAGAGTCAGCGGTGTGTCTGCTCGAGTTCCCTGCAGGCACCAGCTCTGCTCTCCCGAGCTCAGGCGACCAGAAGCACCCACGCCTTCTAAGACCTCCCTTCACGTGTCTGCCTGCTTGCCTGTGGAAGATCTGAACCGTCCATGTCTTCCAGCAGTGTTTCCTTGGAGAGTTTTCTGGCACAGTGCACCTTGGCAGTAGCGTACCACACACCCTCAGCACCACAAAACGCATGCCACGCTCACTAGGGAAATAAATCACGTGTGGTTCATTGTCAAAAGCCTTTCCGCCGCGGCGCCAGGACGGGGCGGACCCCAGACGAGACTTATTGGAGAACCACGGCAGATATCCTTCAGCAGACGGATCCAGAAAGACCGCCGGCCCTTTGTACGTGGTAATCCCAGATAGAAAGAGCGTGCCAAGGAATTGGCTTCGCTCTAGAACGCCTTGGAATGTAGGTGAGTGGTGGGTTAGCCTGGATAAACACATCCGGACCCCACATGGCGTGAGAGCGGATGGCACGGCAGAGAATGCCGGGCGTCACCGCGCACCGAAGCGCTTTGGAGAAAGAAGCTCTTCTCCTTCCTACGATCTCATTGTCACGTTGAACCTGATAACCCTCCTGTAAAGTTAGTTTTTAACACTCCCGTTTGGGAGAATAAGCCAGAGCACAGAGAGCAAAAGGGACCCGGACTGGGGCATAGCGTGGGAAAGTGGAGGATTCCGCTTTTACAGCCCGGGTTTTGTGCTACTCCCTGCCACGGGTGCCTCTTCCCCAAGCCACCCTGAACCGTCTCTCTCAAACAACAGATAGAAGGGGAACCCTAGTGGCGGTATATCTAGGATACATTCTTGTCCAGAAAACAGAAGGTTCGGTCAACAACAGCAACAAAGAAATCAGTACCTTAAAGAGAAAAATGGCCTCTGTTTCATTCAGCGCTCCTCACTCAGCGCCACCAGATAAGTGCTTAGAGCACTGTTTGTACCTGCTGAGCTCCCCCCACGTGTCACCCCCTTGGCGTCACAACACCTTGATGGCTGAAACTGTCCCCACATACATAATATCTGTACACAGCACGTGACACATACGTGTTTGCTGGCTGAATATTCCCTTCTAGGGGCAGGACCATTTCTTCCTTGCGGAAAGTCCTACCGGCTGACTTTGAACAAGGAGGTCCTGGTGCTGTGAAGTCTAAACACAGGCTCTGTTCCTGTTTCATGTGGAGGCGGAATCCGTTATTGAACGGGTCCAGGGAAGAGCAGCAGCATTGCTGAGGAGACTCCACTTTTCCTGAACACATGCACTACCCTTTATCTCATCAACGGTATTTCGTTCCCATGGCAGCAACAGGGAGAAATCAAGCTGATTACAGAAATAAAGTGCTGTTTCACCTTGGGAAATACATATTTTATTGAAGTTTGTTTAATATAAAAAAGGCAGTTTCTTTTCTATAGCGAGCAAGTTATGCAAATGCATACTAATTATAACATCCTGGACCCTGGCACATGTAGAAATGAATGGGGATGGTGTTCTGAGGTTCTGATCTAAGGTAGACCGTTCTTTTTTTTTTTCCTCTTACGGCTCCAACCACGGCATATGGAAGTTTCTGGGCCAGGCTTGAATCCAAGCTGCAGCTGGAACGTATGCACAGCTGTGGCAATGCCGGATCCTTAACACACCGCACCCAGGCCGGGATTGAACCTGCGCCTCTGCAGCCACCAGAGCCACCGCGATCAGATTTTTTAACCCACTGTGTCACAGCAGAAACCCTGGTAGATCTTTCTTGAAGTGAGAAATGGAGGCGAGTAATTGGCAGACAGGACAGTGGGGAAAAGGTTTACTAGACATGTCGGCTATTAATTGTAGAAGTCAGAACGCAGCTTGCGGAGGAGATGATGGCGTGTGAACTGCATCCGGAAAGATAAGGATGTGCCCGAAGGGTGGGATAATGGGCAGCACACGTGCACTCAGATCGGAGTGGCCTCCTTCATCCTCCTCTAAGAGCTTCAGCTCGCAGACTCTTGACCTTGTTGAAGGCAGGTCTCCTCCTGTGAATGGGGACAGTGACATTAAAGTATAAAGCATACATGCAGGCGCCTGAGCGACCATGTCCTAGAGGGAATGAGGTCCCCTCAGAGAGACGCCATCCTCCTGACCCCCAGGAACTCAGAAGGGTGACTTTTTCTGAAAACAGGACCTCGACGGAGACAGTCAAGTTGAAATGAAGTTGCTAGGGTGGGTTTTAATCCAGGATTTCTGGAGCTCATATAAGAAGGGGAAATGGGGACCCAGAGACAGACAGTGTCAGAGGGAAGACCGTGAAAAGACACAGTGGGAAAGGCAGCCGTGCCACCTGAGGGATGCAGCTCAGGTCAGCGGCCTCCAAGGAACCCCGGAGCCGGCAGAAGCTGGAAAAGGCAAGTAAGATGCTGGAGACACGCCAGCCTCTCCCTCCTGTGGGGCTGGTCCTGGGCCAGTAACACAAAGTCATGGGGGCATGAAGGAGCCTGGCTGTGCAGAACAGGAAGAAAGCTCCGCTGTGATGCCGAAGGCAGAGAGGCCAGCAGCAGAGCGAAGGGGCGGGGCAGGACCACAGTCTGGAAGATTTCTGCTTGCCACGTTCAGGCATTTTATTCATCAGGTCAGATTGTTCTGGCAGATTCGTGAACATCAGCAGTGGTAGAAAATGAGGAAGAAAGCGTTTGGCTTCGTGGTCCTCCATGCGTCTTCCTTCATCGCTCATATTTTCTAAAGCCGTCTGACTCGCCCGCCCAGCACTGTACATGCACCTGTGGACAAAGATGGTGTCGGCAGCTCACCACGACCTGGCCAAGTCCCCCGGCCCCAGGAAGGCCATCACGCATACCCAGGGTGATCCCTACATAGTAATATGCTTGCCTCCTGCATGCCTGCCTTCCATCCTTCCTTCCTTCTTGTCTTTTTAGGGCCGCACCTGCAGCATTTGGAAGTTCCCAGGCTAGGGGGCGAATCAGAACTGCAGCTGCCAGCCTACACCACAGCCACAGCAAAGCAGAATCTGAGCTGCGTCTGTGACGTATGCCACAGCTCAAGGCAGTGCTGGCTCCTTTAACCTACTGAATGAGGCCAGGGATCGAACCCGCATCCTCATGGGTATTAGCCTGGTTCATTACGGGAACGCCTTGTAACGTGCTTTCTGTCTTCTCCTCTGTGAGGTGCGGGGTCTGGAACAGACTCCCTTTGAAGAGGCAGTGAGGCCATTGGCCTGGTCCTGGCCGGGTGCTGTCCCCACCGGGGCTCCAGCGGGACGGCAGCGGCAGTTGCCACCCCTGGGCGACGCTGGGCATGGAGACGGCTGGAATCCGACAGGTGCGCGTTCTTCCTGCTGCCGCTCAGCCCCTCCCCCGGCCCAGCGGCTCTGAGCTCCCTCCTGGGAGGCGGCAGGGAGGGTGGGGAGGCAGCGGACCCCGGAGCAGCCCGAGAAGAGCAGGAGGCAGAGCCCAGGAGCGCCCGCCCCTCCTCTCGCCCACGAAGACTTGGCGGGTCCGGACAGGGGCACCAGCAGACCGGACTCAGACCGCGGGAGTGTCCGACCAGAACGCCGGGCTCACAGGCACGCATCTTTCCACATGAGGGAGTCGTTTTGAATTAAGCTTTGTCATCTAACCAGTTTCCCCCAAAGCTCAGCGTCTCCTCTTGCTCCTGGGCATCAGGCTCCGTGAAGTTTCCTCTCCCTCACCTCCAGCTGTGACCGCTGCGTGAGGCCTGCGGGACAGCGGCCTTGACAACTGACAGGGTCATCCGACAGCGCCAGGCCTGTAATATCCGCCAGGCGATTGTCGCCTTTGCAATCTGCTCGGCACAGACAATTCCAAGAACGTTGCTTCGGATACGACTTCCCCACCACGGACTCTTTTCCAGAATCTTTTATTGGTCCCTTCACACAGCAGAAATGTCACCATTCAAAAATCGTGACCCCGGATTCAAAGACAAGTTGTTTGCATCTCCTGAAAGCCTTAACTGAAGTCAGTGTCAGCTCCAGGCACGGTCAGTGCAGAACGCAGGGTGCAGCCGTCATCGGCACACGCCCCCCTTTAGGAAACCTGGCGGTCCCCCCACCTTTTCCAGCCGCGCGTCGTACGGCAGCCGCACAGCCCGTGGGCTGCTTTTATCCAATCGTGGGATTTGATAAAAGGTTCCCTGAGATCATCTGGTTAGACTTCCTTTCGACTTATAAAGGAGGAAACTAAGCACCAAGGGCTGTGTTTTTCCAGGTTCTAGAAGCTGGCAGTCAGGTGCGGCTGTCAGAGCCACGGTCCAGAGCTTTCCGGGGCAGCGAGGCTGGGGTGGCGCCGTGTTCTCCGCGGAGAACCCCTGAAGAATGGACCCGGGAAGGCTCGTCTGCGGACACGCCGCGCCCGCCTCGCCCTGAAACCAAGACGGGGCTGTAATTGAATTCTTGGCACTTACTAGCGGGCGGCTGGCCCTGACGCAGCCAGCTCTGGATGACAGAGGCGGTGACCCGGAGGGCGTCAGCCTTGCCCACTTCTGAGGGTGGAGCTGGCCAGCTGTTTGTCTGTACGGGGAGCTGGGTGGCTCCGGGTGACCAGCCTGGGATGGATGAGGTAGGACTCTGACCGTGAGGGCAGCTTCTCCTGGAGGTCCCGAAGCCGCAGAGGTGACTCGTGGCCTTGCCAGGTTGTGGGTAGGCGTGGACATGGGGCGGGCTGGCTCTTCCGGGGCTCAAAGAGCCCCCCGTGTGCTCACCTGCGCAGGTGCTGGGGGAGGAGGTGACAACACCTGCAGCTGCTGCGATGGCAGGTAGAGCCGACCCGAGCGCTTTCTGTTCCTGACTCTGCTGGGGACCCAAGGGGGTAAGCAGCATCTTCATCGTCTTGCGATGGAAGCTTTTTTGTCCAGCCCAAGGTAAAGTAAATAAAGCGACGGTGGAGCCGCTCTAAATGCGGAGGGACACTCATCCCGGGAGCTCTGCTGAGTCACGGTCAGAGGCATCTGTGCCCACCCCAGGAATACCCGATAGGTCCCAAGGCCATGAGACTATGCGCAGGGGCTCATAGAGGGTGGGCCCAGGGCACAGCTGCTGCTTCGGCCCTGACACTTCCCTCTAGGAAGGGTGCAGCTGCATTCCTGCATAGGTGTCACCCCAGTTCTTCCGGAATTGCCCTGAAAGCTGCCTGCCGGGAGTGGAAAACTCTGCATCCTTTAGCGGCTCCTGATCCCTGGAAAATCCCAGGGCGTGGCTGCCTCTGGGATGTCATTGGAGGTTCTCGTGGCTTTGAGAGAAAGAGGGACATAGGACCTTGGGTGGCTGCTGATGACAAGAATCCCTCTGCTTCTCTCTCTCTCTCCTTTGCACATCCTCTCTTCTTCCGTTCTTTATTTCTTCTGAATTCTCTGTCATCCTACTAGAGAGGCGAGGATTTTTAAATGTGGAGGGGAAGTTTGAGGTCTCTAGCTATGACTCCCTTTGCTTCTTTGCATTTTATGGATGGAACATTTAGCATGGAGAGGGGCAGTGGCTTGTCCAGTTTAAGAAAAGCGAAGCCTAGAGCCTCGACAATGTTTTTGTCTTTTGACGGCACATGGAAGTTCCCGGGCTAGGGGTCAAATCCGAGCTGCAGCTAGTGGCCCCTGCCCAAGAGAAAGCTTTGCAGGCCGGCACTGAGCAGATGTTGCTATCCCAGTGTGTCCTCCTCCAGCACTGGGCACTGCTTCTGCCAGGTTGGGGTCGCCCTGGAATGGGGCAAACTCATGTACTCTCTGAGCCCTGAAGAATCCAAAACAGGGTCATTTCCAGAAATGAACCAAATTAAAGAATGTAGACTCGTTTTTCTATGATAAGAATCAGCTGACATCAATAAATTCTCCCGTAGGTAAAGAATTCCATCTGGGCGTGTCTTTATGAATTCTTCCAGGCAAGAGGCTCACGGAATAGTCCTGTCTGGCAAGTATCCCCTTCATCTGCAGGCCTTACGATGTATAACACAGAACCAGCCCTCTCTGTATAAAGTCATATGGAGATTTTAATTTATGTAATTATGGTGTGAAAAATATATGAAATATTAATTTGTACCATGACTCCTGGGTGACCTGAGGCTGCAAAACATCCCATCGGCACGTGTAAGCCCTGACATTTTTCTCGCCTTCCTTACAAACCACACTCTTGGCCAAAGAGACCGAAATGAACAAAGAAATAGTATTTCTGACCTCATTTAATTGTGATAATCTACCACTAATGTATCTATATCCAGCATTAAAAGTCTAGATTCTATTTATTCGTGACAAAAATTATCCACAAAATATGAATAGAAGAAAACTTCATCCAGCTGAAAAAAAGGCATCTATAAAACCACAGATAATATCATATTCATTAATAAAACACTAGAAACATTCCGCCTGAGATTGGGAACGAAGTTTAGATATTAGTTCTCACTATTTTCATTCAATACTGTTTTGTAAGCGCAGCTATTTAATAAGGCAAGAAAAAGAAATAAAGGGGTAATTATTTCACAGGTGGCATGATTTTCTATGGAGAGCATTCTAAGGTATTTGCTAGGACAAATAATGAGTGTATCAAGGTTATAAGATCACAGTTAGTGGCTGAAACTCAAATGGAGAATTTAGCATAAAACACCATTTACAATAGCCTCAGTAATACCTAGGAATACCTTTTATGAAAGATGGTTAAGACCTGTACAAAAATGACTACAAAACAGCATTGAGAGAAGACAGAAAAGTCTGACTATATAAAGAGTTAGTCTATGTTCATAAAATGAAGCATTAAATGCTATTAAGCTCTCTATTGTCTCCCAGTTACCTAGAGGCTGAGCACGGGCCTCACAAAATTCCCTACAGCCTTTTTTGAAGTAATTATTGGGCTGTTTTAAATTAATATGGAAATTCAAAATCTGTAGTATATCCAAACTGTCTGGAGAATTGGAAATTTTGGAAGACTTACACTAACTTATTTGCATGTCATAAAAATCACAGTAAATACACGAAAAGTAAGTTTTATGACTTACTTTATCACGGACCTAAACTGGGAAATCTAAAACTAAGATGATTCTAATAAAAGTCACAAAAGAAAAATTCTGCAAATTTGAAGTAGGCAAAGAATTCTTAGTGGGAAAAAGTATAGACCATTGAAATGTGTAAAAAAACTTCCTCAAAGCTGAAAACTTCTGCACTTACAAAGCCACTGTTCAGAAAGTGAAGACAAGCCATTGACCGGGAGAAAATACTCTCAATCTCTATAACTGGAAAAATAATTCTTATCTAGATTATATAGTAATTTATACTGCTCAACATTAAGGGGAAAATATTCAATATAAGTGAGCATAAGACTTAAAAAGTTGCTTCATGAAAGAAAATACACCAATGTCCCTGGAGCCTGTGAAAGACTATCCTATTTATTAGTTATGAAGGAAACACGAACTAGAACCACAATGCCGTGCTAGAGCACACTCACTGAAAGAGATAAAATGAAAAGACGTATGTATCAAGTGTAGTCGAGCATATGGAAAAATCTTGCAGTCTGATACAGCAAACTTGCAAATGTAAAATGGCCACCTGGATTTGAAAAAAGTAGGACGATATTTGTAAGATTGTGCATACACTTACTGCGTTAGTTTATGTTTTTGTTTTTTGTTGGTTCTTCATTTCTGTGTATCAGATTACCACCCATTTAGCAGCTGAAAACTACCCACACTTATTATTGCACAATTTCCTTGGATTAGGAGTCCAGGCAATGCCAAGCTTGGGTCTGCTGCCCACAAGGCTTCGATCAAGGTGTGGCCTGAGGCTGAGGTCTCATCTGAGGCTCAGGGTCCACTTCCAAGACCATGTGGTTGTTGCAAGGAATTAATTTTCTTGCAACAGTAGAGCTCAGAGTGGCTTGTTCTTTGCCCAAGCACCAGCGGGTCAGTGTCTCATTCTGGAGCCTCTTGTAGACTCACTAGTTGGGTTAGGCCCACCCAGGAAATCTTCCTGTTAATTAATTTAAAGCTAAAGGATAAGAAGTTTTAATTGCAGCCAAAATCCCTGCATCTCGGCAACCTAAATCGTAGAATGACATCCGTCATTCAGAGGCCCTGTCCCCGCTCAGAGAAAGAGATCACAGGAATGCGCACACCGCGAGGCAAGGGAGCCTGCGGCTGCCTTAAAAATTCTGTCCACCCTTCTTACATACAACCCCAAAATTCTAGTACTAGATACTTACCCGTGATCACTGAACACACATGTCCACAAAAAGACCAGTACGCAGGCACTCATACCAGCCTTATTCATAACAATTTAAAAATGGAAATAAACCAATCCACCAACAGGTTAATAGACAATCTGTGGTTTAGTCAAAAAAAAAAGTACTAGATATTTTATGAAACATAGATATATCTCTAAAACATAGCGAGTGAAAGAAGTCAGAAATGGGAGTACATATACTATGATTCCATTAACATGGATTTCTAAAACAGGCAAAATCCACGTGTTGTAATCCTGATAGTGGCAGAAACGTCATCACTGGTTTTGGAAGGAAGGGGGGGGCTGGCTGCAAAGGAGCAAGAGGGAGCTTCTCGCGTGACGGAAATGTTTTCTAACTTTTGGGGAATGATCGTGAATGTATATGTACGCACTTGTCAAAACTCATCAAACTATACACTCAAAATGCGGGCACTATGTAAATTATGCAAATCGCATCTCCATCTTTCTTTCTAAAGGAGCCCTTCTATCAAAACCAGGCAAAAACAAGTTGCAGAGGCCAGATGATCGTGGATCTCATTCGGAGTTTTTCCTCTGCTTGCACAGAGTGTCATATTCACACAGAGCCTTTTTTTAATGGCTGCACCCACAGGGCAGAGATTGAATCTGAGATGTGGTTGCAGGAACACTGCTTACTGAACCCACTAAACTGGGTGGGGGTCAAACCTGCCACTGTCCACAGGGACCTGAGCTGCTGCAGTTAGATTCTTCACCTCCTCAGCCCCCATTTATCTTACAGTTTACGGTTTTCAAGTATCTTCAAAATTTGTTCATTTTCTGCCTGAAGTCCTGTCCCTTTTTTTTTTTTTACAGGAAAAAGGGATAACTTGCAAGAAAAAAAATATGTGGTTTCTAACATTTGCTGCAAAATTTGTCATGATGATATCAGCAAAATATACAGCTTTCCTTTTAGGAAGTTCTTTCTTATTTTATACACACATGCGCACACACACTTCAACTAATTTCACTACATATGTCTCCTTTACAAAGAGCAGTTCCAAAAATATACTATGTGAATCGTCAAAATTGTATTCTGTCATTTTTGTTCAGTAAAAGGAGTTTGTTTTCACCAAACCTTATTGATTCATTGAACAGAAACCAGGACTGGGAGTTCCCCTCGCTGCTGAGTGGTAATGAACCCAACTAGTATCCGTGAGGATGCAGGTTCAATCCCTGACCTCGCTCAGTGGGTTAAGGATCTGGTGTTGCTGTGAACCGTGGTGTGGGTCGCAGACAGGACTTGCATTCTGCAGTGCTACGGCTGTGGTGTAGGCCGGCAGCTGCTGCTTCGATTAGACCCCTAGCCTGTGAACTTCCATATCCCACAAATGCAGCCTAAAAAAAAAAAAAAAAAAAAGACAAAAAAATAAAAATGAAGTAAAAGAAACCAGGCCTTGGGAAAAGGGATGACATGCTATATAAGCTCGAATAATTATACAAACTGGGGATCAAGCCAGATAAGAATGTGGGGAGAAAGTGCTTGTGTGGGTTCTCTAGTTTCCTTTCTACACGGGCCTCTAGGCCCATGGGCATGCCACTTACTTCTTAGCACCTAGTAGAGATACAGTAGGTGAATTAATTAATATATATATAACATGTAATATCTAATATATACATGTCCATTTTTTTCAGACAGGAAAAGCCCAACATATAGCCAAGACAAACTAAATAATGCTTGAAAACGTGTTAAATTTATCTCTGTTTTTAAAGAATTGTGAATTACGACCAATAAGGCATTAAAAGAAATGGCTCCAATTCACATCAAAGAGCTTGTGAAGACATCAAGATCATTATTAAAGGAATTTTAAAAGGAGATCTCAAAAAAGGTCACCTGTATCACCCTTATAACATCCTAGTGAAACAGTAGCCAAACTGATAATTTTGCAAATGAGAAAACATGGCCAGAAGCTTTCTAATTCTTTTTGTTTTAAAACAAAACCCCAAACTGTTTGGCCAGCAGTCCCTGGGGGCATGGATTAGCCCTGCACCTGTTCCCCAGCTGCTCACAGACCAGTAGGGAATCTAGAATCCCGTGATTTCAGCGTGTTCTACACAGTAAGTTCACAGGATGCAGACTCCCTAGGCGGAGATGCAGGACGCCTCCAGAGGAGATGGTGTGGGGTTAAGGAAGCGTGTTTCTGGGATTCCTGGAGACAGCTCTCGGACTGAGATGTGAAAGAGGAGACCTGTGGAGAAGGGAATGAAAAATTATGTGCAAGAAAAAGCGGCGAGAGTGCAAAGGAGCACCTGCGAGAGGGGTGAGTGGAGCTGGACGGCACAGGGAAGAGTGAGAGAGAGATGGTCCTGGAAATTTACCACCACTGACCTCTGAGTTGCATGCTTCAAGTCGATGGAACTGCAATAGCTGGCTTTATAACTATGAATTTCAAACGTTACCACATGCTCAGCTATGCCCTTAGGATGCAAGTTGTAAATGCAGGGTCATCAACAGACAATTGTGAACTAGTCAAAGGAAGTCACATGTGTGAAATGGACAAAGGACGCCCTTGCAGAATTGTCAAAAAGTTAAGTTCCGATTGTGGCTCAGCAGGTTAAGAGCCCAACATGGTGTCTATGAGGTTGCAGGTTTGCTCCCTGGCCTCACTTAATGGCTTAAGGATTTTGTGTTGCTGCAAGCTGCACCATACATTGCAGAATATGACTCAGGTCCAGTGTTGCTGTGGCTGTGGCTGTGGTGTAGGCCGGCAGCTGCAGCTCCAATTCGACCCTTAGCCTGGGGACCTCCATATGCTGCAGGTGCAGCCCTAAAAAGAAAAGAAGAAACAAGTAAAAAGAATTCTCAGAAAGCAAGCCTCTTCCTGAAAGACCTGTATAGAAAATCCTACGATGTTTAATCCAGTGCTAAAAAAAAAAAAAAAAAATTGGAACTCCAGAAAACCAAACAAAAGTCTTTGGCTCTGGAGTTCCCGTCGTGGCTCAGCGGTTAACGAATCCGACTAGGATCCATGAGGTTGCGGGTTCGATCCCTGGCCTTGCTCAGTGGGTTAAGGATCCGGCGTTGCCGTGAACTGTGGTGTAGGTTGCAGATGCAACTCGGATCCCGCGTTGCTGTGGCTGTGGGAAGGCCGGCGGCTACAGTTCCTGTTAGGCCCCTAGCCTGGGAGCCTCTATATGCCGCGGGTGTGGCCCTAGATAAGGCAAAAAGACAAAAAAAAAAAAAAGAGCCTTTGGCTCTTTTTGTAACTCTGTAAAGTAAGGTGAAAACCATGCTTTACTCATACTTTATTTTTGAATATTCAATTTCCAAAAGCCTTCAGAATGAGTCAGATCCAAAGGCTTGTATTTCATCATATTATAGAGGATTAAATTTAGTATTTGGTGGGGTAGAGCTATAAATTTGAGAGAATCGCATCTTGAGCATGTAAAAGGTATTCTACTGTGTGGGTTTAAATAGTTACTTATTTTATCCTTGTAAAAAAAGGGAAAACAATGTGGTGTATACTAAATAGCTTTCTATTACTTAACAAGCCTTTGTATTGAATTCAAGATATTGACTTCACAGCTATTAGGAGGGGGACATTTTTAGTGCGTGTTCTTATTAAGGCTGCTTACTACCAATAAACGTGAAATGTAAGGGTAATCACATTTATTTCATTTTTTTTAATTATAGAGAAACATTATTAAAAGAAGCAATTTAGGCACATGACAAATATTCATTCAAAAATGACAAAGATAAACGCAAAGATCTCTAAAACGAAGTGCTTCGTTGTTAATTATTGAGGGTAAGAGAAAATCTCATTCACAATGTTTTTGGAGATTGAAGGCTAGATAATACCCCCTCTCTTCTCTGGTACACACAGAAGGAATCCAAAGAATAAAGCAAAATATCCAAGAATGAAGCATCATTAACTCATGCCCACTTGACAGAAGTTATCCTACTTTGAGATACTATTCCAAGTAGTTTTAATTTCTGTTTTCCTCCAAAGCCAATGACAAACTGAGACATTACCTACAAACAGATTTTTCAAATTTAGGGCTTGAGTTGCTGAGAATCGGTTTAAACCCTTCCTGTATGTTTCAGTATTTCCCACCCTCAAAATCACTACCAGCCCCTCCGCTCCTTCAAGACACTTTCCCAAACATCTCCCCAGCCCTTTCAAACTCGTGTGGACAATGTTTCGGTTTATCTGCTTAGCTTCAGTATCTAAAGAACTGCCTTTTGCTGTTATCTCAAATAAAAAGTGTGCATGAGGAATCTTAGACCTAAAAGGACACTTTTGTGCATTAATTTCCAGCACCCAATCTGACGGCACTGTCTCCTTCCAATGTGAGGACTTTTGGCCAGTTCTCAGTGACAGGGTGCGACACACTGCTTCAAAAGCGGTCATTGCTGGATAATCTGAACTCTTCTTTTTTCAAGTAGGAAACGGTCAGCGTGGTCGACCAAATGAATTTAAATCAATCCTTGCTATAAACGGCTGTCGAGAGTCTTCTTTTCTTGACTTTATTTTTTTTTTACTTTTTTCCTTTTTTAAATTGAAGCATAATTGACTTACAACGTTGTGCAGATTTCTGCTGTACAGCCAAGTGGCTCAGTCACACACAGATACACATTCTTTCTCTCAGACTCTTTTTTTTTTTTTTGTCTTTTTGCCTTTTTTATGTAGAGCCGCACCCGCAGCATGTGGAGGTTCCCAGGCTAGGGGTCTAACAGGAGCTGTAGCTGCCAGCCTTCGCTACAGCCACAGCAACGCGGGATCCAAGCCGCATCTGCAACCTACACCACAGCTCACGGCAACGCCGGATCCTTAACCCACTGAGCAAGGCCAGGGATCGAACCCGCAACCTCACGGTTCTTAGTCGGATTCATTAACCACTGAGCCACGAAGGGAACTCCATCTCTCAGACTCTTTATCGAAGGCGTTTACCCTATGGGTGTTCATTAGTTTCATCATTCAACTAACCAGAATAGTTCTAATAAATCTTCCTCATATTATCTGAAAGATAAATAAGATAAGGTGAACCCCTTGGGTCTAGAGAAAATAAGCTTCATGTGTCAACTTTGTCAACATGTCGTGACTTTGTGATTTGGCTCCTGACCAGTGTCCAGAGTGACATGCTTCTTTCATTAGAACCCAGGGCTGCTTTTGTGTCTGGACAGCCACATCGTGCCATTGACTTGTGTACAGTTATTTGTCAATGAAATATTGAGTACTTTACACCAGTTAAGCTCCATCATCCTCTATAATTTGGGCCGTGGCGATGTCACTAAATCTGTCCATTTTTTTCTATTTTATCACAATATCGATAATAAGTGCTGGCGTTTATTAACTGCTTCCTATGTGGTAGGAAGAGTCCAAGACTTGTGTATTCCTCATTTGCATTATCTTGATTAATTCTCAGAGTAGCTTTTCCTGATAGAACTGTGGTAATTTGAAGCAAATAGGTTGAACCTAGGGAATTCAAGAACAGTTTTTGACTCTGTATTTGATCACCTTCTACTGGTCATTGGGACTTAGAAAGCTCACTTTCACAGGAAGAGTCTCATTTGCCTAAAGAATAAAATGGGTACTGCAATTGCTCCCCGAAATTACAAAGTGTATTCCAGAGTATTTACGACCAGACAATAAGAACTAAGAGACACTTACATTTCTGAGAAGTTTGCTTTAGCAGGCACAGAGCACCTCGCTACATCAAGTACGGTCTGAGCCCCAAGCACCACCAGGGAGCTCAGCAGATGTGCCATCGCTCAGACCCGCATCTGCTGAATCAGAATCTGAGATTTAGCAAGATCTGCAGAAAGGGGCCCTCCTAACTGCTGATGGGAATGTAAACTGGTGCAGCCACTACAGGGACTAGAATGGAGGGTTCTTCAGAAACTACAAATAAAGTTATCATATGATCCAGCAATCCCACTCCTGGGCATATGTCCAGAGAAAATTCTAATCCGAGAATATAATGTACCCCTATGTTCATAGCAGCGCCGTTCACCACAGCCAAGACGTGGAAGCAGCTTAAATGCCCACTGATAGAGGAATGGATAAAGAAAGTGTGGTGTGTGTGTGTGTGTGTGTGTGTGTGTGTGTGTGTGTGTGTGTAAAACATGGTACATATATAATATATATATGAAATAATGCCATTTGCAGCAATGTGGATGGATCTAGAGATTGTCAAAGACAAATATCACATGATATCACTTCTAGGTTGAACCTAAAAAAACTATACCATTGAACTTATTTACAAAACAGAAACAGATTCACAGACATAAAATACAAACTTAGGGTTACCAAAGGAGATCATAGGGGGAGGGGGGGAGAGATAAATTAGGAGCTTGAGATAAACACATACACAGTACGGTGTATAAAACAGATAAACAGCAAGAGCCTACTGCATAACCCAGTAGGTATTATATTCAATATCTTATAATAACCTACAAAGGAAAATATAATTTGTAAAAGAAAATATTATATATATAATCTGTAAAGTGAGTTCCCGCTTGGCAACGGGGGTTAATGATCTGGTCTGTTTCTGTGGAGGCACTGGTTCCATCTTGCGCCTGGTGCAGTGGGTTAAGGATCCAGTGTTGCTGCAGCTGTGGCCCAGGTCACAGCCCTGGTCTGGATTTGATCGCTAGCTCGGGAGTCTCCCTATGCCACGGGGGAAACAAAAAAAGGAAAAATGTGTGTGTGTGTGTGTGTGTGTGTGTAAATATAACTGAATCACTTCGCTATGCATTTGAATGCAACATAGCATTGTAAAGAAACTGTACTTCAGTTTTAAAAATGGTAAAAAAAAAAAAAGACTCCTATGTCATTGCTTCGCACGATGGATAGAGTGCGGTCCTGAGAGGGGAGGGCTGGCTTACGTCCTAGCTCCACACACAGCAGCTGTTCGCATAAGTTCCTTAAGCATCTTCATTAAAGAAATAACTAAAAAATAAAACCTCGAAAAAAAAGAAAAACAGGCAAATGCCACTACCTCAGAGTTTTAGTTTAAAATAAACTAGATTAAATGCATGTACGTGCTGGACCCTGTACCGAGCATTGCACTGACACCTTCTACAGATTTGTTGAATCCAAACATGATATTTTAAAACAATGCTCTCTTTTCTCCGATTTTAAAAAGCATAACTGCTTATTGCGGAAAATTGGCAAAATGCATTTTTAAGTGCAGTTTTATTTCCATTTAAAACTGTGTGAGAAAACGAAAACGTTTATGGGCCTTCTGTCAAAGTAAGTGGCTGTTATAAAAAGTACTTGCACCGTACTTTAGAAAATCGGGTTCTGTCTTCTCAAAGGAATTCTGTGATAACTTGAACTTGCATAGAAGTGTGTTATGTCCGGAGAACCTTGACAAGGGGCAGAGCTGTGCCTGGAGAAGCCACAGCGTCAAACGCGCCAGGTGCCAGCGTGGACCCAGAGATGTCATCTAGATGGATGATGTCAGGGAGCTTTGAATCTCCTGAACCTCAGTTTCTCCATCTGTAAGTCTGTTGTTATGCAGATTTAGTTGCGGGGGCTGCTGGGCTCAGGGGTTGCCCTAGACAATGAACTTGGTAAAAAGTGGTGACCTTGGTGCTAGGCTGCAAAGACTCTGTTTCTGACAGTCCCTGTAAAGAGAAACTTGGAACGGGACTTCGTATCTATGTGAAATTCAAGGCTGCTTCCAGACACAATGTGATGAAGCCTGAAAGGACCCCCAGTCGGGCTGTTTTCTCCTTGTGATGGAATTTGAAGGCCAGTATTGCAAAGGCTCCTTTTGCTATCAAAGCCGCTTAAGCCACAGCTCCAGGACAGAAGTGATTACATGAAACTCTATCACTATCTGCAACATGCCGACACCTTTTTAAGGAGGACGTGATCAGACTGAAGACCACAGCAAGGAAGGACCAGGCATGCTTTCCCTAACAGAGGGATGGGTTGCCATTCATATCTCTAATTTGTCTGCAAATCTCTTTTCACCTTTTCTGATCCTTCAAGCATCAGGGAAAGTAAGCCATCGGGAGAGGAAAAAGGTCACGAGCAAACGGCCAAGATCACGATGGGGAGGTCAGGTACTCAGGAGAGCTGCTAGAACCCCTTAGAAAAATCCACCGTTTGTCGATACCACCAGGTAATGGACCCTGTGAAGACGACAAGCAGATTTCATCAGAGAGCAAGTCTGAACTGAGTTCGAAAGGAATCATTCCCAAATGGCTACCAAAAAAATAACTCACTTTGGATTCTGTCCTGCGGTGTTTGGCTCTGAAAGTCAACTGAGGGCTGTGCAAGGGTGCTGACTCTATTTAGGTGCGGGGATGCCGCTTAATGAAGCAAGTTTCTAGAAGTGCGTCTCTGTGCTCATCCCGGCTACCAAGTTATCACGCCCGCACGTGTGGTGCGCTCTGCGGGTGTGACTAGTCCCGGCCCTCGGCCCTTCTAGCTCCCTGCCGAGTACAAGAAAGGTGGCCTGGTCACCTTCTGATCTTTGTCACAAGGCTGATTGTTTTGCCTTGTGACTTTTGAGAGAGAGCAGAAAAAGCAGCTGTGAAAAAAAAATGATGTCAAGAGTCAGGGTCAGAAGATGTTTTCCTTAGAGCTGTGAAGGGACACACACAGAAGCGCAGCCCTCCTAAGCGTGCTTGTTTGTGCGGCATAGGATCCCTGACCACGCCAGCTCTGAAAGGACCGACGTACTTCTGACTCCTAATCGGTTCGGATGCACTGAAATGCTGGGCGGTCCGGTCGCTCTGGGTGTTCTCATGGGTGCCTAAAGCAGCAGAGGCAGGATCCTGCGCCAGGGACAGACCCCCCCCCGGAAAGGACGTGAGGCAGGTGTGAGCACGGCAGCCTAAAACCAGAGTTTAACATAACGAGTGACAGCTCCAGGCCACAGGGGACCTCGGAATGCCTGGCGGTGTAGACGGGGGCTGGTCTTGCCCTCAGGGAGTGTGGGAGTCTCTGCAGCTTCCTTTTCTGCAAGGCAGAAGGATTCCAGATGTGTGGAGAGGGAGGGGTGTGGCACGAACAAAGCCACAGCTGTAGAAAGTGCTAGCTTTGTCCTGGAAACGTGAACTTTTCGTTCTGGTTCTCGCTCCCTCTCTGTTACTGTATGTATGGACGTATGCATGTTTGTTTCTATCATGAGAAAACCCGCTAGAAATCAATTACAAAATAGTTTTTTATAACGAATTTTAAATTGGAAACAAGAGTTTTCTGGTTGATTTTTTTTTTCTTTTTAGTGGTCAGAATAATATTAGCCAAACTGAGGAGACATTTGAAAAATCCTTGGACCAACTTAAAATCAAATATCGGGAGCTCCCGTCATGGCACAGCAGAAAGGAATCTGACTAGTATCCATGAGGATGTGGGTTCTGTCCCTGGCCTTGCTCAGGGGGTTAAGGATCCGGCGTTACCGTGAGCTGTGGTGTAGGTCACAGACACAGCTCAGATGCCATGTTGCTGTGGCTGTGGTGTAGTCTGGCAGCTGAAGCTCCAATTTGACCCCCAGCCTGGGAACCTCCATATGCTGCAGGTGCGGCCCTAAAAAGACACACACACAAAAAGTAAAATTAAAATATATATATATAATTAAATCAACTATCGACCTCCCCGCACTTCTTGAAATGAATGCTCCTGCTTAAAAATTCTGGCCAGCAAAATAAATGATTGCTGCTGGATACGGCAGCTGGTCCAGGAAGACGGTACCCAGTAAATAACTGGGTCACCACACTCCTCGTTTGGAAAATTAATTCCGGTTGTCCTTTTGGCCTGAGAGTTACGTTAGCTTTACATAAATGAGTAATAGTGCTGGACGCTCCGCAAAAAGTGTCAGGAGATGAGGGGAGTGTAGGGATTTTACACGCTTCAAAACACTTGTGAGGCTCACGGGCGAGACCAAACACTCTCCTGTAAAAGAAGCACTTGCCGGAAGGTGCTCACGTCCCCTCGCGAGGCCTGGCTGGGAGCCGCCAGCTTGTCCCCAGTGCTCCCAGCGCTCCCAGACAGCCTGCCGTCGAAAAGAGCCTCAACCAACCAGACTATCCTCACTGTGAATCTGCAATATTGTTTAGAGAAATGAGTTTGGAATTCTGTTTTTTTTTTTAAGATAAAAGTGTCCACGTTGATTTCAGGGTCACTTTATTTTTTATCAGTTATCCCTTTTTATTAGGTACAGTGGATCTACGGTGTTGAGTCAATTTCTGCTGTACAGCACGGTGACGCAGGCACACACACACACATTCTTTTCCTCCTGTCATCTTCCACCATGGTCGAGCCCAGGAGACTGGGTACAGGTCCCTGTGCTGTACAGGAGAACTTCATTGTTTATCCACTTTAAATATAATAGTTTGTACCTAACAACCCCAAACTTCCAGTCCACTCCACTCCCTAGCCTGGGAAACTCCATATGCCGTGGCCCTAAAAAGACAAAAAAAAAAAAAAAAAAGAATTCTGGGCAAGTGGCTAGAGAAAAAGGTGGGGCGAATAGCAAAAACCAGGTAAAGGAGAGGGGGACGCATAGAAATACCACCGGAAGCCATTTGTCACTGAGAGGCCGAAGGAAGTGCGGGTGAAGCGGACGGCTGGGAAGCGTGGGTGCAGGGGTGGGTGGGCCAGGAGAGGTGGAACGATGACCTGTGTTCTGGAGGCAAAAAGGGAAGAAGGAACCCGCGTTGAACTGGAGAGTGATGCTATTTCTGCAAGATTTATCTCGCACGGGGTTGCAGTTTGATCCACCTCCCACGATGAGAAAAACCGCCGTCACACAGTGCTCCTGGGATAGTCCTGGGATAATGCAACGATCTGCTTTCTTTTCTTCCTTTTTCCTTTCTTCCTTCCTCCCTCTCTCCCTCCCTTCCTTCCTCCCTTCCTTCCTTTCTTTTTATTTATTTTTGGCTTTGCCCTTGCCCTGCAGAATTCCCGGCCCAGGGATCTAAGCCAAGCCACGGCAGTGACAACGCAGGATCCTTAAGCCCTGGAGCCACGAACAGAACTCGGGGCAATAAGCTTTAGTTTTTGCAGAAGCAGCAGGATCGTTTTCTTCGGGGTCAGATCTCGGAATCCCTGGCGTTAAAAAAAATTCCCAACACCACAGGTTTTACAAGGTTAAGTGTCACGCTGTCGCTATGGCGTTCTTCTAGCGGGAGGCACCCAAGCATTTAGGGTTGTGGCTCAAATTGTGCAGATTTCCAGATTTCCCTCATGGCAAGCTCTTTCGAGGTCCACGGCCAGACAAACCATACCTGTGAGAAAATCCGAGAATGCCTTGGCATCATAGTCGACTCATAAAAACTGCTGGTCCGGGTGAGCAAAGTGAAGGACTTCTAATCCTCTAGTTTTGTGTCTCTTCTGGAATAGCATCATAAAGGCATCCGGGCACCCTCTTGTCCCTGCCTGCATCGGGGACAAGCCTCTCACCCGAATGTCCCGTCACTCCCTCCCACTAAGCTGCCATCATCGCTCCCCTGCATCTGGAGCAGAGCCGTGTCCCTTCGGGAAAAGCTCAGGGACTGTCAGGTGAGACCCAGCCTTGGGAAAAGGCTCCAGGTCTCCCCAGACGGCTGGGAGACGGCGGGCGTGCCTACCAGACGTCACACATATGTCACTTCAGGAAAGCGGCGGCTCGCTCGGAAGCCAGCTCCGGATGCCAGTCTGTCACTTGCACGCAGCAGGATGAGCTTAAGGACAGCTGAGCTGCGGGCAGCACGGGCATGGTTTCCCCGAGTTCCCCAGGAAGCATTTCGAAGCAGGAAACAAACGCTTGCTACTATGTAAAGCTCTGAGGTTCCTGGATAAGAAATCTGTTCCCGTGTTCCTTTATTTATGCCCGTATTTCACATCTATCCACACAGAAGAGGAAAATATTTTCACAAGGAAATATTTCACAAGGCAGGCTCCCGTTTGCAAGGAAGATGTTTGGAATTTGCTTTGGTGATCTGAGGGCCAAATGAGTCTGCGACTTGGTGCAAAATTCAGCTGAAAGTCAAAGCAACGAAGTTACGTTTCTGAGATTCCACAGTGAATTGCTGGCTGATTTGAAATCGGGGTCCTTCTCTCTTGATTTCCTTCTGATATCTATTCCTGTATAACAACCCCCCCCCCAATTCAGGGACTTAAAAACAACAACAATCATTTCTACTTTTAACTAATTATTTGGGACTGGCCTCTTTCGTGCAGGGTCAGTTTGTGTTCGTTTTCTGAGAAGTGTGGGGATGGAATCTGTTCCTAGGAAGGCTCCCCTGTCAGAGAAGGCAAATGGGTCATAGTTATTCCTGGGGGTTCAGGTAGGGCTGTATCCAGGGACCTCACGACCTCTTCACGTGGGTCTCTCCTCTGATGTCCTCACAACATGGGGCTACATTTTGCTTCTTTGCCTTAATAGAATTTATTTTTCGAGCAGTTTAAAGTTGACGGCAACGTTGGGGGAAAGTACGGACATTTCCCATCTACTCCTGATCCCGCGTATGCGCAGCCTCCCCCATCACACCCCACCAGAAGGTACGTTTGTTACACGTGACGCACCCGTCTTAACATCACGGAAAGGCCATTTTTGACAGCATTGTTCACTCTTGGTGTTACATATTCCGTGGGTTTGGACGAGTACATAGGGACATTTATCCAGCATTCGTGCATCACGCAGCAGAGTTTCTCAGCTCCTAAAACTCCTGTGTCCTGACGACTCACCCTCCACCCCTCCCCCTCCCCCTCTCAACAAACCCCCGCTTTACTCCTTTTCCACATAGTCGGAATTGTTTCGCTCCTAACCTTTTCAGATTGGCTTCTTTCACGTAGCGATATGCATTTAAGTTTCCTTCATGCCGTGTTGCAGCTTGATAGCTCACTGATTCTTGGTGCTAAATAGTGTTCCATTGTCTGGAATGTGTGTGAGTTTGCTCACTCACCGCCTAGATAACGGTTGCTTCCAAATTCTGGCGTTTTGACAATTATCAGCAAAGCTACTACAAACACTCCTGTGTAGATTTCTGTGTGCTCACGTTTTCATTTCCTTTTGGTAAATACCAAGGAACACGGTTGCTGGATCATGTGATGAGAATGCTTAGTTTTGTAAAACGTACCCATCACGACGGGGCTGCCCCAACTCCCCACCAGCAACCAGTCCCCGTGGCCCCACATGCTTAGCAGCGTTTGGTGGTGTTGGCGTCACTGACTGTGGCCTTTCTAACAGGGGTTATGGTATCTCCTTGTTTTAATTTGCATTTTCCTGGTGACGTAGGGAGTTCTCTTATGCTTACTTGCCGTCTGTCTGTCTTCATTGGCGACGTACCTGCTGAGGTCTTCGGACAATTTTTTTTTTTTTAAATCGGGTTGGACCTTTTCTGATTGCTGAGTTTTAACATAATAGTCCTTTATTATTAGATATGTCTTCTGTAAATATCTGCTCCCACTTTGTGGCATGCCTTCTAAATCTCTTGATATTCTCTTTGTACTCTTCAGAAGAATAGAAGTTTTCATTTTAATGAGGTCCAGCTTATCATTTATTTCTCTCATAGGTCATGCCTTTGATGTTTATCTAAAAAGCCATTGCCTTATCCAGGGTCACCTAGGCTTTCTCCTATGTTATCATCTAAGGTTTTTACAGTTTTATTTTTTACACTCCAGTCTGTGATCCGTTTTGAATTAATTTTTGTGACGAGTGTAAGGTCTGTGCCTTTAACTTTTTTTTTTTTGCTTTTGAATGTCTAGTTGTTCCATCACCAGTTGTCGATTGTCTTTGCTCCATTGTGTTGCCTTCGCTCCTTTGTCAAAGATCAGCTGACTGTATGTATGTGAGCCTATTTCTGGATTCGCTATTCCCTCCCACTGGTCTGCGTTTCTGTTCTTTCACCCGCACCACAGTATCTTGATTGCTGGTGCTTTATAGTAAGTCTTGAAGCCAGGTAATGTCACTTTTCTGACTTTATGCTTCTTCAACACTGTGTTGGATAGTCTAGGTCATACCTTTCTCTGGGCACAAAAGATTTTTGCCTCCGGTAGCTCGTGGACTCTCCCCCATCCCCACCGTCTATGAGTTTTAAATCCTTTTTAGGTCCTTAAGAGTGAAAACTGTATAAATCGGGTTTCTGGCCCAGCTGTGCGGTTGTTTGGATCCACAGCACCACAATGAGCTGTTTTATAGTTGCTAACATGTCCCTATGTTTGGGTCATTGTTTGTGTTGCTGTGGTGGCTTCATTTACATGTGGGGGCCCACAGTCCGATAAGGCTCAAGTGTGACATACCCGTGTCACTGTGGGCCACGGCCACAGCGGTGCTGCTCTCATTAGCGTGGCTGCAGAAACAATCTCGGCACAGACAAGGCTTCCAGGGAAAGCCCATCCCCTAATGAACTCTAAGTAAGAATAACACAATTTTTACTCATGGTGATTTTTTAAACGTGAAAATCTGGGTTAAATGTCCCATTCTTTTTCTTTTTTTTTAAGTTTTAGGACAAACATAGTACTTAACTTTGATTAAGTAGAGAGTAGATGTGAATTTAAACTAGTGGAACTCCATTATTGGACTGATTAAACAAGAAATATATGCTGTCTATTTTAATCTGCTTAATTAGTGGAATGAGCTTTTCTTTTAAAATTACTCCATTACTCAAAAGAACAAAATCAATGCATATCTAATTAATATTAATTATAGGACAAATTCAAAGTTGACTCAGGTTTAACGCAGTCCAATATTGTGGTTTTCTTCTTGGTAAACTGGGAGTTCATTTACTGAAAGAGAGGAGGGTGCTCTTGACTATATTTGGAATCGGCATGGATGCTAAATTCTAAATGTCAAACCGGTCTCAGCCTTGGAGGGATTTGTTTAAGTGTATGCAAGTCTTGGAGGGGGGGAGTGTGTGGCACGTGAAATGGCTCCGTTCCCTTTGCTTCTAGAACAAAACTTTAAAAAGACCTGTACAACGAACACGTGAGGTTTCTGGACGTGGGCTTAATTTAGCCAGACAATGTTTTAGTACCTGAAGGGTAATGAATTGGAAGATGGTGAATGAATTTTCTTTAAGCAACAGACAAGTTTACAAATTCAGGAATAAAGCTGCGGTAGCATAAGTGTCTGCTGCTGTTACGGAATCCTTAGGGGACACTGCCCGTGACAGCTCACTCTGTCTGGAAAGAAAGAATACCTTGCCCAGGTAACTCATTTTGCCAACCCAAGTCCACTGGTCACGGAGGAACGGAAGGGAAGGAGAGAGATGGAAGAGTCCTGGCAGGCTGCTCTTGCCAGCGTTGAACTGGACCCTCCTGATTAGGGTCTGGACTCTGCCTGCCTGCATTTCAAGGGCAGATTGGGTTTTGTGGCAATACCTATATGACTTCCCATTTTATAGAGTTTTTTATTTTCTTATATAACTTTTGTGACACCTTTACCAGGCTCAAATATATATTGTATATTTTATATTATATATTATATATGTGTGTATACATTTATATAAAGTTACATATTATTAACACTTTATTACAGTATAAAACTGACATATATAAATTAAATCAGTTTAATTTTACATGCAAAAGACATGCACAGGCATTGATTATTATTCTTCATCTGTAAATTAGTAAACAGGCTCAGCTAGGTGACATCACACTACTAAACAGCTTATGAGTGGCGGAGCTGGGATTTGAACCTGCACCTTCAAAGTCTGGTGCTCTTTTCTCCCTGCCAGAATTCCCGTTCAATGAACTAAGTTGCTGACCGACAGAAACAGAGGCAGATATAAGGGCACCCACGTGTACTTTAAGGATCACGTACATTTTCTCTACCAGTGTCGGTCAAGCCAGCGTCAAACCGACCACAGCCCTGCTCCTCGGGGCGCTGCTGCTCTAGAGTCTTGATCCTGAAGCATGTGACTTGGATGTCCCATGAGGTCACGCGTTCATTCATCCACCACAAATTTAGGACTGCCTGTGGTGCGGGAGGCTCTGGGCCTGTCCCTGGGGCTGACACGATAGCACACAATACTGATATGTTTCCCACCCTCGTGGAGTCAAGAGGGGGCTAGACTAGCGGTCTAGGAATTAGACCAGCAGAGGAAGGACTGTGAGAAAGGAGGAGACAGAGGAGCTGTGCTCACAGAAGGGAGGGGACGACCTTCAGGGGTCAGAGAAAAGCCGGGTGGCATCTCTGGGGCCAGTTCTCATAAGGAGGAACTAGAAAGGCAATGTTGAAGCGTGAAGATGTGGGGAGGAAAGAACGATGTTCTCGGCAAAGTCAGCAGCCCTCGTAAAGGGTCGAGTCCTTTGTCTGGTCTGATTCTTTCCAACAACACGAAAGGATGCTCTGCCTTATCAGAGGTACCTGTGATTCTCTGTGGCCATTCTTGTTGGATCCCTGTAGATTCCAGGACTCAGGAAGGAAAAAAAAAAATTACCCCTTCTGGAAAATAGCAGAATCAGACTTAAAAATTAGTCTGTACCATATATATTTTCTCTTTTCGTAGTAATATATTTACCCCATGATACTCATTAACCACTGTTTATATCAAAATTCCCAAAACAACATTTTGCCTTCAACGTTTTGCTGTGACCCAGTAGGCCAGGCCTTAAAGTTATAAATTAAGTCAGTGAAATTTACTCAGTGGATCCTGACCTTAGAGATGGCCATGCAATCATAATATTCCATGGATTTCTGTAGCACAAAGTCTGGAAGTGGAATAGACTTTATGTGGGGAAGAAACAATTTCCCCTTCTGGGTGCAGTGATTTTCAACACACACCAGCTTCATCCTTTCTACTTTGTCAGGACTCTTATCTCATGACGAGTGGACAGGGAGAGAGAAGGTGACTGCAGCGTGCCTTTCAGGATGCACTGGGATTTGTATGTAGAAGCAGCCTTCTTGCCTTTTCCTATTCTCCTGCCCTTTTCTCCAGCTCTCCTGGCCACATGTTTGCTAGGTACCAAGTCATGTGTACCTTTCTCTTAAGAGACCACCTAAACATCAACCCTTAGAAATAAGTAACTAGGACAGATAGTGACACAGCCACTCATCATGTGGAATGGCATTTAGGTCATTCTGATGGCTCACAACTCATTTACCAAATGTTTGCAGCTTCCTGAAAAGCTCCTGGCTTTACGTTCTGGTGTCTGCATTCCTCTTCCAGTGCTGCCTGCCTAGAAGACTGCTGTGCATACCTCGCCTTATTTTCCTAACTTCAAACCTCTCCTTCCAGCTCACATAATGCTTATCTTTGACACCCAACATCCATTTAGATTTCTTCTTCTAAAACAACAGCTTTTTTTCTGAGAGGGGTTCATTTTGTAAAGGCTCTTAACCGATAAGGATTGGGTGGAGCTGACTCCACCTCAGGTGTTCACCTTCAGGTGAACTCTAAATGGACCAATCCAAATAAAACATCCCCATTGATTAGTTCAGAGCCAATCAGGTACCAAAGGTTCTGCTGGATCTTCATGAAATGCGCAGGTTGTCTGCTGTCTGTGCTTTTTGCACATGGACGAAAAGTAGTGCTGAAGGGGATATTGCCGTCAGGCCCCAACATCAGATCCGAAAATGAAGCCACCTCCCACCTGCTAATGGACCCAAGAGAAAATGAGAGGAGTCTGGTGAAACCAACTGAGTCCTTCAACCCAGTCTTAGCCTGAACCCAGGACGCTCATCACTATTCCACAAACACGCCTTTATTCTTTAAGCCAATTTGGGTTGTGCATTTGGCCATTTTCCATTGAGAGCTTTGTCAGCCCTGCCAGGCAGAATGGGTCACTCCCTTCTCTTCATCCCCAAGACGCTCCGTTTAGAGCACCACGGGATCACTTATCACGTGGTTTATAGTTAGCTATGTGCATCTCTCAGCCTCTGCGGGGAGCGTTATCCACGGCTAATTCCTCTCTCCGTCTCCCCAGCTTGCAGCACAGAGCCTGGCACCCGGTAAGGGCCCAGCGGGGGTCTGTTCAGTGAACCACAAGCTGACTGCTCTTCCTCTGGTTGCCTCAGATCGGCTCCCTCTCTGTGTTTAGAAGCTCTGACTGCCATGGAATGAGAGCGTATCAGCGCAATGTTTTTATGATGAAAATAATTAAAAGGCAGTAGAGCCACGTTATCTTGACAAGCCCCTCAAAGGTTGAACCGAGTTACATACAGTTAAGTAATTACCATCGGAGGGGAACCAAATATAGGAAATTGTCAACTGTTTGCCAAGAAATGTCACCATGGTTTTTAAAGCACGTTTTTTTTCCGGGCTTATATTATTTCAGTCTTTTTATGAGCACTGGAAACCTTTGAAAAATAAAGTAAGAGAATGCTATAGATGAAAAGATAACCTTTATGGGATTTTAGAAGAGGAGAAACAGCAATCCCTGAAAGTGCCTTCCAAAGTCTTATAAAAATGCTACCCTCTGAACTATTTCAGTATTTATATTTTGTTTCAGAAGATCCACCCCTGCTATGATTGAAACATACCACAAATTAGCCATCCAGACAACATGAATGCCTCCATTAGACTGCAGATGTTTGCTGAATCGCTCTCTCGCTCCCGCACGGAGCACAAAGCTGGCTCCTGGATCCCATGTGCATGTAATCAATAGACCAGACTCATCATTTTTTCCCCACTCTGGTTACTTGGCAGATCTATGCGGAAGGAGTTCACTGCCACTGTCCACATATTTATGTTTTTATCACCATCTTCACAGTTGTCCTTTCTCCACCCTAAATGGAGGGCGAGGCTGCATTAGACCTTCATCAATCATTTCTTGTACCGGTCACTAACGCTTACCCATGCTGCTTCTGTTTTTCCATAAATCGCTGGCACATTTGTCCTTGCTTGGCCTCCGTAGTGCTTTTTTACCCTTAGGTAATGACGTGCTTGAATTTCACTTGTAAAGAGTCACACCAGTCAAGGACTCAACATGCAAAGAGCCCCAAACGGCTGCACTTCCAACTTCTTAAAAAGCTTCTAAGAAAACATCTACTCATTTCTGGCACTTTTATTAGCCTTTGCTTGTAATTTTTAAATGTGTCCATTTCAAATGAGCCCAGCATTAACAGATCAGATCCATCTTTCTCTCTTAAAAGAAAGCATCAATCTATGCAGAGGGATAGAGCAGCACGTTGGATCCTAGGTCAACAGACTGCTTCCGGTTCGAGGCTCATGGTTCTCTGTGACTCGTGGAAAATCACTCTCTTCCTTTACCTCACAGGCTTGTGAAAGGAAAGAAACTGCTATCGTCAGTGTGCAAGGATCACAATAACGTTAATATTTTCTGATTCCGTGGTGCTTTCCTCCGAGAGGGTGCTAAGCCAGTTACCGTGCCTGGAATGCAAGGAACTCAACGTGGAGAATACACAGAAGGTCTTGCGTGGATCTGACAGCTCAGCCTTTTTTTTCTTTCAAGTTCCTTCGCTAGGCTGTTGCCTGGGGAACGTCGGAGGCCCTTCTGAAGCTCTTGTTCTTGTTGTGGAAAGCAAGAAACACAACCACATGCGAGAAAAAATAGAGCTCTCCCTCCTGCTACGTCACAAAGAACTGTGCAGCTATTAGAATAAACTCTCGGAATGTTAATGAACTTTGAAATGTGTCACCGTGTTAGGGCTTCTTCTTTCTATTGTCTGATACCTGAATTCAGACTTTCTAATCTAGAGAAGTTCTAGTGACTTGTGGAACCTCCCCTCAGGCCCAGCCTGCCCAGGAGACCCCGTGCAGGTACCCTGAGCCTTGGTTAGACACCCCTTCTGCCCCCAACACAGAACTGTCATTGTACCCCCACACCACTGTGTTTAAGGTCCTGTACATGAGATCAACTTTCTACAGGATGAATTCCCAGGAGACAAAGAGGATGCCACGTCTGTCCCCGTATGTCCAAGACCCAGCCTCAGAGGCAGCACATTACAAAAATCACAGTCAGTATATGAAAAGTACGTTTAAATAAAATGTACTAGCCAAAGTCTTACACTCTGAGAGACTAAATAGCAGTGCAAACAGATTCCCAGAAGTGTGTGTGGCGAATAGGAAATGGACTGACCAGGCCCGGGAGAAAACAGGGGAGACACAATAAGACTGGAAAAAGGAAAGTATGCATAAATATGAAAAGAGGGTAATGGGCTTTGTGTGATTAAACACAATAATTAATTCAGTATGGCTAAGGAATGTTAGAAAGTCAGGATGAGAGGAAATTAGAAGATTTCAAGGTCAGGCTAAGACTTTATGGACCTACCGATGGGCTAGACAAAGATGTTTATGAACATATGCTGTGGGTAACTCGAGCTTGCATGTATGCTGTAAGGACCAAAACAGTCTTCTCTAAGCCTCAGTCCCTCACGGATAAAGTCATGAGAGCAGGTTCCCAGGCAGGTCCCCAGGCCTCTTTATGGCCTCTGCTCCGTGGATCGGGGACGGCAGGCTTGGCCCGTTCCCAGGTGCGTCGGAAAACGTTCGTCTCGCTGCACTGGCCTCCTCGGAGCCCGGGTAACAAATAACTGCAGTCGTCACCTTGGTCTATTCATTTTGCTTCCTTTGCTCACTCTCTTTTTATTTGCTTTCTTTTTTTTTTAATTGAGGTATAGCTGACGTAGAGCATTACGTCCGTTTCAAGTACTGACACGATGATTTGCTGTTTGAACGCTCTTTGACACGATCTCACCACAAAGGGCCTCAGCGTATCCAGCACCATCATATTTACAGATATTTTTTTCTTATGATGAGAACTTTTAAGACTTAGTCTCTCGGAGTGGCCAGAGGGTTAAGGCTCAGTGGATAAAAACCCGAAGTAGTCTCCCTGAGGATGCAGGTTCGATTCCTAGCCTCGCCCGGTGGGTTAAGATCCCTGTGGCTGTGGGGTAGGCCGGCAGCTGTAGCTGTGATTCGACTCCTAACCTGGGAACTTGCATATGCTACAGGTGTGGCCTTAAAAAATATGTTAAAGAAAAAGATTCATTCTCAGCAATTTTCAAGTACGTAGCACAGTACAAGAACTGCAGTCAGCAAGCTGTACACTATGCCCAGGCCTCAAATATTTTATAAGAGGAATTTGTACCTCTGGATCCCCTCTCCCATTTGGCCCATGCTCCACCCTTTCCTCATCATCTTCGGGACAAGTTTTTTTATTTTTTTATTTTAATTATTTATTTATTTTATTTTTTTGTCTTTTTGCCTTTATCTAGGGCCGCACCCGCGGCATGTGGAGGTTCCCAGGCTAGGGGTCTAACAGGAGCTGTAGCTGCCGGCCTTCGCCACAGCCACAGCAACGCGGGATCCGAGCCCCGTCTGCAACCTTCACCACAGTTCACGGCAACACCGGATCCTTAACCCACTGAGCAAGGCCAGGGATCGAACCCACAGCCTCATGGTTCTTAGTCGGATTTGTTAACCATTGCACCACAAAGGGAACTCTGAGGACAAGTCTTTATCTTGGGACATTTTGGGCATAGAAGATAATTCCTTGAGGAGACCCAAACTCATTTTACTCCAGAGAAGCAGCCTGCCACTCAGGGAAGCACTGCTCTGCAAAAGAAGGCACAGCTGAGTCAGAAGCCAGGCCCCAGAACCGGGACTGGGCAGACTCCACCTTGAGAAGGGCAGAGGCGTCTGCAAAGAAGCCAGAAGCAGAAGCCCGAAGTCCAGAGCAGGCCCGGCAGGTGCGGCCTGGCAGAGCGCGGTCTGGAACGAGGCCGAGGTCGGCACGACCTGGCCCAGGGGGGCGGCGGGCGTGGAGGGAAGCAGCAGGCAGAGTGCGGCCACTTGGTGATGCGTGCACACGTTTGCATGCCTGAGCGCTGTGCATGGAAGTCTCCACTTATGCTTCAGGGAAACTTAAAGTTCCCGAGTTCCCTGTGACCACTGGAGGCAAGCCGACTTGGCAGAAGTTCAGACCGGCCGCTACGAAGGCATGTTGCAAATAACTCAGAGAGATGCATTTACTGTCACGTACCACGAGCAACTTGCCTAGGTCTGTGGCAAAAAATATATAATGTGCACCTTTGCATATAAAATTATTTTGCCTATTATAGTCCAGATTCGAAAAGAGACTTCACATGCGAGGAATTCCTCTGGTTGCTTCTTTCACAGGGTGGTTTGCTTCAGCCTTTTATTCGCATGGGGGGGATAAAATGCTACCCAAGCGCGTGAAGTTAAGGTTTGTTTGCTTACGGAATTTTACAGGAACAATGAGGCTAATAAAGCACACGCACCTGTACGGAGCCGGCCTCACTCAGCAGCATATCCCACCTTCAGTTTAACGCTCCGCTGTGGCCGTCTTGAAATCCTCAAGGCCCTTTGACACAAGGCCCGATATCTTTCACTTTGTGCTGGGGTCCCACAAACTGTATGGTGATCTTGTATGTATATGCAGGTAGGAAGATAGATTGGCAGATGGACGAATAGATGACACTGATAGACCTGACAGACGACCGGTAGAGATAGATGATAATGATCTCTACCAGAGATCACTGCTCTAATGATAAAGAAATCTGGGTGAAGGAAACACATCCTGGGGGTAAGGAAGAAACTTTCTAGCAAATGTTGGATGGCTGGACCGTTCCTTTTCTGCCAAGTCACTCTTCTTCTGTGTGTTCACATCCTGTCTAGAGAGAACGTTCCCATCCTCTTATAATAGAGAACGCGAATGCTCTACAGCATATCTAGTTTTCACGAGCTGCATGAAGATTAGTTTGCACGCTTCACTAAATGGAGTTCACGTTATTTATGTGGGTACTTTAAAAGAGATTAGAAAGCCACTTTTTCCCGAAAAGGTAGTGCAGCTGTCAATAACCTGTGTAACTTCATGCCTCAGAACCCGTCGATCCTCCGTGAAAAGTAAGCCTCAGGTGCTGCCACCGCAAACATCACCCCAACCCGAGTCCATCCTGGACACACAGTCCCTGGACTTGGGGCCTGAGTTACACAGCAACCAAGTTTGCTGTGGTCTGACGACAGTTGCGTGGGCACTGATGGGCAGCCTGAAGACACTCAAGTGGTGAGAGATTGTCGCAGTGACCAGATGAGCCTATTCTTAAAAGTAGGTTGCTAAAAAGTCTCTATGCTCAGTGCGAATCCATGCTGTATTATTATTGTGATGATTAGCTGTGGGTGGCTTCTTGCATTTCCATCATTTAGTTATTCTATATTTGGGTTTGCTTAAAAATATATGTTATCTTTCTGACTAGAGAAAATCACTGACTCCTGAATTATTAGAGCTAGAAGAACTAGTTGGCATCATCTACTTCATTGTTTTTCAATTTTCAAGTAGTTGGGTATTAGTTTCAAATATATATATATATATATATAATGTACATATATAAATATGTATATATTTAAAGTACATATGCCATATCTTCATTCCCCATTTAGAGTACCATTATGTCTGAATATCACTTAAAATTTCTAATTTCTAATTTTTAAGTAATTTCTAAAAGTTACTTCAAATCAGTTCACTCTTAATAGTAAACACATTTAGCCTCCTCTTGAGCAATAATATCCATTAAATCCTGGATTTAATAAGCCAGTTTTATGTTTTCAAAACATACATACACACATCTGAATTTTTTTCCTAAAATTTATCTGTGATGACCTAATAATGGTTCATGTCCCTGTCTAAAAACATGCTACAAGTTGAACTGTAGAGAAATAAACTCAAGCTTTTCTTGGTACATATGAGCCAGGGAAAGCAGAATAAATTTACGGACATAAAGGAAAGTTTGGAGTTCCCGGTGGCTCAACAGGTTAAAGATCCAGTGCAATCCCCGCTATGGCGCGTGTTCGATCCCTGGCCTGGGAACTTCCTCATGCAGTTGTCCCATAGCCCAGTGGAAAATCACAGTCTTAAAAAAATAAATGTTACAATTTTTACCCCCCCATTTCTTAACTCTACATCTTAGAAAAGTCACTTAAAGTCCCTGAACCTCAGTTTCATCATAGGTAGAACCTGAATTTAATCATCATCCTAGCCCATGTGATATTTCTGAGTACCGCTTTGGCTCAAGAAGGAAAATTCGTGGTGGAGGGTGGTAGTTACAGATGACGTATGACCTGGTCAAGACTGTGAGTCTTGCTCTGAGTGACATAGGAGACCACCAGCCAAGGTCTCAAGGGTAGTTGACAGACCATGAAGAAAACCAAACTCTGCGAACTCTCAATCCAGTGACCTTGGTGCAGAATGAAGCAAGTTAATTAGATGTTGAATAAACCTCACTAGAATCAAGCCTCTGTTTTCAAAGGCTTCTCTATGGCTGATGAAGTTCATTGAACACCGATAACATTTCTCGATAAAGATATATTAACATAATATTGCCTAATGAACATTGGTTCCATGATTCTTTTCTGACACACTTGCTTCCCTGCAACCTATCTCTTAAGCAAAAGGTGGAACGATTGGTTCATTTCTGATTTTTCCTTTCAATTTAACATATGGTTCTGTTTAAACGTGTCCGTGTTTGCAACTTACAGTTGACGTTTTTGGCACTCGGAATAGTATCTTGCAATTATACTTCGTTTAGAAAGAAGGGTTTGCTTTAACAGCAGAATGCATGAAATAAAAAAAAAAGTTCAAGTCAAATTTATTGGCTGCTGAGAGCCCTGGAGAATGTAGACGTCTGGTCTGGGGGAACTGAATGGATTTCTGTTCTTGGTACATGCACCCACTTACGTGTTCTTGCCCCTCCCCCACCCTAATGGCCATTACATGAAAGCATCTAAGTGTTGTACGAGGCTAAGGCTTTTTGTGTTAATCGGTCCCATATGGTGTAGGTATTAAACAGACAGCGAATTCACTCAGGGCCCGGGGGCAAGCATGCATTTGTAACGTGGGGACACTGTCAAGGGACTTGTGCAGCAAAGAATAAGGGAAAAACAGAGAAAAGGGCACATGTGAAAAGTACAAGGATTCTAGGCTGCAATCAGCCTGAAAATAATTGTGAAGACCGGTGGCCACCGACTTGCACAAACAGCTAAGGGGTGGGGAGCTGCTTCTCCTGCAACTCTGCATCCAGGAGGCACAGCTTTTCCCCATTTGGGGGTCTAACTGCAGAAACTGGACCCAGGGACAGAATGATTCAGCGAAACTCAATAGTGTCCCGGCACCAGACCCTAGACATATGGAAATTAATGAATTGCAGGAGCTCTGCAAAAGTAATAGAAATACCCATGGAGAACCCTTTGTAATTTAAGCAGAAAGAGTTTATGTTTTAGATACTCAGTTTGAAGCAAATGGAAGAGCGGTTGAGAGATCTTGGTGGTGAGCATGATCTATACCCAAAGCAAGAAATGATCGGGCCAGTTCATCGCGGATCGAGACCACAGAGATCGGAGGTAAAACCAGGGTGACAGAGTCTCTGAAGCCAACTGGGGGAGAGAGACGCATTCATTCAGATGGCTCTGGTCCAGGGAGAGTCACTCCCCAGAAGGGAAGAAGTGCAACTCAATACCAAAACCCCACCACGAGAGTGATTTATTTCTATAATTTCTTACATGCATTTCTGCTTGCGTACTGGATTGGAAACCACTTCTCAAGCGTGGACACATTTCTTCTGGGTAATTTTGCTCTTTAATTGTCTTTGAGCCGTTCTTAAAGGACCCTTCCAGGTGATGTAATCCCAGAATCTATTAATGGGGTCTCTTGCACAGAACTAGCCCAAGTGAAGCCCAAGAAACCATTTACCAAGTGGAATACATGCCTTAGTGGAAGCGAGTCTGGGGTTGGGCCGTGCCCGAATTCTCTGTTCGCTCTGAGACTGTTACTCTGTGAAAGGTCCCTGCTTCAAAAAGCCTGGCAAACACAACCAACCGGCTTGTCCCTCTTCTCTAAGCCTGGGGGGGAGGGTGGTGACCTGGTATGGGACAGCCTCTGTCTGAGTCATGAAGATCGACATTCTTCTGGTTAACAAACCCCTGTTCTGCAGAAAAACTGGGTATGCATTACGAGCAGTCACTCTGTGTCAAGCACTGAAGACACACAAGGGAGAAAAAGGAGCCTCATCTTTGTTCCCGTGGAGTTGCCAGTTTCCAGGAGGAATGCAAATGTCCCCAAATACCTGCAGTGAAGCATGCGCGCATAAGAGTGAATATAAGAAGCTGGAAGGCAAAGAACAGGATTCCATGTGCCACCTAATCAGAGCCTGACTTCGACTGGGCAGTCAGGGAAGGGTTCTTGGAGGAGGTGACATTTGAGCCAAAATCTAGAGCGAGAGAATGGAATAAGAGAAAGGTGGGCGTGGGTTTCTGGAGAGATGAAACAGCTGGGCCCACGGGAAAACTGTGACATTAAAAATTACACGGAGGACAGTGGGCTGGAGGAGAAAGAGGGAGGGGAGAGGTCATGGAGCTGCTTAGGGACTCTGGGGCCAGGTACAGGATTCTGCTCTTGATCCTGAATGATGCGTGCTAGGCTTTAAGCTGTATGTTAACACAGGTAGATCTGAACTTGAAAGCCGTGCTTTGCACCCACTTACCCAGAAACAACCATGCAAAACAGTCTTTGGACCAGCTGGACCTTCTGTTCCCTTGGTGGAGTCTCAGAAAATCTCTGTCACTAGGTGCCGGCCCTGCACATCAGTGGCCGCCTTAATTAGCTCCGGGTCGCTTCCACCCAGTGGGTGCTACCAGCCGGCTGTGGTAATTCCGCATTAAGGTAGACGAGCCTCTATTTCCTGCAGAAGAGCCTCCTGCATTCCCTTGAAAAGTCGAAGCCATTGGGCGAAAGCCGGGAGATACAGTAAGGTGTCTGAACAAAGCCTGTGTTTGGAGAAGAAATTTAATTAAGTAACGAGAAGATGCAACAAGGGATCTTTGAGGGACCGGGTGTGGGAGCAACAGCACAGAAAGGGATGGGAAATCCAGCGCCCCCTTAAATGCAGCCCTGAGCCACTCCCGGCTTCTGTTTACTTGCTGATAAAATGGGATTCCTTCACTCACACAGTGCTTATGTTCTTTCTTGTTTTAAAATAACGCGCCCCCGGACCAAATCCTGTGCTAAGCTCAGGGGATAAAAAAATAAATAAATAAAGTGTGGGGCCGGCCTTCACATGACGGGCACTCCCCCTCGGGAGACGCGAATCCAGGGCTGGTGGCGTCCTGACCTCCACTAGACCCGGGGCTTGGCGCCTTCACGTGCATTCCGGTGTTTAATCCTGGCCACCGCCAGGGGAGGTCATCGGCTTCTTAGCGCCACTTTCACAAATGAGAAAACGGAGAGCGAGCAAGAGGAAAGTCGGGCTGTCGGGAACGGCAGAGCCAGATGTTACCCCGGGGTCGCTGGTTCTTTCCACTGCAACCCAGTGTAAGCAAGTCGTTCCAGAACCGGGGGACAAGCGTTTCAGGGGAGGTATGCAGGCACAGTTATGGCAGCAGGGTGGGGCCACACTAAGAATAGCCTGGCGGCTGCCGGCAGCACTGTCCCCGCGATCACACGGCACTGATGGACTCGAAAGTGCCTCCTTCGTAAACTAAAAAGCGCTCTGTCGGTAGAAGGGAATGTTGTCACCCACACACGCGGACCTGCCATGTCAGGGCGCTGAGGGACCCTCGGGGTGATGATCCCGTGCCGGCGCATGGCTATTGGATTCATTCATTTCCAGGACTGCCTTGGCACCGGCCCGCCGCAGGGCTGGGTCTGCCAGCCAGCCGTCTGGCACTTTCTACATGGAAGCCAAAGCCCGTCAGCTGTGCGGGACATTCCTGGGTGCTGAGTGCTGGAATGACACTCAGGGTTTTTATCTCTAAGCTGAAAGGGAAAGGATCGATTTAGCCTGGAGCGCTCCCAGGGAACTCCCGCTCCAACCCCACGCCCGCGGTGGCTCAGGACCCGGCCCGGACGCCAGAGCCACCCGCCGTCAGCTGAGCTCTGCAGCTGTTTCCGGCCGGGAGTGTCCGCGCAGCTAAGCGCCAGCCCGGGGCTGGGCAGAGTCACGGTCCCCGCCTTGCGGTGGCGGGCGGGGGACCGGCCCGTGTGGCATGACAGGGGTTTTCCGTGGCCGGGGCGGAGGCTGGGCGGCCGATGGACAGCTGTGCTCAGTAGCCAGGGAGTGACACTGGGCCCTGTGACCCGGCTCGGCCTCCTCCGGGGGAAATCTGCGGCGAGGCTAAGGGAGAAAATTCTCGGGCTGACCATCCCGTGAATCCGCGTGATCGGGTGGGCGGAGGGGCGGGTCCTCGCCCCTCTTCTCCGTCTAAAGGCCCATCGTCTCCTTACAGACGCCAGCCCCTGACACCCGGATTTGTTTTTTTTTTTTTTTTTCCCCTGCTTTGCTTTTTGAGATTGTGTGACAAGGAGGAAAAAATGGAGCGGAGGAGGCAACTGGAAAAGACTGGATCTCAGCAGAGCTGCCCCTGGGCGGGGGCCGAGGTGGCCCGAGTTTCGGCCACCGCGGAGGAGACCTCGGAAGGGCTTTGGGGCTCAGACAAACTTCAGGGAAAGAAAAAGAACGGAAAGTGGAAGGACTCTTTTTTTTTTTAACTTTTTATTTAAAAGGAGGTAACACCGATTTACAGCATCGTACAGCTTCACTGTACATTATATTCCCACTTCTGCAGCCCCGTAGGGGTCGCCACCGAAAGTGTAGTTTCCACTCATCACCACGAGGTCTTTCCGCGCCCGCCCCGCCCCAGGCCCCGCCCTGTCTGGCCGCCGCTGCTCCGTTCTCTGTCTGCTTGGTCTTCTTTGGTTCCGTTTCTTCATTTCGTTTTGTTTAATACCCCAGATACGAGTGAAATGACGTGATATTTGTCTTCTTCTGTCTGATTTATTTCACTGAGCGTGATACCCTCAGTGTCCGTCCCTGTCACTGCGGACGACAAGACTCGATCTTTTTCCTGGGTGACTAGTATTCCCATGTGCGCACGCGACATCTTCTGGCTGCGGACTTTGTTCACTGAGACGTTCAGGTACAGAACGTCCTCCTGTTCT
The DNA here is from genome assembly GCA_004024745.2 of Catagonus wagneri. Taxonomy (NCBI): domain Eukaryota; kingdom Metazoa; phylum Chordata; class Mammalia; order Artiodactyla; family Tayassuidae; genus Catagonus; species Catagonus wagneri. Next base: position 2,329,808 of record PVHT021183517.1, read on the forward strand.
TTTTTTACATTTTCCTTTTTTTTGTCTGTACGGAAGTTCCCAGGCTAGGGGTCGAATCGAAGCTACAGCTGCCGGCCTGCACCCCAGCCACAGTGACACCAGATTTGAGCTCCATCTGCGACCTATACCACAGCTCACGGCAACGCCAGCTCCTTAACCCACTGAGCGAGGCCAGGGAGCGAACCTGCGTCCTCATGGATACGAGTCCGATTGGTTTCTGCTGAGCCACGACGGGAACTCCCATCCTCCCCTTTTAATATTGTTGGTTGTTCAGCCTGGAAGAGACCCCTGGGGATGTGTAGGTTCATCTGGGGTGGCAGGGGGGCCAGGTGGGACCCTGTAAACTCCGCATGTGCACAGCATTTTTAGGAAGAATTCCATGTGCTAGAAAGTATATGCTTCCATAAGAACAAGGACAAGGAAGGCAGATCGTGTCGTGGATCCGAGTGTGTTTCGGCAAAAGCGCACTGGCGGTGTTAAGACTTCAGAATACCCACCGGCACCTGGATCGCTTGCCCCCCCAGTGAGTCAGTCCAGATAAGTCATTTGACTATTAAATGCTAGGTTTCTCTAACAGGAAGCCCCAGCTTTTCAACCCTGAATGCGTATAAACCTGCATATTTAGGAAACGGTACGAGCACACACATCACAGCCGCCTGTGTCCACAGAAGCTCCGCCTCGTGCTGCTTTAAGAAAATCGTGCAGGGACCTTTCCTTCGTATTTTTGCAAGGACCATGGGGTCACAGACAAGGGGTTATTTTCATGTCTGTCTTCAACATTATTATTATAAGAAATTAATATCATCCACCTTATCTAGGAATTCTTTAGGGGTCCTGACCTGACCTGAACCATGAACCCCAAACTGAACTGAACCGTATTCATTTGCAAAACCAGCCTCTGAAACTGAAACCGTGTGGTGATTTTAGCTGAAATGTACACCGAAACGATGTCTTTGGAAAACGTGACTTGGCTTGATGTATTTCCAGAGCCAGTGAAGGGAGGTAAAAACGCCTCTGACTGCTGGGTCATCCGAGCTTTATTTGCAATATGAGTCCAAGTACAGGCAGTGTGACTAAAATAATTAAAGAAGAGAAAAGCCATGCAGGACCTTACCGGGACCGAGCCATCAGCTTTCCAGACTGTTCTGGTGGCGAAGGTGGAAGGGGAGCTAGTGCGGGGGGGGCCGAAGAGTCAGGGAGTTGCTGGAATTTCGGGGGCAGGGGGCCGGGGGCACGATGCTGGGCTTGGGAACAGTTCTGGAGCCAGGCAGGCAGGAGAGAAATAAAATAGCAAGCGGGGGTGGGGGGGTCTCCTCCTGGGGGGTGTTGAGCAAACTGAAACCTTCTCTAATGCGGATGACAAAGAAATATGCCGGATGGCAAGTGACCCCTAACTGACTTGATAACTCAAAACTGAATTAGAGACTTCCCTTGGTCTTCTCCACTTTGGAATACCACTTTTAGCTCATTTAAAAAAGACATTAGGTTTTTATTTTTATTATTTTTTTTCGCATTTTAGGGCGGTATGTGGAAGTTCTCAGGCTAGGGGTCGAATTGGAGCTGCAGTTGCCAGCCTACACCGCAGCTCACAGCAACACTGGCTCCCCGGCCCACTGAGCGAGGCCAGGGATTGAACCCACATCCTCACGGATACTAGTTGGATTCGTTTCTGCTGCTCCACAACAGGAACTCCGTGGGGTTTTCTTTTCTTTTATGGCCTCTCCTTTCCTCTCCTCTCTCCTTTTCCTTTCTTTTATGGCCACCCCAGAGTATATGGAGTTCCCGGGCTGGGGATCAGATCCGAGTCACAGCTGTGTCCCATGCTGAAGCTGAGGCGACACCGGATCATTAACACACTGTGCCGGGCCGGGGATCAAACCTGCGTCCCGGCGCTCCAGAGACACCCCAATCCTGTTGCACCACAGTGGGAACTCCCCGATTTTCGGATTTTAGTTCAGAGTTGCAATATGTGACGGGTCCAGATTGAGGATGGAGGTCGGGGAGGAAAAAGAAAGTAAAAAGCGGACTCGTGTTTCTTGCACCGGTGCCCCAGCTCCCGGTGAAAACAGCCGGACACGCAGACTCGGAAGGGCCGGCCTTCTCCCAGGGCCCCGTGTCCCCACCCCACACTCACCTTCACATCCACCCCTTCTCGGCTTCTCCCATCTCTGGACAACCAAACAAAGGGCCGGGTGAGTACCTGAGTCAGACAAACCCCACTGCCCCGTTATCCTCCATCCAAGCCTGGGATTCGCTCCCCAGCCTCCCTCTCCCTCCTGGGGTCAGCGGCCTTGCCTTTCCGTCCCCAGCGTGTTCTCGTAGCCTCCGTGTCATTGCTTCACCGCTTCGAGATGGTCCTTTCCCCCCAAGTGCACCTGCTGCTTGAGTTATCATTTCATCTCTCCTTTCCTTTTAGCAGCTGCGTTTGTGCCCTCAGGCTCTAGTAGGACCGCGTGATAACCCCAGGGGCCTGGAACAAAAACAATTTATTTCCTCACGCTTTGGGAAGCTAGAAGTCCAAAACTGAGGCCTATGTCAAGTCGTGGTCCCCCTTGACACCTTTAGAGGAAGGGTCAGTGTTGAATGAGGTCCCCCCAAACGCACATGTTGAAGTCCGGACAGCCAGGCCCTCGGAATGCGACATTAACTGGAAACAGGATCATTGCAGAGGTAGTGAGGTCAGCTGAGGTCCCACCGGAGCAGGGCGGGCCCCAGGCCGGTCTGACCGGTGCCCTTATGAAAGCGGACACCGGGCGCAGCAAGGCACCTGGAGAGCAGCTTGAAGACGAAGGCAGAACGGGGAGCAGAGTGTCCGTAAGCGGCGGGACCCCTAGATGCCAGCAAACCGCCCGCAGCTGGGACAGAGGCTGGAACAGACACAGCCCTCGGAGGGGCCTGGTCCCTCCGCCGGCCCCCGTCCGGCCCCGGAGCCGAGACCACCAACGTCTGTTATTCCAGCCCCTCGGCCCGCGGTACTTTATCGCGGCAGCCCAAGCAAACGCGGGCTCTGAAGGCCGCTGGACGTCCTCAAAATCCGCTGGCTTGCAGCTGCCTCCGTCCTCAGGGCCTGGAAGTCCGGGTCCAGCCTCCCCACCTGCTGCGAGGCCAGGGGTCGTGTTGGCCAAGGGCCACCCTAACAGCTTTATCTCAGCCTGCTCCCATCTGCCAAGACTCTGTCTCCATAGGCGACCACGATCGCAGGTACTGGGGGTGACGGTTACGGCTTCAGCATGTCTTTCCCGGTGACACGAGTCAGTGCAAACTCCCTGAAAGCGTTAAGCACCCCCACCGCTTCTTCCTGGAGCTGCGGTACTTTCTGTCGGTTTGAGGAGGCACGCATCCCGCCTCCGACACGCAGGGTTGGAATTGCGCCATTTTCCTCTTGACCGTCTTATTTTTATTTATTTACCTTTTTTTCTCTTTTGGCCATCCTGCAGCATATGGAGTTCCTGGGCCAGGGGTCAGATCCAAACCCCAGTTGCAACCTACTCTGCGGCTGTGGCAAGGCTGGATCCTTTGACCCACTGTGTCGGGCTGGGGATCGAACCTGCGTCCTGGCACTGCAGAGAGGCCGCCAATCTCGTTATGCTACAGTGAAAATCCCCTCTTTATATTTTAATATCCTACAATCTCTTCCCCAACATTGATGAAGTTACCCCGGACCTCCGAACCGCCCAAACCCTTCACTTTTCTGATTTCCTGGGGCGCTGACCCTGGACTCTCCCTGATGTGCTCTCCTGCCTTCCTTTCCAGAATGTTTCTTGACCCATCCTCAGAGCCCACGGTCTCCTTAAGCGCTGGCACCACCGCGCCGCCCGCTGAGGGCCTGCTCCCGTCCCTGGCCCCCGGGGGCACCTGCGGGCCCAGGCTGCAGCTGCACTGGCCTCCCTCGCTGGGCCCCTCTGAGCACAGCTACCGCGTCATTCAGGCCTCACCAGGCCTCGCACAGAATAAACACACAGCAGTTCCTGAAGGACAGAAAGAAGACTTGAAGGAGTGGGACCTTGTGAATCTTCAGAGAGGGACAGTGAAGTGGGCTTGGCTGTGTTTTTTTTTTCTCTTTCTTTTTTTTGTGGTCTTGTCATCCCACCTTGAGAGCAGGGCGCAGGGGGCACTCGCCGTGCTTTGCTCGTTTCTGCCCTGAAGTACGGAGAAGAACAGCCGTGGAGTGTCGTGGAGGAAGGAAGCAAGGTCTGCGGGCGTGTGCTGACCGCTGCCTCCACGCCCAGAGGAGGCTGGGGTCCAGGAGTCAACACACTGGCCGCAGCTCTCCAAGTCCTGGTCCTGTTGTAAAACAGATGGAACAGCAAAGACAGCCACCCTCCTTCACAGCAACATGGTGGAATCAACAGAACGCTCTTATTTCTCTAAAGGAGATGTTGACATCCTAGCATAAAAGGCCAGAGGTAAAAACAAACATCACGACACAAGGCAATCACCAAACATCTCAGATCTGGATGGGGACGAGGGCCGGCTGCATCTACCAGTCAGGGCCAGTTCTGTGACTGCCCTGGGCTCCCCATTCAGCAAGGGGTGCCACCCCCTCAGGTGAGAACAGGTGTGCTTTCTACCTGGGTGGAATTCAAAACCTTCTCTTGACATGATGGGCCTTTAAGGCTGAGAGGATTCACGATAGTGTCTTTAGAGTTATAAGGAAGCGATCTCATTTTGAGAGCTATTTTCTAAAATGGTAAAGCATGGTGATAATTTTACAACATGTGGCACCATATGTTTGCACCCATAACCCAGGGCCTTTCGACATCGGCTTGTGCAGTTAAAGAAATGAAATGATTTGAATAATTGAAAATTTGCAAGGACCATGAGAGAATAGCAAAAATGAGTAATAATTGGTTGCTTCCATTTCTTCTCATTTCTAATTCAGAGCAGAAATGAAACAGTATATTAGGTCAATGGTGATGAACTAATTAAGGGGCAAACTAAAAGTAATTCTATTTTTAAATAGGTTATGCATAGAATATGCAATGCCTTACATGTCTGTAAATTTTCAGGCTTGTGACTTGGGTTCCAAAGCAGATAACCCAGGTTTCAGTCCTACTTTTTTCATTTATTAGCTGTGCCGCATAGAGAAATTTACTGGACTCTTTGGATCTGGGTTTACTCAGCTGCAATATATACACCTCACAGGCTCTTGATAAAATGTCACTGCACGGCCAGTGTCAGCATCCTCTGTGCAGTGCTGGCTGGATGATCTGGGGATTTTTTTTTATCTGCATCTGACTTCAGATAGGGGGAAGCCAGGATGAAAAACATCTCGCTGAAAATTCAAATCAGCTGGCTGGGACTACTCCCCCACCCCAAAATCTAGCATTCTTTGCTTTGTCACATTTATTTCTTCATTAAACATTCATGGGCATCGTTCGTCTCTGAAACTGCCCCGGGGGCCCTGAAGGAAAAATCACATCCCGTGTCCTTTGAAAGGTTACCCCGGGCAAACGGACATGCTTGGATGCTGGTGGTGGGCAATCGAAGAGCTGATGACGACGGAATGAGAAATGAGGGAGGCTGGAAAAAAGGCGGGTCAGTTCAAGGGCAGAACTTGGGCTCTTAGCCACGCCGGCCAGCAGCCTGCTCTGGGCTGCCCCAACTCAGAATCTGCTGGGCATGTGGGCGGCAGGTGCCTTCCACCCCAGGAACCCCAGAGACCACACAGAAGGGTTCCTAGAAAGCTTGTAGGGCTTTCCCTGGAGCCCACTGGCAATAGCCACGGTTTCTCAACAATACTGGGTCAGCTGATCCTGTCTTCATAAAGATGACCTCATCAGCACAGAAACCATTTGTGTCTATAAAAGAGAGAGTAATAAGTAACTACCAGAGTGAAATATTTTTGCTGCCTGCTTGAGGTCTCTTTATGTCTTGTCCTAATGGATTCCAGGAAGAAGCGATGGGTGGAGGGGGAAACGAGGTCCAGAGATGACGAGCGGTGACATGTTTTGTGCTCCGGTGACCCGAGGAAATATCTTCACATGATGCTGCGTAGAGTTTCACACCTCACGCTGTTCACCGCCCCCCCGCCCCGCCAAGGCCATTTCATTTTGTGCAAGTTAGACCATCATTTTGCTTCCTGAAAAGGACTGGCGAGAGACTGAGTTGAAATAATCTTTGTGAAACAGAGAGAGAGTTATTTTACAGTGTTCAGCAAGGAGGCAGATTTGGATCAGGGAAAGAAGTGCAGGGCGGGGCCGGAAGCATGTGTTCTCTGCCAGACACTGCTGGGTCCCGAAGCTCTGCCTATAAATCCTCACTGAACCGTCCTGTGTGGTGGGTGTTAGTATTTTTTTTTTTTAATTATTTAATAGATGAGGAAACTGAGATTTACACAGTTTAAGTGATGGGTTAAAAGCTGTATGATTAGCATACAGTGGAGTTGGGTTTTCAACATTTCTTTTCTTTCTTTCTTTCTTTCTTTCTTTCTTTGGCCTCCCCATGGCATACGGAATTTCTGAGCTGGGAATCAGATCCTAGCAGCACTGTGACCTACACCCCAGCTGTCGTGGCAAGGCTGGATCATAACCCCACTGTGCCGGGCTGGGCATCTAACCCGCACCCCGGAGCCCCGGAGACGCCACTGATCCCATGGCACCACAGCAGGAACCCCTACACTTAAGTTTTCTAACCACGTGTGTGGTTTTGCTTAAATGCTACTGAGACACACGTCGAAGGAGTTTACTTGTAAAAAAATCTTCTCGCAGGATGGGCTGGGCGTAATAATGTATCCGACCTGAAAGAGAAAATACTTTGTCAGAACTGACTGGGGTTGATGATAATCATGACTTGCTGTTGCCTAGGTGACCAAAGCCCTGATGTTGAAATGCGCAGGACCCGGTACCTTTCTCCTTCATGCTTCCCCATCCTCTTTCTCTGCAGCAAAGTCGCAGGAAGAGAAGCAGGTGAAGCCTGGCCCAGGAGAAAGAGGACGATGTACCCTTTGCCCTACGCACGGTGTGGCTTTGTGACTGTGGCCACCTGGTGCTGGAGAGAGAGAAAGCCTGGAGGTTTTGAGCACGGGTGGGGGTGGGTGGATGGGGGGTGGAAGGGGTGGGGGGGCTGCACTATTTAAGGCCATTCTCTGGCTTCTGGGAGCTTACCCGCCACCTCCATCGCGAGGCTCAGAGTGCACATGGGCTCAGGAAGGAGGTTTCCCAGGAACCTGTGGTATCTGGGGACCTTGCTCATGGCGCTTACACCTTTCATCTCCACCTGCTTCACATGTGGGGTTTCCGAATTGGGTATCTTTGAGGAAAGGATTTCTTGGCTAAATCAGGTCTGGCCGATCGCTTTTTGTATGCCCCGCTCTCTACATTGCCTTGGGCATTTGGAAAGAGAATCTAGGAGAAAAAAAAAACTATGTGGGGATTATTCAGAGTCCTTTAATGCTCTGATCATACAACCAAAAGCTATAATGAATAAGAAAATTTAAAAAAGAGAATAGAGAGAGATGTAGAAATCAGATAGGTTAATATCTACACCTCTGGGTTTTAGAAAAAAAAAAAAACTATAGATTTCTATTTCTGCACATCTCCAGATCTTTACTTATTTTGAACCAAAGACATGAAAATGTTAGACAGTGGCTGTCTCTGCCTGGTATGCTTTTTGATGGCTTTAATTTTTTAAAATTACCTTAAAATTTATTATTAATAGTCAGAATAAAGAAATCATACTAGGTTGTAAAATGATGAACACTGGTATGTTTTTTAGCTAGTGTAGGAATCTCAAAAATTAGGATGTTCGAAAAAGTAGTAAACAGGAAGTGAGCTGTCAAGTGTAATCTTCAACTCACAGAAGGACAAAATTCCGTTTTTCCCTGAAGAATGACACCTTAATTTTTCCCAGTTTATTTATACAGAGTGATGGGTGATGTAAAAAAGCAACATGGGAAACCATCCCTATCGTTGTTTCACATAATTTGAGCAGAGAACAGTTATGGTCCTCTGAGTACACTCCACGACTTTGGCTTTTAACCATGACTTTTTTGTTCACTCTAAATAAGAATTCACATGCATGTGTGTTCACATATGATTTTCCTGGAATTATACAACCTGAGGCTCAGCTCTGACTGTTCAGTGAATCACTTCCGGGTACGACCCTAAAAAGCAAAGCTTCTCTTTTCACTCAGACCCTCCGAATTCCTGCAGGTGACTTCCTAAAATCCACCCCGGGTTGCAAAGCACTAACGACGTTAAGAAATACCCGAATCAAGGAGAAATTAGGAATTACAATAAAACTGTATGCAGCTGAACCGCCTAGTTCTCCACCTCTCCTGGAATCTCTGCTTGGATTGTTGAAAACAGATCTTCCTTCGGGCTTCGCTTCTTTTCCAGTCTCATTATTCATCAGTAATCCTCCATCTTGGAGTCACTTTGATGTCCCTGAAATTTAAATCTGATCACGAGGCTCCCAGGGTGACTAGCTCTCCACGGTGTACAGGATAAAGTCCCAGCCACGAGGTGTGATGCAAAAGTTTTCCACTAGATGTTTCTCCAGAGAAAGCACAAAATTGACCAACATGGAAGTCAAAAAATACTCAGCTCCGTTCCTCACTGGGAAAATCAAAGCCACGTTGAGATATCACTTTGCATCCACTGGGATGGAAATAATAATAATAATAACAATAATAATAATAATAATAATAATGATAGGAAATGTGTCGATTGGGACATGAAGTAACTGGAACCCTCACACATTGCTGGTGGGAATGTAAAACCCTGCAGCTGCTGTGGAAAAGAGCTTGGTGTTTCTCCAAGAGGTTAAACACAGAATATCACAGGACCCAACAATTCCACCCCTATGTTTATACTCAAAAGAATTGCGAGGAAGTGTAAAAAGTCATCCCTGTATAAGAATGCTTAGAGCGGGAGTTCCCGTTATGGCTCAGCAGAAATGAATCTGACTGGCATCGTGAGGACGCTAAACCAGCCCTTCTGCGCCCTGGCCTGGGCTGCTGCAGCTGGACCCTGTTAACATCTCTGTCCTGCAGCCGGTAGAGTCTGAACTTCATCAGCGGAGGCTAATAAAGTGACCCCAAGAGGGCTGGAGGCTGAAGACACCATCCTGCTAGATGCAGGTCCTCCGATGATGTGGCTGCTGTGCTCTTACTAATTATTAAGTGTGGTATATATATGTATATATACAATATTTATATATATTATTCGTATTTAAAAAAAATTCTACAAGGCACCTACACCAATGAACATTTAGAGCTCACTGTTATCCATAAAAAAAGGAAAGACAGGCTGAAGAGAAAAAGCCACCGCTTTCTCCCATGTAAAGGCTCATCTCTGTTTCTACTTTCTGGCTGAAATCCTAGTTTCCTCCTGTAACGCATGTGATGAATGAGTTCACGTTTTAGGTAGGGCTTGAATCAGTCCTCGGGGTTCCTATCCCGATCTCAGACTGATCACATCTACCACTTGGGGCAAAGGATGCAGTTTCTCTACATTAGTATCATGGCGGGGGGTATTTTAGGTGAGTGTTGGAAACGAAACACTTTACATAGTGCCCAGAGACAGCGGATAACGGAGAAGAATGCTTTGCAGAATCCCCAGCATAAAGCAAATGCTCAAGATTGTGTGTGCATGTGAGTGTGTGTGTGTGTGTGTGTGTGTGTGTGTGTGTGCTGACTTATTTTGGTTGAGGCTAGACCCAGCCTCCCAAGCACAGAGAGCTGGGCTTATCCTTGTGAGCATCAGCAGGGCCCCTTCTCAACGGGACTGTGGCTCTGAAGTGTATACAGCACGGAGGTCTGCGTGCCCACCGCTGGCTGGATCGCAAGTGGGAAAGAAGACGGGAAGAGCCAGGCTGGAGCAGGAAGGGTGGTTCACACTCGCTGAGCACGGACCGCCAACGGGGCACTGCTCTGTCTGGGTGGTTCCGCATCTATCAACTCCGTTCTTGCAGCAGCTGTAAGAGGCCAGGTGGCAGGTGGTCCATCCACGCCTTGCAGACGAGGGTGCAGAGGCACCCATCCCTTCTGAGATCTGCCTGGGTTGCAGAACGCAGGAGGGGCAGGGCAGAGAGTTAAAATCTGTGCATCTTCAGCGACTCTCGTGGTTACCCCATCTGATGGCCACTCTGCCTCTGAAAGCTACGAGGAGATAGCTTGGCTTTTCTTCGTACAAGAAAAGAAAGCTGCTAGCAGGGTGATGCTGAAGGGACTTTGGCAAGCAACCAAAGAGCAACTAGCTGCTTACTAAGGCTGGGACCGCGGTGCAGCCTGCAAGCCAGGTCACTTGCACGAATCTGCACAGTTATGTGAGTATCAGACCTGCAACTGGAACCCAGGTCTCCTGGGTCTCCATTCTATGCCCTTCCTCTGTGCCTCTCTCAGCCCTTAGCAACATAATCCGTACTCCAGTGTGCATTATTCATTTCCTATGTGGTTACGTTTTTTTTTTTTTAAATATCCATGTTTCCCCAGTCAACCATATCTTTCCATATGGAGTTTAAACTCATATTAATCAAATGAGAACATGACATTATACAGGACTGAAGGAATGGTTGCTGGATTTTTTTTAAAAGCATACAGTGACTTCGATTAATAGGCATTTATGGGAAAACACTAGAATCTTTAAAAACACCTCAATGCTGAAAACACATTTTAATTGGCTTAATAAAAGAGAGGGTCATTAGTAAAAGCCTTGTGGTTCATCCTTACTTTGCTAAAACCGATGAATTCTTGGCTGGTATCTTGTACAGGGGTGGGTCGTGAACCCCTGCGTGGCTGGAGCCCTGGCAGAGAGGAGCTCGTGGCGTCGCAGGAGCCTGCGTCTTAGAGAGACGTGAGGGCTACACGAGCTTGGGGACGAGACGGTTAATGCCTCCCCGTGCGAGCGAGTTATATCACACAGCGTCTGTGCCAGGTCAGCAGTCTGGCTGGAGCTCGGACGTGGCTGACTGTGCCAGGCAGTGCCAAGGACCCCAGGCAGCCGGGAGAGAGGGGTCTAATTCCAGGCTTCGTTCTGCAGCCCAGAGGATGCTTTGACGACTGCCTTGCGAAAGGAAACTCGAAGCTGCTTTGGCGATTCCCAGACAAGCCACGTTGGAGCATGGAGCTCTCCCGGCTGGGAGCCCACTGATGCTGTGACAAAGGGAGCCCCGGGCCGAGACCCTGCTCAGGTGAGAGGAGGCTGCCAGATGCGGTTGCTGGCGGTGTGGTCCTGTCTCTGCCGTGCGTAGGAGCCCAAGTCAGTCTGCCGGGACTAGACGCTGCTATCAGACACATTGATTGCTGAATGCCTTTTGCCTTTTCTCTCATTCCTTTTTGAAAAGCCCGAGCGAGGCTGATGATGCACTTTGCTCAGAAAGCCACCTCTCAAATCAGGGAGCCGGTTTCCAGTAGAATCTAGCCGATGGGCAGTTCCAGAGCAGGCTCTCGGATGCCTCAGCCGCAGACCAGAGCCAGATAAGCGTGTCCCCGGAGGCGCTTCCTCGCAGCAGCCCCGGATCAACACCGAGATGGTGGTGAAGGAATATGCCAGGGGGTCTGAGGTGCTGAGTTCTAGCTCAGAACCTGTCCTGGGGGTTACTGGGCACTGTGCGGTCTTGGGAAAAATCATGTAACACCTTGGCATGTCAGATCTTCATCGAAAAAGATGACACTAAATATTTGCTGTGACAGGATTGAGATCCTCGGGGTCGAATCGTGTCCTATTGACCTTTGTGCGCTAATTAAGCCCTTGGCGCAGGATTTGGTGGTCAGCGTGCCTAAAAATTTCCTGTGGACTCACAGTGCTTTGGAACAGAAAACAGAGCAACAAAAGATGGGAGTAAACGAGGAAAGGCCAGGAGGTCAGGTGATGATCTCAGAGAAGTCGGTTCACCTTTCTGATCATTTGCAAGGTGGACAGAGCAAAGCTGTGTGTTGTGACGATGACACGAGTTGAGACTGATCGGCTCTGAGGTTAATGTGGGGGCTGCTTTGGTGCCATGGCCCAGGCGGCCAGGACTTTGGGTTGCCTGAGAGTGCTAGGTCCGACTAAGGGAGAGGGAATGGGGGTACGCCTGGATTTGGGGGTGAGGGCATTTTAGGAAGAGTCTGGATGAAGCCTGCTCACGACGGTCAAAGAGTCTGATGACCTTGAGCCGTCCCCACCTTGGGGCTAGTCTCCAAGATGCCTGATCCGCTGGGTAGGGTCTGTCCTTAGGAAGCCCCGTGGTAAAACGGGTCCATCATCGGGCAAATATTGTGGTTTTAATTGCCAGCAAATTCCACCAAATGGCACCTCTAACTGAGGGCTTGAAAAGACAAGTGTGACTGCCGATTCCAGACAGAACCGCTGTGACGCCTCTGGGCTGCATTCAGGGCTGGGTCCAGGCTTCCTCCTCTGACGGTCAGGCTGATCCCAGCCTCCACCATCTCTGTCTTTTGTGCACGTGTGCCCTCCTGGTCTTATTTGCAGACTTTCTGCTTCATGCTTCCCTCGGCGCCTGTTCAGTGCGCGCAGCTTCCTGCTGGCTCCCTGACGCTCTCGTCCTCACCTCCCAGTTTTGGCTGGAACCTCAGCTGATAGCACCCCCTCCGGCAGCCTGTACCACCTGTGTGCCTGGTTTAAGACCACGCAGAACTGCAGTTTCTCTCCTCCTTGCCCTAAAAAAAAGTCCTGTGTTGTTTCTATTCCAGAATTGCCTTGCAATTTCCTGCCTTCCCACCAATCTGTGCCAAGGAGGGCAGGGGCTGTGGCTCCGGCAGTCGGTCCACCCAGAGTCCGGCATGTGGTAGGGAGACTCTCATCCAACTGCAGCTGGAAAGAAAGAGCGTCCGTGTCTCGGAACGGCTCCGGAGGCTTCCGAGAGTTTCATGGTCCTCCAGAGGGCTGGAAGCCAACAACAAAAAAATCAGGGAACCAAAGCAGGAATGTTTCCAGACCCCAGAACAGGGGGTGTCAGGGGGATCACAGCTCAGAAGTTGAGGCAGGAAGGCTCACCAGGTCTGGGTGCTGACAGCCTCCCTCCGGACTCCGTGGCTGCCAGCCTGGGTGTCCACTGGGCTGGGCAGGAGACACCAAAGCACGGAGCTAAAGACTGAAACCGGGATGGAATGGCTGGGCGGATAGTCAAGCCCCCGGGGGAAATAGGCTGCATTTTTTTCAAGTGTTCGTTCCAGAATCGCTTTGCTCTCACGTGATGGTGCATCGCAACTGGGACGTGGAAAATTTGCCCAGAGAAGCCTGCAAAGCTCTAGCTTTGTCCCAGAATCTGATCCCAGCCCCCCGGTGTGAAACGTCAGGTGGCCACCCCCGCCCCGAGGGACCTGGGTGCATAGCAGTCTGACCCCATGTGCCAGGCACGTGGGGAAAAGCACCTGCATGGGCAGGCTGGTCCCCTGGTGCCATCCTGGTGGACTTTGCACAGGGCTCACTAGGAAGGCACAGCTGGAACACGCAGGTGACAAGGGGCATCACTGAGTCAGAATCTGCGTTGTGACAAAGATGCCTCAGGCTGGTTTCCACACGGTCGGACCACCAGGAGGGCGAAAATGTGACACTGCTTCTGTTCCCAGCTGAATCCAGGGGTTCCATGAGGGGCAAAACATATCGATGGGCATTTATGTTTGTTTTGTTGTTTTTCTCTGTCCGTCAGGCCTGCCTTTTTTATTTTTTCAGTTGATTTTATTCGTAAGCAGACCCTCCCTGTGGGTTGGGAAGGATGGTGCCTCTGACAGCTCTGATTAGTGAGATCAGTGATAAAAGACGACCTTTTTTTTCCCCAGAGTTCAGAGAAAATCCCTGTGCCCTTTGTTTGGCTTAATTTGGCTCCTAATCCTCTCCCTAAATGTGGCCCTGGGGTCAAGGAAGTACAGGCTTTTGAGGGACCACTGCGGGGGTCTGGCCTCTCCCCTCCCCCACCCCAAGAAGCACTCGCCGATCAATCTGCTGTCTCATGGGCTCCATGCCTGCAGTCACAGGCTGCCAGGGCAAGCAGGAAGCCAGGCAATTCCCTGGTTGGCTTCCTTTATTTTAGGTTTATTAATTTTAGGGGGAGGAGGGGATGTGAAAATATTATATACCTATTGATCACCACTTAGGGACTAAAGAAAAAGGAAAGATGAAAATAAAAGCCGTGCATGATCCTCCAACGCGTAGATAATACCGCTCATGATTCAAGAATTTCCCCCAAGTAATTTAAAAATCAGCTGCATAACTTGAAACATTTATATTTTGGAATTCTGACTTGTATAGTAACCATTTTCTTCTATCATTTCAGTTCTCTCTAAAATACACCTTACCTGCTATACAGCACAGGGAGTTCTACTCAATATCCCGTTATCATCCATATGGGAAAATAATCTGAAAGAGATTGGAGGTGGGCACATGTGTAACTGACTCACTTTGTGGTACAGTAGATGTGACCACAACCTTGTAAATCAACTCGACTTCAATAGAGCTTTAAAAAAATACAGACTTTCATGGCAGCCTGACCTCCCCAAGAAATGACCCTACGCGATCCTCTAAACTCTGTGAGCTCTGTCCTGGCATCCACTCCTTCTTCCTGTAGGTGAGGAAACTGAGGTCCGGGGAGGGATGCCGTTGCCCAAGGTTGGTAGCAGCACAAAGGAGAGATTTCAAGTGCTTTGCTTTTTAGGGCCAGTCTTGCAGCACACGGAAGTCCCCAGGCCAGGCAGGGGTCGCAGAGCTACGGCTGCTGGTCTACACCTCAGCCACAGCCACGCGGGATCCAAACCACGTCCGGGACCTACACCACAGTTTACGGCAACGCCAGATGCTTAACCCACTGTGCGAGGCTAGGGATCGAACCTGCGTCCTCATGGATCCTAGTCGGGTTTGTTTCCGCTTTGCCACAGCGGGAACTCCTTGATCCTAGTTCTTTACCAACTTACTGACCTCAGGTTTCATTTACCTGCAAGAGATGCCAAAGCATTTCTATTTTTTTTTTTTCCTGTGACAACAACTGATGGGTAATTACTAAAGAGAGGCACGTCTAAGACCTGAAATTGCCGTCTGTTGGTAGACACTGCCCGAAGCTCTGAGGAAGAGAGTCTTTCAGGACTCTGACTCGCACGGCAGGCGGGAGGTGGCTTCTAAAGGGGACGGCAAAATGAAATTTCCTAAACGTTGTGAAGGTGGGACATTTAGAAAACACATACCCATCCTTATAGGACAGCGTGTGGGGTGAAACTTAGAGGTATCGCTCCTGCCCCGCGCTTTATCCGGGGACTCGTTTTTATCATGCACCTGCCCTGCGCCCGGCACCACGCTCGGTACTGAGGACAAGCCATGAAATGTAAGGGCTGTGCTCTTGGCTCTCAGCGAGGTCGCAGGCTTCGCAGGGGAAGCTGGGCAGAAAAATGAGCCCGAGGAATAAGGGACAGTGAAAAATACCAGATAGTGATGAGTCCTAAGCGGGGACTAAAGGAGAAAGTTCTGAAGTGCCCCTTG
This sequence comes from Catagonus wagneri, assembly GCA_004024745.2. Lineage (NCBI taxonomy): Eukaryota > Metazoa > Chordata > Mammalia > Artiodactyla > Tayassuidae > Catagonus > Catagonus wagneri. The sequence goes on from PVHT021183517.1 coordinate 2,345,221, forward strand.
TGGCTCAATGGGTTACTAACACACAGCGTCTGGGCAGATTCGGGTTCCAACCCTGGCCTGGCTCAGAGTCCTGGCCTGGGAACTTCCCCATGCCACAAGTTCAGTCATAAGTACAGAAAAAAGAAGAAGAGGGAAGTTCTAACGAGGGCTGCGGGGTTGATTTTGGACGGAATCACCCAGAGAGGCTGTTACAGATGCAGCCCTGGGCTGAGCCCGGGGTGAGATGGACAATCGGGAACGGGGGCCACCCACGCCGAGGGACGGCCAGTGCCAAGGTCCCGGGGTGAGCGTGCGGGGCTCCTGGGGGCAGCCGGGGAGGCTGGCCAGCGCGGCCGAGGCAGTTACCGGAGGGGCTGTGGTCCGGGAGGAGTCAGGGAGAGGCAGGGCCGGAAAGAACTCGTGTTTTATGACAGGCGGGCTTTCTCCGTGACCTGTGAGCAGAGGAGCTGATCGGTGCTTTGCAAGCCCATGCTGGCTTCCGGGGAAGGGCGGGCTTTAGGGGCGGGAGTGACAGCAGGGAGACGGGTTAGAAGACTATTGAGGAAGACCCGGCAGGTATGACAAGCCCTGGACTTGGGGGGTGACCCGGAGCCGCCTTTTGGACGAGGACGCGGTGGAGCGTTTAGGGCGGGGGGGGGAGAGTCATCGCTGTGATTTAACCCCCAGATCAGACCCGACGCTGTGCCTCTGTTCCCTCTGTTCCCTATTTTGTTCAGAAGGAAAGCTGGACAAGGGGGAGCGACTTGGATGCAAATACTCCAGCGGCCAGACACAGAGCCGTCGTCACAGCGGCCCCCAAGCTTCACTCCTCCGTCATCTCCTGAACGCAGTGTCGGGGGGTTCTGCCTCTTTGCACAGGAGGGAGGGGGCCCGGGGCTCCCGGGGTGCAGCACCCCAAGGGGAAAGGCTCGGAGGGCTTGGGGAGGCTCTGGCGGTCTGTGGTGCGGCCGCCAGGGCGTGGAGGTGCCCCCGAGGGCGGTGGCCCTCCTCTCCTCTGCAGAGCAGCAGGTGTCTCGTCACCTCGGAGGCCCTGCCCTGCTGCTCTAAGGACCTCGGGCTGGAAGCGACTGCCAGCCCCTCGTCCTCAGACCTCGGCTTCCTTGAAATAAGCAGCCGGGCAGGCACAGGTGTCTCCTACTTAAGAGCTTCCATCCCCGTCAAGGCGTTGGTGAGAAGTCATTTTTGTGCGACACCGGGGCCCAGAGCGAGCCTGCTCAGGCGTGGTTCCAGCAAGGCGCTGGGGGCCGGCCTGGGAGGGACCCGGGGCCCAGGCCGAGTGCGCGAAGGAAGGTGACGTTTGGCGCGGGTGGCTCCACAATGACAGCACTGAGGGTGGCGGGCTTCGGCCCGAGTTGCCACCTCCCGCCCGGCCGGTCCACGGTCCTGCCCTGCCGGGCCGATTTTCTGGCAGAAGGCCCTCCCCCCTGGGCTCTGTCCTTACCCCCCGCCCGAATTCCACAAGGTTCTTTATTTGCCCACCCGCGTCTCCCACAGCCGCATCATCAGAGGCGTGAGGACGCTCCTTGGTGGGCAGAAGGCACATCTGCACACACCACACCGAGGAAACCCGGCAGGTTCCGCTGACAAGTCACTGTGTGCCGGGCGCTGTGCCGGGTGGCCGGGGTGGGGCGGTGGCGGCGGGGGAGACACTCGAGATGAGCCCATAGCTCTCTGTTGCTGGCCTTCTCCAGAGTCTGGGCATCGGCTCCAGGCTATCGTTCTTTGTAAATACTTTTAACAAAGAAATTCAGAGAACTGAATGCTTCTGTGCAACACTTTGCCATAACGTCAGAAATTCATTAAAATTAGCATGTGCAGGGGCGATATTGATTTCAACTGCAAGACCAAAATCAGGACAGCCAGACAAAATATTTTCACCATTAAACAGGAAATGAGCTCATGTGAAAAGAAGCTGTTGGTCATGTCTAACTTGAAGATGCCTTTGGATAAAATCTCAGCGATTTAACCAGTGTTGACATAGAGTGAGAGACATTTTTCTGTGTCTGGAATATTTGTCATGCAACTAATCAAGACTATCAAGTAGGCTGATTCATGCTTTGCTTGCCATAAAATTTCATTTTAAGAATGACTATTTCAAGTGCTAAATATCTGTAAGAGAATCTTTCGTTTTTAAAGTGATGTTTATTTGGCACTTATTCTGTACAATGTACCTCTGTTTTAATTTTTATTATCAACTATCTATCTTAGGTAGTGATAATTTTTGCTTGTTTTTGAAATATAAAATCTTGTCACATGGTAAAGCATTCATAATAGAAATCTTGCTCATTATATCATTAACGTAATATCTTCTTAATATACTCCAATCACAGAAAAAAGGATTCACTGTTTATTGTTTTGGCCACTCATCATTCAAGCATACATAAATACAGTGTTACAATAAATACAGTAAATAAAATCAAAGTAAAGTAAAAGTAAAATAAAACAATATAAAAATAAAATAAAATACAATGAAATCTATGATTTCAGGAATATCCTGGAATCCTGAGAATTCCAGTAGCTCTTTCCTGCATTCAAAAAATTTACATCTGAGAGGAATTTGGAAGCACTAAAATGCACCTGTGCTGCAAAGTGAGGGATTTTTTACAGAACTAAGGACTGAGAGCGGCTGAAGCACAGGTGTGAGAACGATCGCCCTACCTGAGGCAGATGATCAGGGAACAGTATTGAGAGAGTATGTGATTTCAGACGGGCTTTGAAGGACCAATAGGAGTTCCTCAGGCTATACAAGAAGAGAAGGACATTTCATCCTGAACCACTTGCACAAAGAAAAGCTTGAATAGAAACATGAGTAGTGTGATAGCAGAACCATAAGAACTAAAAATACAGGCGTAAATGTCTGTGCAGTGTAATAAAACACAGCCCCAGAGAGAGGTTCACATTAATATATACAGGAAACACTGAAGGCAGGCAAAGCCTTTGGAGTAGGATTTGAGCCCTGCTGTGCTTTTCTCATCTCTGTCTCCCACCCTCACCCAGTCCCTCCTCTCCCTTACAGCCCACCACGCCAGCTCGCACCTCCTCCAGGAAGGCCCCTCTCTGGCTGTCCAGCTCCGACGGGCCCTCTCCTCTCTAACACCTTTCCATGCTTTTTTCCCCTGGATGCCCCGACCTGTAGAATCATTGGCTGCTGTAACCAGGAGCTACCGTTGGGAAGCTTTGGGCTAATCCTGGCCCCTGAAGTGTGGTCGTCCAGCCAGCAGTTGCATCACCTGGGAGCTTGTTAGAAGCATAGATTCTCAGGCTCCCCTCCTGACTTACCGAGGCAGAGTCCACACCCTCACGAGTCCCCTGGTGGGGTCTGTGACACCGTGCTGGTTGCCCAGGGCTCTCAGCCCTGCCCGGCGCTGTGGAATACTGATGCGGGACCTTTTCCTCAAAGATCAATGGAGCGGGTCAGCCGTGCACCATGGACGGGCACGTCTTAGTTTCCAGATGATTCTAAGGTGCAGCCAGGGTGGACCCCCTGCCGTCACAGCCTAGAAACTTCTCCTCCCCAAGAGCATCATGGAGGAGGCGGCGCGCTGTGCCGGCGGTCTGGTCCTGCCATCACCAGGGCAGGGCGTATCGTTGTGGCAGAGTGTGCTTGACTCTGGGGTCTCTCGGGAGGGCACCTGGTCCAGCAAGAAGTGTCCAAAGGGAATCAAGACGATGACTCTCATCAGTGGAGGGACCCGTCCAGGAAGAGCCCTTGGGGAGTTTGGAACCACGTGGCAGAGCCTGGCCCCGCCCCCCAGGGAAGCCCCGCCCCCGCCCCACCCCCCAGGGCTCAAGCTTGGTGCCAGCAGGAGGTGCAAGGGGAGAGACCCTGCGGTGGCTTCTGCTTCTCAGAATCAGGGCTCCTCCTGGGGACAGTAAACCCCCGTGGCCTGGCCCTGCCTCCCAAGCCTCATTTTTGCCATTCCCTGCTTCAACATTTTTTATAATGAGAAAAGCTTTCATGCAGTTCTAAACACACACACACACACACACACACACACACACACACACACTTCCCTCCTCCCTCAGCTGTGTTCTGCCTGCTGAGATGCTGCTGGGCCCCTTAACACCCTATTAGTTCACTCCTATTCATGCCCCCAGCACGCAAAGCGCACTCCCCGCACAAAGACGTCTCTGCTTGTGCCCCGGTCTGGCCGGGGCCTTCTTCCTCCGCGCGCCGCAGCTCCGGGCCGCCTCGCACCGGGCTTTCCGCAGGCTCCTCTGGACGGCTGGCCCCTCTCCCCGCCACCGCCTCGGTGGGCGCCCCAGCGTCTTTGCAGTAGCCTGGCCGGAAGAGGGGGCTCCGAGGGGGGGGTGAGAATCGGCCAGCAGGGCCCAGGCTGAGACGGTGTGGACCCTGGAAGGGACCAGCGTCTCTCAGGCTGTGGGATCAGAGGGCGGAATTATCACACTTGTTCTCACACAAGTTCCACGGCTTAACAGGAAAAAAAGTGATTTAATGGCTAAGAGAGGATGTCAGACATCTGAGACCACCAGAAAATAATGCATCAGTGTGGGAATGCGAGGTTCCCCAGAAAGCTTTTGACCTTTTGTATAGAAATCCTTTAAATATAGCTGTATAATTTTCTCTCTTTTTCCTTTTCTTTCCTTTTTTTTTTTTTTTTTTAATTTTTCAGGGCCACATCTGGGGCATATGGAAGTTCCCAGCCAGGGACTGAGTGGCAGCTGCCAGACTACACCGCGGCCACAGCAATGCCAGATCTGGGCCGTATCTGTAGCCTAGGCTGCAGCTTGCGGCAGTGCCAGACGCTTAACCCAAGGGAGCGGGGCCAGGGGTCCAACCCACATCCGCGTGGATACAAGTTGGGTTCATTTCCACTGAGCCACAGCGGGAACTCCTTTCTTCTTAAGAACAAAGACTGTGCATTGTGATGTGGCACGGTGATATTTTCAGGGTTCTGCTGGGAGGTTTTCTTCGATTTTGAGTAGCATTAAGCCACCATAGCTTTTGAGTTTTCACAGTGGTTCTTAACATTTTATCTTTTTGTTTTGTTGCCTGTCAGCTGTCAGTTCTTATTTCTTCCGCAATTGGCGTGTTTCCTTATAATAATAACAAAATTTCTCAGTGTGAATATTTTTTTTGTGAGCTGGAGAGAGCTAAGGATTTGAATAATTAAGCTTGTTAAAGATATATACGTATACATATATATATATAATATATGTTAGTATGCATGTATATAAATATTTACATAAATAAAATTATATAAAATTTTTATTTATATAAATCTGTGATTCTATATTTATACAAATATAGAACAAGCTGGACTGCAGTGAAGACTCGGACTTTAGTGGAGAAAGCTAAGGGAGTGGCATTTATATCACGGCTCTTTCGCCTTCTGAATCCATCAAGTGAAGAGGCTTGGCCTGTCTCTTTTGTGACTGTTGGCCATTTTTCTAATAGCTGAGATTGCTCAAGGTCTCACTTCCACCTCTTGGAAGTATTTCAGCTGTTTAACGTGAAACTTCCTCGGACATAACTGATTGATCTGATAATGGGCACTGAGCCCCTCATCGGGCTGCAGACACGGTGTGGGTCAGTAAAACGAACCCGGGAAGGTCAGGGGGTTCACAGCCCGTCCCCCCCGCCCCCGGCCCAAGTCTTGATTCCCTTGACAGAGGCCATCCGGCATGGAACTTTTCTGGAGAGTTGAACACTTTCTGCACAAACAGACTACATCCACTTTTCCTAATTTCAGTTTCAGCCTAGGCCGTGAGGCCCTCTCTGCATAGGCCTATTGATTACTTAGCTGTTTGGATGATATTTTAGGTCCGAAATGTCCATGCTTATCCGCAAGCAGCAGAGCATGGAGTGTGAGCAGAAACTTCTTTGATTCCCTGCAGATGCCTTTTGGTTCTTTTTGGCATAAAGTTTATACAATGAATGTCTGGATGCCCTTGAGTCTCAGGGTGACTTGCTGAGTGACAGGCTGCCCCCAGGTTGTGAATGAGGTGTGTGGACCACTCCTGGGCCAGGGCTCCAGTCACCCTGGGCCTGGGCAGAGAAAAGTGGCCCCAGGAAACTCGGTCCCTTCGGCACAGAGGCAACAAACTGAAGTGGCCACACAGGCGAGGCTGCCAGCTCAAAGAGGTGACAAGCCAGGGACAGTGCAGCAGGGACCACCTGCTGTCTGAAGACCCCTCTGCCAAGCCAGAAATCGCAGCTGATCTTGGAGTCCCTAGCTTTGAGAGTGCCGTGCTCCTAACAGTGTCAGGGCGGAGGGAGGGGGCCTGAGCACCCCCACTTTGTCACAGCTGCTTGGTGCCATACACAGAGCACAGGCATGTCCCATTGGGAAGCTCAGCCCCCAGGTCCAGACCCAAAATTGTTTTCTGAGAGCTTGGCTTAGTGCTTAAGCCAAGCACTTAGAAAATATTGCTTAGAAAATTAGTAAAGTATAGTTGAATGAAAGCATCTTTGAGACTTGCTTCACCTCTTGATTTCCTCAAGCCTCAGCACTCCCTGCTGTCTTATGCCAGCCCCAATGCCCACGTTAACGCTTTCTGTCCCCCTATAGGAGTCTGCATTTTTAACCTGTAGACACATAGATGCAGTTTTTAATCTGTCTGCTCAGTGTCGATGGTCTCGCTGGAGATTTAAAGCAAAGGAGCTCATAAATAAGCAGAAATAAACAAAAAAATGTTATAAATGACATCTTGTAGTCTGGCAGAGTGGGGCCTTGGCTGGGGGCGTGGTGTGGCTCCTCTTGCAAGAAAATGCTGAATCCCAGTCTATAGCCAGTGAACCATGACATTTGAAGCAAAATGCCCAAAGCATGGATTACAGCCCCTGACCTATAACAGGAACTCTATATATGAAAACTAATTAGGGTCGTCATTAGAATTTTATGACGATTATTTTTATTAGGGTAACCTACATCCGTGGACCCACATACATACATAGCCTCAGAATCACCCAGTGCAGAAATGCTTATATTCATAAACCTACAAGGCCTCTCTGCAGAGTGTTTCTTAGGGACAAACACAATAGAGGTGGAATTCTAAAGCCCCAATTAAGTGGAAAAGGTCGCTTTCGGGTAACAATGGGGCAGAGCTAAGCAACAACAAAAAAAAAGCTACTTAGTTTGGCAACCTTTGTTGGAAGAATCTTCTGAAAAAGCCCCCCTCGGAACCTTCTGAATGGGGCCTGGGCCAGCCTTCTTAATCCCCTGACCATCTCACATAGGGTTAATTGAATGCTGGGGAGGGGGTGGGACCCCTTTTGTGGCAGGAACTGGTCACAAAACAAAAACCAATTGCTAGGTTCCAGAGGGGTTTCCAGCTCTCACTCTGCGCCTTTCCTCCTTCTTCTGAGCCAGGAGGGGGTGGAGGGAAAGTTAAATCTTTCGAACTGGCAGAATTTGCTGGAAAAGGGGAAAGTGCCATTTCAGGTTCCAAATTGAATGCAGACTCCCGGCCAGATGCTCCGGCCCCTCTTTGTGCTGGTGCCATAGAGGCAGGGCTGGCTCCTGCAGCCCTGTGGGCTGCGAGGGCCCCCGGCTCCCACCCCGCCCCCACCCCCAAACAGCGGGCCGTACATGGTAATTAAGCCTCTGGGGCTCGGAGATTTTGGACTCGGGTTTGGAGAAATACTACACAGAAGACCCAGCCCCAACTCCTCCTGCTGGCCTGTGGGAATTTTCTTTAGTTACACTTGGCTTCCCAGGTAAACAAGCTTGAAAAAAAGTCACTGGCGGGAATTAAATTAGCACCTTGGTGTGGCTTGTAATGAACCAGCCGGCTTAATTAGATGATCATGAAATCATAACATTGAAAAAAACACATCAAATTGCAGCTAAAACTGGAGGGTTCGCCTAGCTTTCCTAGGTCCTTTGCAGAACATTCTTATTAGAAAGGATGCTTGCTTAAATTTTAATCCTGTTTTTTGTTCGTTTGTGTGTTTAGGACAGACACACTGGAACCAGACCAAGACTGGGTACTTACTGCCTAACACGGGAGCCGCGGGTGCGTCCTGCATCTTCGTCTCCCTGGGCTTCCCTTCTGCAAACTGCGTGAATTTACCTGCCTGGAAAGGTCGTCTGGGGATGAAGTGACGCCCCCGTAAGGCCAGGATTTTGAATACCTGCGATGTGAGCAGCACAGCACCCGTTCACCTGTTCTGGGACCCGGGCTCTCAAGTGTTCTGCACAGACAGTGAAACCTCGGCACGTGGGCTGGAGGAACGCGTCCGAGGCCACAGACAGCACGTGACAGAGCCCAGACTCCCAGGACCGTGGCAGTGTCCAGAGCTCGCGGCCGTCCCGGACTCCCTGCGCACATGGTGTGGGGAACGTCCACGAGGTCCCCTGAGTCGGTGGCCTCACCTTCCCTCGAGAGGAAAGGAACGCCTTCCTGGCCAGTGGTTTCAGGTCTGCCTGCGAGCAGTGGCGTGTTGCCCCGGGATCCTTGAGCCTGCGGTTCACCGACAAGCCCTTTCTTTTTGGAATAGTCAGGGGCATGGCTGCTGCTGTAGAAAGAGGAAAAGCCCCGTGTGTCACCGGGCCATCTTTAAAGATGCGCCTGGGATGGCCGCGTAGGCCTCTCTGCGCAGAACTGGGTGCGTCTGGAGACACCTAAGGCCTTCGACGGGTAAGATCTGGCTCTGCCAGACTTTCTTTTAAGGGTGGGCGGGGGCACGCTAGCCGGCAATCTGTCCTTGCAGTCACCAGGGACACAGAGGGCCCAAGGTGGGCGTGTCCAACCTGCCCTCCGGTCCTCGCCGTCCCTCCACCAGGGGGCGCATCGCAGTCAGGCCCGCAGGGCGGGAGACCCAGGTTCCCAGCGGGCTGCGAACCCGCAACCGGACCGAAGACACTGGGCCTCCTTTCCTCGGTCAACTCTAGGTCCATTTCTGGTTTGACAACCCCACTGGTATCTGCCCGGGCCATCGTGATAATATTAATAAACAAACTCAGAGCTGGGATGATCCAGTGGGGCACAGGGCATTGAAGGGTCTGCGGCTGACCTGGGTCCCCCTGTGGCTGGCGCGCGCGCACCCCTCTCAGGATGCAGTGACCGGTCCCCACGGTTCTCTCGCCATCACCAGCATCCTCACTCTTCCCTCGGCCTCCCGAGGGCAGCGGCGGGGAGGGAGACGAGGGGGGCTGGACAGGGCGATGCGGCGGCGTTCCTGGTGACAAGCGGGAGCATGGTTTAGGGGACCCGGGGAGACCCGGTCTGCTTCGCCCCCGGCTCAAAGCACGTTCTGAGCAGACTTCCACGGCAGGGGATGAAGCGCTGGGTTCCTGGCGTTCGGCGCCAGTAGTAACCCGAATGACGGTGGTGGCCGTAGTGGTTACAGCGGTGGTGCCCGAAGGAGCAGCGGGTGGCCGTGGAACGCTGACTGTCCTTCTGAGATGCTCTTCGTTTACGCGGATTTTTTTCAGATTTTCACGAGACCTTTAGATGCAGTCGGTGCTTTCATTTTCCCGATTAACAGAGGAGGGGTCTGACGCTGAGAGAGGTGAGAAAGCCAGGGCACCAGCGGACGGACGGAGCAGCTCTGGTGGATCTCTGAGCCCCCTGCCCCACCTCTCCGCCCAGCCTGGTCCCCTGGTCGGTTCCGGCAGAGGTTTCGCTCCTCTGAGCCTATTTTCTCGCAAGCGGAGGCCCACGGGAATAGACAACCCGGGCGCATGCGCGTGAGGCAGAGGATGCCGTGACTTCCTTGAGATCGTGTCCCCCAGTCTCTAAAGGGCTGCGTTCCTCCCTGGCTTGGGGGTCGTGTCCTCCACGACGACAGCCTTTCCGGTCCCACCCGAAATGAGGGGCCGCGGGGACCTTGGCTGGCGCTCCCCCTGGTGGCGGTCTGCAGAACCGCCCTGCTCCCCGTCTCCACTCGCCACCTCCACTCAGCCTCTTAACGGACTGAAAGCTTCTTGAAGGCAAGCCTTCTCCGCCCCTGTACAGTCTCAGAACTCTGCTAGAGGTTGGGGAACGTGGCATTGAATAAGGCATGGTGACGTTCTATAAGTACTTATCATCAAGGGGGACACAGGCCATGCAATCAGGACTAAAGCATGGACATCAGAGAAGTGTCACCAGACCAGAGTGTCACCGCCCGGGGAGAACTGATCAGGAAAGGACCTGGGGGAGGAGCAGTATTTGGTCTTGACCTAAGGAAGGAGCAGGTGCCGGGGCACCTGCAGCCTCAGGCAGAGGCAGGAGGGGACAGTAAAGAGAGGGCAGGGGACTTTTCCATCTGATGGACTCAATATTTTTGAAAATCATCTGTAACACACTAAGCCGTGCCTGGATCCTTAACAGCAGTCAAGATCTTTAACATTTTTTTTTTTTTAAGATGGAAGAAAGCACAAAAACCAAAAATGAAACAGATCACCCACTGACTTTTCCTTCTGAACATTTCAAATTACCGTTTGCCTTGTTAATGATCCCTAAGGAAGACACTGACGGAGAGTCAAATAAAAGAGGTGGCAGGTGGAACACCAGGGACCAACACAGGCGTAGTTCACTAAGCTGACCTAGAACATGACTCGTGCCAAGTACAAGTTGGCCCACGTGAGCCCGGGAGCCGAGGGCCAACCCCTGCCTGGGTGGATCCTCTTTGGGCGGGCATGTGGGACCCTCAGGGTGCCCTTTGTGCAATGAAGCTGTCACAGAGGAGGTCGACAGGGACCCAGGCTGACCGGAAGCCCAGGACAGTTCCTGACCCCCCAGCCTCAGGCCTTGCACGCAGTAAACCTCTGTGCCAGCCTGACTCTCGTGCCGTGCTGGGGCCGTGCGTGCTGAGCCCCACCAGTCCCCCACCGTCAGCCCCCTCCCTGCTTCCCCCCCTTACCCATAGGCGGGAATCTGGCAAGAGCTCTGCCATGACAACGAGTGCCGTCAGACGTTCCAGAACCAATGTCTGTCCCTGCTTGAGAAGCTAGTCGTCCTGGCAGAGGGGGTGCTGAGGGCTTTGTCCCCTGAGTGGCTCAGCTTTCTGCAAAGACTGCTGCCACCAAAGGACCCCTGCAGGGGACAGCTGTACTCCTTCCACTGGCGGGCGGGCCCGCTAACCTGCGCTCCAGTGGACGGCTCTGCGGGACGCTGGCCCCGGGGCCACGCTAGCCCGAGCGGCCCCCTGCATGGAGCCTTGGGAGCGCCTGCTGCTCAGTGATCCTGAGACGGTTCCTCTCCTTTTGCCAGAAGAGGCTGCTCCCCGGGGCGGCACAGGGGTGCTGGCCATCCTGTCCTGGCCGAAGGGCTGGTCCTGGCCAGGCTGCAGGCCTGTGACATTCTTAGCCAGGCCAGGCACGCGGGGCCACGTGGCGTCCTAGGGAGAGCTGTGCACAGAGCCCGGGACTTCCCACCCACCTCCCGCAGCGCCACCAGCCTGGAGCACAGGAGTAGGAGGCCGGGTGACCTTCCTCCAGTTCCTGTGCAGAGAGACTGGCCACCCAAGCCTCGGCGAAGTGCGAGCTCAAGGCAGGGCACCTCCCACCCGACCCCCTCCTCCCAGGCTTCTGTGGGCCCGGTTCCAGGCCTGCGGTCCAATATGGTGATTTCATAGTGGGGTTGTTACCTGGCCGGCCTCCTCTTCGCAGGCGAAGAGACCCATCGGGGGGCCCCGTGGCCCTTCCCCTTCGCCAGCGCTCAGGGGTTACCGGATGGACCCGGGGTGCCTGTGCTCCAGGAGCACGCCTGTCCACTTCTGGACAAGTGCCCTCATTTATTCTGCACCCCGCCTGGCCTGAGGCCACCTCTTCTCAGCCAGTCCTGCCTCGAGGTAAACTAACCACAGCGACGTCGAAGACCCCTGGATACTGTGCTTTACTCCTTGGTATGAATGAGTTTGAGGTGCCGTGTTCCGTCTGAGAGAACTTGCTGCTAATATCCGGTTGTTCCCACACACCGAGTGTCCTCTTGGGGGGGCTTTGCACTCGTTCCCTCTTCCCAGGAGATGCTCGTTCCCTGACGGACGTCTGCCCCGCCTCCTCGGGCCTCTACTCAACGGCCCTGGCTCCAGAGGCCACCTGGGCCCTTGTTTAAAATAGCATCTCATGCCTCCCTCCGCTCCACTTGTGCCTTCATTTTTATCTGCCACCCTGACCTGACTCACAAGATCCTAGCTCTTTACTTGGTTAGAATCTGTTACCCCCGTTGAGACTATAAGCTCCCTGAAGGCAGGCACGCTTGCTTGTTTGTTTCACCTGCTGCTAAATCCCCAGTGCCTGGAACGTATCTAACATGCAGCCGGTTGAGTGTCTGTTGACTAAATAAGTCAGTAAATTGTGGATCAAAAGCTCCAGCAGGGAGTTCATCTCGCTGGTGACACAGGGACCGTGGTCACAGTGCTCCTTGTTGGGGGGGGGGCAGCTGCTGCCCGAACCCAGGGATGGGCAGACTGGCCTCTTGGAGACTTGTTTCTTCCTGGAGGACAGGAGCGAGCAGGGCAGCGGCTCCAGCGTGGGCAAAGCCTGGAGCTCTGGCCCTAAGTTTCACCCGGGAGCCAGGCCCCTGTCACCTGGAGGCGGATGAACGGTCACCTCCTCTCCCTCCTCTCACACATCTGCAAGGGCTTCGTCTGGGTCCTCTCTCAGCTTTCTGAAATTTGGATTTGCTCATCTGAAAAAATTAAAACAAGGGAGCTTATCTTGCTGGGTTTCTGTGGATGCTCCATAAATGGCCATGGCTTGTAGGAAACGAGAATCTTTTATAGGACTCCGGGGGCGCTGTGGGCACTTCCGACCCCAGGCCTGGTGGTGCGCAGGGAGCAGAGTCCCCTTCTCCTAAAGCCGCAGCGGCAGAAAGCGTGGCCGCGCAGGGGACCTGCCCCAGGTTGCTCCTCCGCTTGACGTCCTCAGCCTCGGGAGGAAAGGCGGCGGTCCAGCCTCGCCACTGCAGGCCCCGTGTGCTCTGCCCGCGTCGCCTCCGTTTCCCCGCCCGGGACACGGACATCAGCCGGGACCTGGTGGTGACGTGTTCTGACAATGAAAGGGACCCTGGAGTCCCAGTGGACACCGATTTTTAAAGCTGTCGGAGTCCGAGCTGGTGTGTCACCTCCGGCTGTCCGCCAGGGCCGCTGTCACCACCTCCGCCCGCGCCTCCCGGGCAGCTTGGGGCGATCCACGTGCTGTCAGAGCCCCCCTCCAGGGACCGCAGGCCTGGCACGGAAGGACCCCCGCCCCGTGACTGGAGAAGTCACTCTGGGTGGGAGGTAAATATTCAGGGACCTAAGGCCAGTCCAGGAACGGAACCGCATCCACTCGCCCCAAGCCATTATTTCCTTTTTTTAAAGAAGGAGAAATTTTTCTTTGATCTGAACTTAGATAAACGTTCTTCGGATGAACCCATCACGGGTTTGAACAGGAAGAGTGACCGCTGGCGACTTGGCAGGGCTCTGGCCTCTGGGGCCGGCGTCTCCCAGGCCAGGTGGCGCCTCCTTCTGGGGCACTGCCCTTGGTGGCAGCTGGCTGGGAAGCAGCGGGTGAACACGCAGCTGGGCCCACGGGTGGAAGCTTCGCTCTGATTGGCTGGCAGGCAGCTTCCAGGGAGGGGCTTCCTTTCAGCCCGGCCTGTACCGCCCCCACGTCGCATCTGAGAGCCTGGGAGCAGATGTGTGCGGAGGGAAAGCATGGTGGAGCCAGACCTTTCCGCTATAAATCCCACCCATATGCTCCAGGGCCGCCTGCAGGGCCTCCTCTCAAGTGTCCAAGTCCCCCTCTGCTGGGATCTACAAAACAGATGCTACCCTGGCTCCTATGACATGAATTTATGAACTTCGCATATGCTGAGTTATGGACCCCGCGCGGCTGCATTCGCTTTGCTGTACGTTCCAGAAGCACATTTTTGCAGTTCTGTAGAAAGTCCGTGCTGGTCTTCTCTCCATCCCTGTGAAATGCCGACATCTGTCCCTACCGGGCGTGTCAGCCATGCCCTAGGAGGTCGCAGGGGGATGAGGAATCCTGGCAGCTCCAACCCCTCCCGCCAGAGGCAGGAGAGGCTCAGAGAGAGGAAGCGTTTCCCGAATTTGCCAGATTCATGGGACTAGCTGGAGGCTCAAACCTCCGCTCCAGCGTCTCATCCATCCGGGCTCTCTGCATCTCAGAATCCAAGTCCATAATACCAGCGCTTCTACAGACAACGTATTTAAAAACCAAATGGTTCAGCAATTTTAATTTTTTTTTAAGACTCTGTTCTTTTACGTTCACAGCAAAATTGAGGAGGAGGTGCGGAGCTTTCTATTCGCCCCTGACCTGGTACGAGCACCGCCTCCCTCACTATCAATATCCTCACCAGAGCGAGGGGTTTGTCACAACTCACGGACCTACATTCATATGCCATTGACTCGCAAAGCCCACCGTTTGCGCTGGGACTCACACTTGATGTGGCTCATCCCACAGGTTTGGGCCAATGTCTGATGACGTGACCCCACTACTGCGTGTCCTACAGAGAGGCTGCAGTGCCCTAGCCACCACTGGTGCCCGTCAGTTCATTCTGACCCCCCAGCCTCTGCAAACACTGATCTTACTGTGTCCATAGTTTTTTTTTTTTTTCTCTTGTTTTTGAGGCTCCATTGTTAGCCCAAGATGTTTTAGGCGTAAAGAGTTTAACCATTGTGATGATTTTTGTACACCTATAATTGTAATAAAATTCATTAAGCAATGGAAAAAAGAGTTTAACCATGGCAGCCTAGGGGTCGGGTGTGGCCAGCTGTCCACCTTCAGGACAGAAGCAGTTTAGCAAAGTCTTGGCACCTGTAAGTATCCAGAGGCTGCCTGTCTCCATGGAGATGTGGCTCCACCCCTGCTTGGAGGCCCGCCCTGCTCCCGGATGCTGTGCAGCATCCTTCTCTGACACGCACTCCACACCTTGGCACATGCCCCACCGCGGTCACCAGCATCCCAGATTTCTGCTCAGGTTTCTGGGCTCCTTCAGCCCTGTCTGGACCCACCTTCTCCAAGGGCACCTGGTTGTCTTGGTGACGGCTTTCCCCAGTGCAGGGGACGTTGGCTGGGTTACAGTGGATACTCCATGGCTAAATCTTCAAAGAAGGAATTGATGCTGTAATTGCATTGTCTTTCTGATGTGTTACACTTTCTACCCCAGAGCTTTGAGGTCTCATCTCAGGGTTTCCCAGCCCTTTGAGGTACGGAGCCATCACCTGTGGAGCCTGACTCCCTGGCTTCAGCCACAGGGCTCTGAGCCAGTGTGTCTGCGTGGCCAGGAGTCTGCATCCATTGCTGAGGGGCTGCTGCAGGCGGCACTGCCTGGTGGAAAACCCCATGAGGCTGAGTGCTTCCGGGACGGGTGGTATTGTCCCTTTATCTGCATCTGATGGCTCCAGGCGTGCCCGTGCCTCATGGGGACGCGCTTGCTGTCTTGTGGGATCATGGCTCACAGGACAGGGTCCACAGACTGAGCTCCAGTTCCTGCCCTGCCCGTCATGGACCGAGTGAACTTGAGCAAGTTGCCTCCCTGCTCTGAGCCTGCTGGCTCATCTTGAGGGCATTCAGATATGTGACGTCCCTTTCTCTCCTAATAGCCCGGGAGACTAGGGGTGGACGAGATGTCCAGGCCGGTGGCTACAGCTGTGCGCCCCCCTTCCCAGGCTCCCAGGAAGACTGGGTGAATGAGGCTGGGGTCTCACCCTCTGCTCCGCTGGCAGCTGTCCTGAAGGAACCTGCCCAGCCACCACCACTCCTCCTTGTGGCCACTCGCCCTCTCCGTCTGGGGGGGGTGCTCCCTTCCCATCACCGAGAAGCAGAGCCCCCCATTTTTCTCCCCTCTGCTCCCACCCGAGCATTCGCCTTGTGCTCTCGGGCTGGCGTTACATCATCAGCTGGTGTTACAGACACATTCCACACCGAGAGTCAAGATGCTCAGAACCCCGTCTGGCTCAGACTCCACCTGTGGCTGGTGGATCCCTTTCTCTGACTTTGGTTTCCTTGTACCCAGTGTGGGTTTGGTGTGTTTTCCCGATTCTCAGCCTGCAGCCCCAGTCAGGGTTTCTTTGTGCCAAATGCTCATAAGTGGGTTCTAATCTCAGAGATGCTGACTCAGGAATTTGGGAGCAAGGTCCAGATGAAAGAAATTTGGGGCAAAAACAGCTTCAGAGGGGATGCTGAAAGCTCCAAAGGCTCTCGGTTTTAGTGTTTCCCTAACCAGCCCTTGTTCCAAAACTTGCATGTTTTGTTGTGAGATGCAATCTGCAGTCATAGGTCCTTTCCTGCCGGGCAGGCTTCAGATGCATACGGATCATAAGTGAGACGGGGTTCCCGCTGTGCCACGGTGGGTTAGGAATCCAACCACAGGAGCTCGGGCTCAGGTTCGATCCCAGGCCTGGCATAGTGGCTCAGATTTGATCCCTGGCCAGGGAACTTCCATATGCCGCAGGGGCAGCCATTAAATAAATAAATAAATGGGACCAAATCAATCATGAAAACGCCGTCGGGGGCAGCACAGAGGCAGCCCATGTGTGGCAAACACTTGCAAAGCTGGAACCAGGTATTCAGGCTCGGCCTAACTCAGCTGAGGGCTTTCCTTGGACTTAGAAGGACAGCCCTGGGGTTGAATAGTCCTGGAGTTAAGTGCACCTGAGCAACGCTCTCTGCTCTCAGGAGAAGCCTGGAGTGATGTGAGGGTCCATGCTTTTTTGTCACGCAAACGACCTATGGAAAACGTCACTGTGCATGATTGTTATCCTTTGTTATACATGCTTGTGAGCTTCTTGCAATATTATGGATTTTTATTCTTATTTTGGAACAACAGTCATTTTCATAGGCACAGCCTTTTGAGCCTTTGCTGTGTGCCAAACACTCATAAACGCTTCCCATGCGTTGTCTCATAAGCACACGTCGAAGTCATTCTTATTCTCTTTGCTTCACGTACAAGGCGGGTAAGACCTGAGCGTCTGAGCAGCTTGGCCTGGATGCTGGAGCTGAGGCCTCGTGCCTGGGGGTGCCCTGGCTCAAGGAATCTGCTCTGGTCACCGTGTCACTGGACTGCAGAGGGCCTCGGAAGGGGAGAAACTGTGGCGGGGCCTGGCAGCTCCTCTTTCGCAAACCCCTTGAGCACGTTTCCCGTGTTACGGGGGTTGAGGTTACACCTGCGAAGTGCATCTTGGGGAAGTTACGGTGTGGGCTTCTGCAGGATTGGTGGTGGTCTGAGAGTCATCAGCCCTTTAGAATTAAAAAAAGGAACAACAACACAAAAAAATTAGAAAAATGATGGTCACCTGAGCCATCTAACTGAAAGTGAGTAGGCTGAGCTTCTTGGAGGGCTTAGAAGGAATTATTGCTTTCTTAATACAATTCTGCAAGAGGGACTGCCATTGCCACGACGCTTTGTGCCAGGAGCTCCGACTGTGCACTCAGCCTGCTCTGGGATGAGGCGCCGCCATGCCTGTTGTGTAGACAGCAGCCCAAGGTGCTGGAAGGTCAGTGCTTTCTCCAAGGCCCCTGACAACTGGCACCTCCACGTAGGAAGCCCGTCCGTCGTTCCTAAGCACGTGCATTTGCGCTTCGCCAGGTGGCCTGGCGGTGGCGATCGGCCAAGGCCTGAGCGGGGTCTGCTCCAGCCGGTGGGGAAGGGAGTGGGCTCCATGGTCTGGCTCAGTCTCCAGTCCCGCACACCCTGCCTTCTGCTTCGGGAAGTGACGGCCCTCCCTGGAGGCGCAGGCTGCTTGGTTTCAGGCCAGGAAAGCAGCCATGCCGGGCTCCGGCCCCGCGGGGCGGAAGCTGAACCAGCACTGGCGCTCCCGGTCCGGCCCCTGTGCCCGGTGTTCCTGCCGCTACTTCGCATGAACCTCGGCCTCCCGCGGTGGAAGTTCTAAGGTCCCCAGGACGCCCTGGAGACGAAGACCATGAGAACGGGGTCCGAGGTCACACAGCGAGTGCCAAAACGGGGCCTCAAAGCCGAGCTTCTCACGCCAAGGCCAGTGCCCTTCTCTGAGCACCAGGGAATGACATGATTAAACGGGACCCTCGCTGGCCTGCGCTCCCCCCGAGGCCCACGGTGTGAAGTGGGGGCTGGATTTGGGTGAGGAAGGTGGACGGGGCCGGGAGCAACCCGCTCTCTCCCGTCCGCAGATCTATGCTCCAGATGCAAAGTGATGCTGGGCGGTTTTGAAAGTGCCATGGGCGTACTGACAAAGCATGAAAAAAGTCTGTCTCCCGGTGGCAGAGAAGAAGAGGAAGCTTAAAGACAGAGCACAAGCAGGGCTTGAAACCAAGGACTATGGAGCTTTGGATACCAGAAAGCCATCTTTGGGGCCGGGAAGCTGACTGCTGCCTGAGGATGCCCGGGGAGCTTGCAGATGCTGTGTGCCGCGGGGACCAGGGGAGCAGTGTTCAAACCCAGGCACAGGGAGGGAGCTCCCCTGCCTGCATAGAGACTGGCGATGCTTGGCCTTCTATATCCAGGAAGGCAGAGCGATAACTGATGCCGGCTCTGGACCCCAGGTGTGTCTGGTGTGTGAGGCCTCATTTCACGCTGTCTGCACGCTGGGAAGTCTGAGCAGGAGTTGAAGGTAAAGGTCAGTCTGCAGCCCCCGGGAGCCCAGCCCAGGACAGGTGCCTGCACAGCTCAGGGCGTTCATGGGAGCAAGCAGGACCGTCCCCAAGGAAGCTGAGCTCAAGGCACCTGTGGGGACTTGCCACCTTGAGGCTGAACTGATCCAGTAAAAAGAAGAATTCACATCCGAGGACCTACAGATAAAGGAAACATCAAAATGCACCTTTGATCATTGAAGATATAATATAAAGGGGAAAATAAAGGAATACAGGCCACATTACAACTGAAGGGCTTAAAAAACAAAAGGCGCAGAAGGAAAAATAGAGTCGCTGAAAGAAAGTGAGTGGGCTGGACAGAGTGTCTCCTGGTCTCCGTTGGGTTTGTGCCTCCACTGTAACGTCCCAGGAGTGGGGACAGGTCACAGTTGACCTTGAACCTTAACCACCTCACACAGCGCCCGGGACCGGGCACCTGCTGAGCAGGTGGTTGTCCATGTGAGTGTCCGTGGCGATCTGCTCCTTCCGGACGCTGCAGATGTGGACGGCGGTCCCTGCCAGGCCGCTTGCCTCCCAGCCAGGCATCAAAGGCCTCCGCTGAAGGTGTGAGGGGACCACGTGCACGGCCGGAGGAGGAGGCGGGAGCGCAGGCCTCGGGAGGGCACTGACCTCCGCAGGCGAGGGCGCAGCCCGGCACCTGGGTTTCATGACTGTGCGGGGGAAGCACAGAGGGTGCCCCAGGCCGGGGCGCCCGTGCCAGCCGCGCCCCCGCCCCGGCAGCTCTCCTCCCGGCCCTGTCTCCTGACACCCCGTCCGTCCTGCTCCCTCCTCCGTGCTAACGAGGACCTCTGAAAAACGGCCGCTGTGGTAGTGATGTGTGGCACTTGCTGCAGATAGCAGTTAAATCTGGTTAATGGCCGGCTTCCTCGGACACATTAAAAGCCTACAGGCCGCAATTTATGGAGGCCGTTCTGCCGCCTCGTTTGTATCCGGTGCTCGCCCGGTTTCCGCTCGCGAGGCCCAGTCTCGGGAGGGACCGCCTTCCGGGCTTCCTCAGCATCGCTCCAGTCCCCAGTCCCCCCGACCCCGTGTCGTCAGGGCTCGGTCATCCTCACCGCACCCCGAGCATCCCCAGGGCGCCCGCTGGCCCTTATCGTTGTGAAGAGGCAGGTGCCACCCAAAGAGGAAGCTTAGATGTCACACTGGGGCTGGCTCTCACACGTGGTGTAAAATGACTTGATGACAAGCTCAGGATGAGGCGCCGCGGTCTCAGTGTCCCCGACTCTGCTGATGTCTATGGGCAGTCGGCAGGCGGCCCCGGCACAAGGCTGGGGAGGGGCCTGTGTGCCCAGCGGCCAGCAAGCTGGGCACAGTCACGCCTCGTTCGTCCAGCGACCTCCCCCGAGACGGTAGGAAGAACACGCCTCTGAGAAGCCCGGACAAGAACCAAGAGCACGCAGCCTACTCAGGAGTGAGGGCTGGACGGGAGAGGGCCGTCCCGTCCCAGGCACCGCCCACCCACCGGCCGGCTCCACCCACTGACGTCACGCCGGCACGGGGTTCATGCAGGTTGCGTCATGACAGAATTACCAAATTCCCTTCTTTTTAAAGTCTCACTATGTAACACAGTCGGGTCTTAAGCCCTTCATTCCTTGGTGGCACTTAGGTTGTCTCCGCGTCTTGGCTGTTGTGAATAATCTGCACTGGACGCGAGAGCGCAGAGAACTCTTTGGGGCCGAGACTTTGTTTTCTTTGAGTTTATACCCAGAAGAGACATTGCTGGGGGTACGGTGGTTCTATCGATAATTTTTTGAGGAACCCGCGTGTTGTGTCCCATAGCGGCTGCACCAATGTCCATTTCCACCCCCGGGTACCAGGGTTCCTTCCTCCACACCCACGGCGACGTCTGTCTTTCGTCCTTTTGACGGTCGCCATCCTAACGGGAGTGAGGTGATCTCTCTCTGGGGCTTTGATCTGCATTTCTCTGAACTAATGATGAAGGGTGTCTTTTCCTGCATCTGTGGGCCATTTGGAGATCTCCTTGTGAGAAATGTCTATTTGTGTCCCTTGCCCAATCTTTACCTGGGTTATTGTGTGAGTTGCCTTTTGCTATTGATTTGTGACACTGACTTATATGTTTTGGATAAGAACCCAACAGCAGACGGTTTGCAAGTAATTTTTTCCCCATTCCATAGATTGCCTTTTCATTCCATTGAGTGTTTCCTTTGCTCATCAGAAGCCCCTTGATGTTTCCAAAGGCTGAGACTCCTGGGCTAAAAATAGAGATGTTTGAGCCCTAATTGGAATCCCACTGAGAAGCTGAGTCAATGGTCAGTCTCTGAGGCCAAGAGACGCGTCAGCTGATGGAGCATCCGAGGGCTCTGGTGTTTGAGTACCGGTGTTTTTGGACCCAAGGAGACCTCATGTTCAATGACCGTGAGGCAAAGAATGCTTGAATCATTTAAAACAGGCTTTGGACATGCTGATAATCAGAGAAGGATGGGGCGCTGCTTCTCTGTGGTTCTGAGAGCAGAAACATGACATCGAGGCCCTGGGTGGGGAGATGGGACGTCAGGAGGCACGGCTTGGGTCTCGGTACATTGGGTGTGGTCAGAGCATAGCTGAGGGCGCCTCCACCTGGAACACACCTAGGTTCAAACTCTATAAAGATCCTCAACCAGGGTCGATATCAAAGGGAGGGGCAGAGGAGAACATGAAGCAAGACAGGAGATCTTAACTCAGTCTGTTAGCGGTGGCGGGCGGGGCCCGATTGTGGGGGCGGTGGGGTACCAGAGAACACTGGATGTCCTCACGGTCTCGGAGCCCAGCCACGGCAGAGACTGCCCCCCTGCTCTGGTGGCTTTGCACTTCTGTGCTCTGCACCTGCGGTGGTGGCCCAGGCACACCCCAGAGAGGGGTGGTTGGGGAGATGAAGCTTGAGGCTTCTGTCAGGCCGAGACAGAAGTAAAAATTACTTGCCTGGGTATTGAGTGGGGAGAGCAAGAGCTGGGAATTGCATCCTTCGACCCCACACGATTTATGGGGTTTGGGCACTAGGTTCTCTGGAGGGATGGTCCCCGGAAGCAGAGGTGGGGATTTATGGCCCACTGACCTAACAAAGAGGCCCCGTGCATAGGAACCTGAAAGCTGAGGGATTTTAGGGTGATGGCAGGAGACTAGTGGGGTGTTAGAGAGTGGAGCCCCCTGGGATTTTTAGGGGACTGGGTTTGCCCCTCTGGCCCCGTGGTCCAAATTGTGATTGACCATGAGGCCCGAATGTCAGCCCTTCCCCCCGGGGGCCAGATCCGATGCTGGCATGTGAGTTCGGGCTGGCATGTTCCAGCGTGGGAACCTGCAATACTGCAGTGTAGACGTGCTTTCAGTGGCACAGCGCTACCCTGGGGTCTCAGAGAAAAGGGAAAGGTCTTCCTGGCATGCCTCTCCTGACAAAGGTGGCAGACGTCGCCTCTGCTCACACTCTGTTTCCAGAATGTTGTCGAGTGGCCACGCCTGGCCTCCAGGGAGCCTGGGGTGCAGTCTTATTCTGTGCGTCTGCATGTCCAGCTAAATATCAGGGGTTCTTCTAGTACAATAAAAGCAGGGAGTACAAACACTGGGAACCAAGGAGCAGCCGATGCCACGGGCAAGCGCGCAGTCCAGAAGAGGGATCGAGTTGAGGATTAGAATAAAGGAAATGTGAAGGCAGGAAACCCGCCGAGCAGTGTCGCGTGAGCAGAACTTGAGGTGCTGCTTGAACTCTTTGTTGCCGTAGCTGCCCGGTAACAGACCCCGGGATTCAGATCGTCTCCTTTCTTTAAGTGAATGCCTCTCTGGTTGCAGAAGCGGTAACCCCTCCAGGGATCCGACCCGCATCCTCATGGATACTAGCTGGATTGTTCCCTCGGGGCCCCAACGGGAAGTCCCTATGGCTTAGTTTTAGTACCTAGATGTGGGCCTGTGTACACATGCCTCTGTTTGCATGTGTGCGTGCGCGCGCGTGTGTGCGCGTGTGCGTGTGCGTGTGTGTGCATGTATGTACTGGGGAGTGACGGAAGGAGCAGGAAGGCCAGACCCCACTGTGCAGACACTATTCAATCCCAAGTCAGTCCTAGTTGGGAATGAACACATTGTGGCTGGAAAATGTTCCCTAGGATTTCGTTTGGGAAATATGTGAATTCATGGCTTTAAACACACACGCGCGTGTGCACACAGGCAGCGTGCCCTGTGGCCACCTCCTCCCTGACAAGACAGAGAGCAGGGCCAAGGTCAGAGTGTGGGCGGTGATCTCAGGCCGTCGTCCCCCGGCTCCCAGGAGGGCCGGGCGGCCGCATCCTCGCCCGTGGCCCGGGTCTTCCCCACTCCAGGGTCCCGGTGCAGCCAGAAGGCATGCCTGTTCGCTAAGGATGCGGGGGGCAGGTGGGCTGGATAAGGGGGCTGCAGAGGTGGGTGGAGGGAGCTGCCTCCAGGCCCTCCGCTCACAGAGCCCCAGGCCCCACCCCCAGGCCCTCTGCTCACCGACCAGCTGCCCACAGGGCCTGTGTTCCAGAGGCCCTGCCATAGATTTTCATGAGAGCCGTATATCATCTGGAGAGAGAGAGGGGAAGCAGCTAGCCTGGGAATTAATCAGCCCCACATGGATCGCAAAAAAAAAAAAAACCCAAAAACAAACAAACAGAAAAACCTACATGGCAAAGAGCCCTTTAAAATCCCAAACTGGAAGGCTTGAAATTGGAGCTCCCTTTCCTGCAGCCCCCCGGCTGTTTGTCAAACAGGCTCCTTTGCCCTGTGCTCCTTCCTCCTGTCTGCCCCCCCCCCCCACTCAGCTGAAGGGAGGCGGAGAGCTCTGTCCCTGTCCCCAGGGCACGACGCCACGCAGGCCAGCTGCCACACAGGAGCACGCGTCTCCTCCCGGGCTGCCCGGTCTCCTCCGCCGCGATGGTCCTGAACCTGAACCCGAACCTGAACGCGTACACCCAGAGGGCAAGGTGCGGTCTGCGGAGCGGCGCGGCTCCGCCCCCGATCCCCTTCCAGCACGGGTCCCCGTGCGCAGCGCTGTCTCCAGGGTCCGTGGCGCTGACTCAAAGTGCTTTCTCTTTTCCTGTTTTCTTTTTTTCCAAATAAAGTCGGTGGCCGCACGGCTTCCCCTGGAATGTCTCGGGAAAAACCCTTCCTGGCTGCTTTTTGAAAACAACCGCGTTTCCTTTGCCTCCTGACTCAACTCGACGTGAACATGGTGGCGTTGCACTCCCCACCTCAAAAATGTACAGAAACATGTGGAAATGTTCTATTTTTTTTTTCAGATGGAAAACCATGTGCACCAAATTTTCCCAGACCTGCTCTTAATGGAGATGAAAGCGAGAAGCCCAGAGAGCAGCCTGCTCTCGAAGCCCTGAGTTGCGCACTGAAATGTCATCATCCTGGCTGCACAGGATTTCTTTGCATCAACGACACCCACGGTGATAGCATGGCTTTCACAAAAGGTGGTCGCGAATCGATTCAGCTCTCCGAGAGGAGGCCGGGCTGCTCAAAGCAGAGAAAGGGCGCCCGCGCGCAGTCCCACAGAGCGGGGCTTGCATGGCCAGCACATCTCCCCGCTCTTCGCCTATCCAGCTGATTTTCTTTTGCGTCCTGACATCTGCTAACTGCTTGGTTTTGATTTTCCAGGAATCAGGGGTCACTGGCAATGGGTACCAGCCTGGCATCTGGATGAGGGGACTTTCTAGGACGATCCCCAGGGTGGAGGTGTGGTGGAGGGTATGATGCTTCTCCAGTCTCCTTTTTAAAAAAAAAAAATTATTTTTTTTGCTTTGTTGCGGCAGATGGAAGTTCCCGGGGTCGGGGGTCGAATGGGAGCTGCAGCTGCCAGCCTACACCGGAGCAACGCGGGATCTGAGCCACGTCCGCAGACCTACACTGTCACCCCCGGCAACACCGGATCCCCGACCCCTTGAGCGAGGCCAGGGATCAGCCCACATCCCTGTGGATATTAGATTCGTTTCCGCTGCCCCCTGGGGAAACGGGGACTCCCTTCTCTGGCCTTCTTTTAAACTTCCTCTCCAAACACAGTTTTGTTTTTTCCTTTGTAGGGCCACACCTGAAGCACATGGAGGTTCCCAGGCTAGGGGTCCAGTTGGAGCTGTGGCCACTGGCCTAACACCACAGCCACAGCAGCGCCACTCGGAGCCGCATCTGCAAGCTACACCGCAGCCCCAGGCAATGCTGGATCTTGAGCTCACTGAGCAGGGCCAGGGATGGAACCCACATCCTCGTGGATGCTAGTCAGGTTCTTAACCCTCTGGGCCACAGTGGGAACTCGCAAACACAATTTTTAAAGGCTCTGCCTTTTCAGCGCTCCTGGCTCTTTATCTGGAAAAGCACTGTCCCTGAGCTGCTCTGAGTAGTCCTGGGCCCGGGACTTCCTTTCTCCCAGGTCTGCGAGAGTCCCCCTCGGAACACAGGCAACAGGTTCTGTCAGGCTCTCCACTGCGGGCAGGCTGCCGGGCCGCCACGTGTGCCCGCACTGTGGGGGTCCCGGAACGTTCCGGAAGCCCCCTTGGGGAGAACAGGCTTGGTAAGATTCTCAGGATGCAGGCAGCTCACTTCCGTCCTCAGAGCTCAAAGGACACTTGATACGAAGACACAACTGAGTCGGTGGAAACTCCGCTCCCGACTCTAGAGGACACGAAATTTTTTCACGTGTCCCAGGTGAGTGATGCTTTTCGTGCCAAAATCCTCCAGAGGGAATGGACAGATCGCACCTGCACGTGCAACAGCGGGACTGTATGATGAAAAACCTAATGGCTCCAAGCAGAGAGCTGACGTCCAGTAAAGGTTAGACGAAGAAGTGAACTAGTCAATGTTGTCATTGCTGCTCAAAAAAAGTCGTGATTATCAACATATGCAAATTCACACCGCCTTTATAATCACCGCTGTGCAAAGCCTTGTCTCCTATTACGTCACCATGGGAAACTTGGATATTTATTCCTGGGGGCAAAATAGGAGCCCAGCCACCCTGTGTGTGCGTGTGCATGTGTGTGCGTACACACATGTGAACACACCTGGGCAGCCCTGTTCTGCAAGAACTCCACTTTTCTTGTTTGTTTGTTTGTTTGTTTGTTTTTTCCACACAGAGCGGGGAGGTCATGAGTCAAATGCTTCCAACGAAAGGATGTAGGCACTTTCAGATGACACAGCCTTGGAGCAGCTCTCCTATCCGTCGATGTACGCACATAAACAGGAAGAGCTGAGTGGAAGAGGACAGCGACGAAAGGCCGGGAGCAGGCGTGCACCCAACATCTTCTCCTTCCTGCAGGTCAGATTGCTGCGCAGCCCGCGCTTCAGTGCTCTAGGAGGTCAGACTCGGTGGATGGCTGGACTGGTGGCCCGGGAAACCCTAGTGTGAGAGTGTGCGTGTGTGAGTGTGTGTGTGTGTCCCCATCTGTGCCCTCAAACCGGGACCTGTCTGGCCACCGCCCAGGAGGCCACCCCTCCTTTCTCATTTCAGTAGGGACCGGCCGGAGCTGCCGCTGCCGTGCCCTGGGAGTGGCAGCATCTCTGCAGCGCCGGGACACAGGCTCCATCCCTGGCCCGGCACACTGGGCTTAGGATCCGCTGTGGCTGCAGCTGCAGTGTAGGTCAAAACTGGGGCTCGGATCTGATCGCTCGCCAAGGAACTCCATACGCTATGGGGTGGCCAAAAAAGAAAGGAAAAAAAAAGAAAAAAACCAAAGCAATAAGGACCTGCCAGCATGGGAAAACGGACACTGGAGTCCTGTTGGGGCTCAAAGACAAGCTTGGCTTAATGACACCGCCAAGTGTTATTGGTACCTTTCCCATGTTTCACGCCTACCTTCTTGGTTCCTTAGATGAAGAAAGAGAACTCTCTTGAAATGGTACTGTGGGGTTTCTCTTCTGTTAAAAATGAACGTCATACTCAGTGACCTTGAATATCAGCGGAGCTGGTAGAACTGGCTTTGGATCAGGCAGAGCTGGCGCCCCTGACACCCCCATCCGCTGCTGTGCGACCTCTGCGAGCACTTGTGCTGCTGCAGCTTTCTCACCGAGAACTGCCTCACCTGCAAGACAGGTGATAATCTTGCTAGGCCACAGCGTAGAGCGCTGGCTTTATGCAGAAAACATGGAGCGGCACGCAGTAGGAGTTTAATGCATGAAGAGGAATTATGACTTGTTCTCTAAAGATCAATGTATATAACATCCTTATTTAAAGCAAGGACATTCTTGGTTAAAGACAGAAAAGTTATCAAATGCGAGAAATATGCTTGTTTGAAATATTTGCAAAGCTCTAAATAAGAAGGTAACGTAACAGGGTCTTTGCTCTGCCGTCAGTTAGTTACGTAGCCTGGGAAAAACCACGTCACCCGCCTGGATTTCAGCTCTAAAGAGACGGCTGTGTGATCGCTAATCCTAAGGGCCAGCACCATGCGGAAGCAGCGTTCGGTAGTGGCTCCTGGGATGAGACCCAGAGGGAAATGTGACTGCAGCACCACGTCCCCAAACGAGTTCCTGCAGACCCACTTCTAGATTCTGCTCTTGGGAGACAGCCGCCCATCCTTCCCTGTTTCGCTCTCTAGAAGCTTCTTCGGGCAGGCGTCCTAGTCCTTGCGTTCAGACTCACTCCTGGGCCAGCTCTGCTGCTCAGGGGTCCGAGGGCCCACCTCTCAGAAGCCTCCGGAGCCTTCTCTCATTTCATGCCCTGGGAATCGGCATTCCTCAGCCCAAGTTCTGGCTGGGCCTCAAATTCACGCACCCCCTGGGCCTTCAAGTCCCACAGCCCCGAGAGCAGGAGGACCGACCCCCGGGCCCCTCCATCCCCGCATCCTGTGTTTCCCACGAGAAGCCGCGAGGACGACGACGCTGGTGGGACTCGGTCATGCAGGTGGCAGGCCCTGGAGCAGCCCCACAAAAGCGGAAGGACAGCCCCCTCTCTCCGTCTGGAGGGACACAGAAGTTGGATCCCGGAGTGGAACAAAAGGAAGCCCCATCAGCGGGAGCCGGCAGTTAAGGCAGTCGGTGTAGACGGCAGGGGTGGAGGGTGACCAGAAGGCTGGGTCCCGCGACGGTGAGAGCCAGGCTGGCCGGCGGCAGCTGAGGCCCCGAAAGCCGTCTCGGTGGCAGAGCAGTCGCCAATGAAGGACCTGTCGGCCCCACAGTTGTCTCTGCGGGGCCGTTTGTCCACAAGGCAAATAATAGGCCGGCCTGACTGCTCTGGGCCGCAGCGAGGACAATAACAGGTGGTGAAAAGAGTTAAAACGATTCTGCGGAAGGGAGAAGAAGCAATTCAAGATCTTCTGGACGCGGCCGGCAGGCTCTTTAATCAAGGCCCCTTCTTCCAGCCCTTCCTGCCCCGTCTCCCAGCTGCCGGCCCAAACGGCCAGCGGGCGTGCCTTCCCACCAGCCCTTCCAGAGAGTTCTGTTGTGGCCCACGGTGATGGCTTGAGAGGGGCGGCCGCAGAGTCGCGTGCTCTCTCTTCTTCTTGCTCTGGGAGGTGCTCTGAAAAACACACTACAACGCGCGTGAGCCAAGCAGTCCCATTTATCAAAGGAAGACAGCCACGACCAGCATCCATCCCGAGGATAACCAGGGCACTGCTACCAGCTCTCCAGGAGAGGCAGGAAGGCCGGAGCTCCCTTCACTGACCTAATCTCCGTGTCGCCCCCGAACTGCCCCTGGGCCTGAAAGCTGGCACACAGAGTGTTTGCCTCCAGCAGAAGAGTTTTATGTTCTGCAGTGGCATGTGATAAACAGTCAGAGCCCGTGACCCGGATTTGGGTTATTTCTCTGAACAGCCCGGTTCTCTCAGGTGTCATTGTGATGGTTGCTGTGTCACGTGTTTGGGTGTTGACTGCGTCCTACAGATCAGACCCATTCGCGTGGGCCGACGGTGGGCACGAGCCCGGCTCGCGGCAGGAACAGCAGGACAAGCCTCCCCCGCCCCACGCTGGAAACCTCCTTGTTCCCGGAGTTGTGTCGCCGTGACGCTCAGGCTCCCCTCCCCTCCGCTCTCCCTCTCACAGATGTCGCTGCGTTTTCAAGACACGGGCCCTGCGTGTGCTGGCTCCCCGCCCAGCCCACATGTGCCGGCGGCCTCCAGAACCAAAGGAGACTGGGTCCGATCCAGCCCGGCCCTGGTCCCACCCCACCTGCTGACCTGGGCGCACACGCCCCTCTGGCCGCCTCGGCACCTGTGCCTCGTCCTTGACGTCACCTTTCTTTGTGCGTGCGCCCTGCAGGCTCAGGACCTCCGTGGTCGCCCTTGCTCCCTGCTGTTCGATCCTGCTATTATCAGCCACGGGGTCTCTGGAGCTGAGAGGGCGTTTTTATCGCACGCTTTTCATTATTCAGATAAAAGAGCCCTAAGCCCACATTTATCTCCGCTGCCCAGAGAAAAATGGAGAGTTCAATGCAATTCCAACCTTTGAAAATCCAACCTGAAAAACAAAATTATGATTCAGGTGAAGGTACTCAGGAAATTTTGCTGCTCGAACAAGCTTGATGATTTTTAGCTTTTCCAATAGATCGTGAGCACTTATCTTTTATTAACTGTTTTGGATACTGTGAGCCAATGGTTATTATTTCTCCTTCACAAGCAAACGTGTCCATCATCTCCCAGAGTGGGATAGAAGTTGATGTCTGGCGGAGGAGGGGACGGAGAAAAAAGAGAGAGAGAAATTTGCAAAAGATAAAAATAAAAAAATATACCTTCTCAAATGGCGCATAATTGCTTGTGAAACTGAGGAGAAGAAAAGAGACAGGGAGGGACCTAAGGTTCAGATTGGACCTCTTTATGTCCCGCGAGAGATCTGGTCGATTCCATAACGGGACAAGGTTTGAAATCAAGGGTTCAGTTTCACAAATTACACTAGAGCGCGTACACACACACACGCACACACACACTACTGGGTTAGGAGGGTTCGAGCAGAATATCCTCCGGGGAAATGGCTGTGCCCTGCTCATGCGTGGCTCTCAGCCCCCTGCAGCTGGACAGGCGCTGTCTCCGGCCGGCCCGGGCATTCCGTAGGAGCTCGGGTGTGCCCGCCCCCAGCCCACCCCTCTCCCGCTCCCAGGGTACCCGGGGAGGGGGTGCCCATGACACCGCCCAGGTCTCCTGGGTTCTCACTCCCCGTGGGTGTTCCTTCCTGGAGCAGCTTCTCAGTCAAGGTCACTGTTTGTCCCCGACTTGGGACTCGCGGTTGTTCACAGCACCTCCTACGACCTTCCTTCAGCGAATGCTCTGCTTTTTCCCAGTCCTCTCTTGCACATCGAAGACGCCAACTTCCAGTTCTACGCCTGTGATCGTGAAGCCTGTCTCTCCAGCTTGCATCTCTCTTTTGAATCCTGAACAGAAAGTGTGAGAGCTCGCTGGGCGCCTCGGGCTCCAAGTGTCCAAACGACCCGGGTTTCTTTGCCGCCCTGCTCGGCCCTCGTCCTGCACAACCGGCTTCTTCTCCGCAGAGTCCACCTCAAATCATGACGGTCCAGGAATTAGCTCACACAGGCGGTCCAGGCCCTTCCGGCACACACGCCTCGTGGATTTATTTACTGAACCCCCTTTCCTTTGCTACGGGGAGTTTTCTGGGGCCCCCCTTCCTCCAGCATGACCTCTGCCATTGCCCGGGTTCAGGCCCTCATCATTCTCGCCCACAGGGCTGCAAGGCTCCTGGTGGGTCCCTTGTCTCCAGGCGGCTCCTCACCCTCCAGTCGGGCTTCCACCTGCCTGGAGGCTTGTTTTTCGGAAAAAGCTCTTGTGTTCCGGCACTCAGACAATATGCTCCTTAGCCTGACGCTTGGGCCTCTTCAATGGAGCTCAACCTCGCTGTGCACCTGCGCAAACTCCTGCCGCCCTGACCCCTTAGCACCTGCAGCCCCGTGATATGTGCTGTCTGATACATGGCCTGTGGTATACGCCGTGCAGTCTTTGCCACGTGTATACGCTATCTGGCGTGCACCATACGGTATATGCCACGTGTATATGCCGTCTGGTGTATATACCATATGGCATACGCTATCTGGTATGCACCATGTGGTCTGTGCTATAAAGATGTGCTTTCTGGAATATGCTGTTAGGTATATGCCATACGCTCTGTATTACATGACACATGCAATTGGACCTTATAAATCAGAGCGAAAGGCTCATTTGGGGCCCTCCCCTCCCCCTCGCTCTCCAGGTCCCCTGCCTGTCCAGGAGGCGGCTCGTGTTGGCTCAGGCTAAGATGAGGTGGGTGTTGACGCTGGACTGGTTCTGGGATCCTCTGTGCTGTCTCAGGACCTGGATTCAACCCCACTCTCCCCGCTTCATCCTGGGCTGAGCCGCGTGGCCTGAGGGGGAGGTGGTTTCCTTGCAGACATCAGCAGCAGGCTCTGTGCTTCTACCTGTAGTGACATACTTAGCACCTTTGCTTTGCTCTTTTCAAAGTACCTTCCCATTACTTATTCAGGACACTGAATTCTATTGTCCTCACACAAAGGAGGTAAAGATTCAGGAGAGTAGGTCATTTTTCAAGGCAGGGGTTAAACCCCAGCTTCTGACTCAGGCCGTAGGTGGGAGGCCTCCTCCTTCCTGCCCCCCCCAGCCCTCTTTCCTTGCATTCTTTCCTCCAACCCTCCATCCTGTTCTCCGACCGCTCAGAGATCTTGCCCTGTGCTTCACCCCCACATGGTACCTTGGCCTCCGCTCAATACTCCAGTGTCCCAGATAATGTAAAACCCAGAAGCGTGAGGAAGTGACATACAGAAGCAGTGTTGTGACGCAGGGTGCAGGGGACCACAGAAGGGGTCCCCTTCGCCTGGTGGGCTGTAAGCCTTTATGCCTAAGACAGGCTTCAGCTGACTCACCACGGCGTTTACATATTATCGATTTTGCCTTGGTTTTCTGCATCTTGACCAAAATTATAAGTAACAGCATCGTTGATGTTCCCCACTGTTTCAAAGCCACTAATTACGAGGGCTGATGTAAGTCACAAACACCAAAATGCAGCATGAGGTTGCGGAGGTTGTGACTGAGTCGCGAGATTCCTGGCACGGCAGATGGGGCTTTACCTTTTCCAGCTTTACGGAAATGTAACTGACAATTAGAAGGTGTAGGCATATAACTTGATGATACGAACACTCAGCTCCTCTTGACTCTGAAAGGCTCAGGAGGAGAACTGACTTAATTTTAGACAGACCTGCTTGTAGGTCTGACCTTTGCCCATCACCAGCTTTCTAATTTTGGAAGAATTTTCTGGACCTTCTTTCACTTAGAAAATAAAGAAAAATACCTATGGTGAAGGGTTGTTGTCAGGATCAAATGAAATCAATCAAAGCAAAGTTTAAATCATTCTCCTAAGTACCCCTCTTATGTTGGTGTTTGTAAAAATGGAAGATTGCTTTTTTATTTGATAGAGTGAATATTTTATAAAACTATAATAGCATGTAAATAAGAATGTCAGCACCCATTGGGAAATGGATTAGCTGATTTATTTAGTTTGAGAAATCCATGCTATTGACGTATCTCTATCAGTGGGAAGTTTATAGAATTACTAGGGAAAATAATTATAGGGAGTACCTGTTGTGGCTCAGCATGTTATGAGGGTTATGAACCCAACTCTTATCCATCAGGATGTGGGTTTGATCGCTGGTTTTGCTCAGTGGGTTAAGGATCCAGCGTGGCTGTGAGCTGTGGTGCAGGTCGCAGATGTGGTTTGAATCCCCCAGCGCTGTGGCTGTGGTGTAGGCTCCAATCTGACCGCTAGCCTGGGAACTTCCATAAACCTCAGGTGCAGCCCTAAAAAAAGCAAACAATAAAAAATTGTAATAATATTATTTTAAATTTCAATTTCTGTACTGTGACGGGCCAAGTACCAAAAAGCTGTACTCCCTAAAACCTGCTATTGATTCTGGATATGCAATTACAAACATTGTTTGAATGTATGGCTGAGTTTACAAAGATGGATGGAATGTTAGCGGCAAACCAAAACAAAGAACAAAGTGCTCCCTGCTTAGGCTGGCACAGGGGTGCAGGCGTCACAGGGCCATTCCCCCACTTTGTCTATTTGGGGCTTGTGTGTGACAACCAGAGGACACAAGGCGAAGATCTGTGCAATCAGAAAGTTCTCTCCCCTGCTGCCCCACCTGCGGGATAAAGCCAGGCACTGGACGGATTACGTCTCTGTGAAAATCACACTAGAAAAATCCTGCCCGGCAACTCCATGAGCTGACGAGGTTTCTAGACTATCTGCCTGGGATGAAGAGGTCGGGCGCGCAAACTTCCTGGACATTCACTGTTGTGAGCCTTCCTCAAAAGGAGCTGGGACTCAGGAGAAATCAAGGCTGGGAAGCCCGGGCACACCTGGCGAAAGTAAATGCAAAACCACCTTAGAAAAAAAACGAAAAAACAAACCCAACTCCACCAAAGACGACACCCCCTAATTCTGACTCTTCCTGTGGAATGAGGACGCTGGCGGGGTCTAAGGACACCAAAGGAGGGAGTGAAATCATCGGGAAAACAGTGACGACTTCAGAAATACCGGACAGATTTTGAGGAAAAAAGATGAAGCTCCTAACAATGTAATCATTGAAATAAAGGTAATTATTTTATCTCTATCTAGGTGTTAGAAACAGACTGTCTCTAATAGGGGGACTGAAGGAAGATAACAGAAAGCAAAGCAAAACAGACAAACAAAAAACCCGAGGAGAGGAAACCTCAGTAGAAACGGCACACGCTTTTCACAGCTTATGGAAACCTGGTGTCTGGAGGTTTAGGGACCTCGGTGGGTCCTAAGGAGGACAAACTCAAATAAATCCGTCTCTGAACTCATCCCAGAAAACGCGCATGTTACCAAAGGGAAAGACAATCTCTCCAAAGAAACCGGGGAGAAATGACCGATCATCCTCAGAGCAGCCAGCGCGACAGGAGACCTGCCGGCTGTGCTCAGGGGCCAGAAGCTGGCAGGAAAAGACCCGGGCAGGTCGGGCCGCCGTGCCAGCCCGAGGGAAAGGCCCCGTTGCCACATCCCAGGCGGCCAGGAGCTCCCGCTGCGCTGCAGGGCGCAGACGCGGGTTCGGCTGGGAGCAGACTCAGCCCCACTCCACCCCGGTCCCCGGGACCCCGAGGGGAGCCCGGGGGTGCGCGTGGTCAGCCGGCAGAGGGGGGCGGACAACGACAACGCGTGTTCACTCCGCCCCCGGCAGCGGCGCCTTCCGCGGGGATGGGTGAGAACACGCTTGCCGGGGAGCACGTATGATCAAAGAAATCCCCGGGCTGTGCGTCTCCTCCTTCTAGAGGAGAACCAAAGGCACCTTGCAGGTCAAAGACGAGCGCACGTGTGCTGGTGGAATTCTGGGTAAAAGGACCTGTGGGGCCAGAGGAAGACGTATGAGGCCGTCGCTTCTAAGGCCGAGCCTTGAGGCTGGTGGCCCCGGAGCAGGCGAGCAGACACCAGTGTGAGAACCCAGCCGTCCTGATGAACTTTATGTTTATTTTTTTTTAATTTTTTAATTTTTTTTGTCTTTTTGCCTTTTCTAGGGCCGCACCTGCGGCATATGGAGGTTCCCAGGCTAGGGGCCTAACAGGAGCTGTGGCCGCCGGCCTTCGCCTCAGCCACAGCAACGCGGGATCCGAGCCGCGTCTGCTCGGAACGCTGGATCCTTAACCCACTGAGCGAGGCCAGGGATCGAACCCGCAACCTCATGGTTCTTAGTCGGATTTGTTAACCACTGAGCCACGACGGGAACTACTTTTTTTTTTTTTTTAATGAACTTTCTGTTTAAAATTTATTTTCTTGATTCCCTTCGTCAGGTTTAGTTTTGAAAATTAGGTTTTGGAGAAAGAGAAGAGATTAATTTTTTTTTTCTTTTTATGGCCAAACCTGTGGCATGTGGCAGTTCCTGGGCCAGAGGTCAAATCAGAGCAGCGTCTGTGACCTACACCACAGCCATGACAGCACTGGATCCTTAACCCACTGAGCAAGGCCCGGGATTGAACCCACACCCTCACAGGGACAATATCGGGTCCTTAACCCGGAGAGACACAAAGGGAACCCTGAAATTTTTAAATTTTAAATGCTCTCTCTGCATATCAAGATTTAGATTCAATCACATCCTTTCCCACAGAGAAGTCCCCAAGAGGGGAGAGAGGCAGAAACAGAGCAGGAGCAGGAAGGCGGTGGGGAGACAGGCAGTCGGGCACCTGCTTGCCTGGGGGGGCGGGAACCCTGAGGGCTGGGGGCGCTGGGCGGGAGGGGTGGGGCGGGGGTGGAGAACCGGTGGGGGATAAACGTCACCTCGACCCATCAGTCTCCTCGCAGCTAGGTGTGTGGCTTGCTTTCTTGTGTCTTTTCCTTGTATCACTTCCTGGAAACACCTTCCCTCGTTATCGCACAGAACACAGCACCCTTCCCGCCTTCACTGTTACCTCCCGGAACCTGCACACGCGTGTGCCGTCATGTTCGCACAGCCGGGGAGTGAGGGAAAGCTGCAGTGCGAAGGCGTGCGGCTCTGCTCCCCCTCCAGGACCACGGCAGGAGAAAGCTGGAGAGCGCGCGTCACGACTCAGCGTGGGGAAACCACATCACAGGCAAAACGGCGTCCTCGGGAGCGCCCACTGTGGCTCAGCAGGTAGCCAGCCCAGCGAGTGTCCACGAGGCTGAGTGCATTCAGGGTCTGGTGCTGCCATGAGCTGTGGCGTAGGCCGCGGACTCAGCTTAGAGGCCACATGGCTGTGACTGTGGTGCAGGCCACCAGCTGCAGCTCTGATTCAGCCCCTAACCTGGAAACCTCCATGTGCCGTGGGTGCGGCCCTAAAAAGCAACAACAACAACAAAAAAGAAAGCATCATCGACCAGAAGAAAGGCTGTTTTATGTGGCCCCTCCCTAAAGGAAGGCAGCCTCCATGGGTCAGTCTGTCTGAACAGAAGTGATGATGTGGCCTTAAAGTATCAGAAAAACAGAGAAGGAATCTGTGTGGACCCCGTCAAACCAGGATTAGCTAGGCGCTCTCTCAAGGCCATGGGAACTGGATCCAGAATACACAGAGATTCCGGTTTCCTGTTAAGTGATGAGCGCTGGCCTCCTCATTAGAAACATAACGATGTGGAAAGAAAGCCCCAGTGGTTTCTAAACATCCTTCTCAGCCTTTAACACTAACGACCTAGGCACGTGCACGTTAATATTAAGGGATAAATAATAAACTGTAAGCAGAATAGAAATGATGACCTGGTACTGTGGTGTCTGCAGATTCTTACGGTCTGGGACAAGCCCCTCTAGAAATGTACGTTCTTCCCCTATTGAAAAATACAGTTAGTCCAGTTTCCCATCGCCGTATAGGAATGCTGGAAAGGGAAATGTATTCAGAATTCCATGGGCTCCATTCTTGCACTGCATTTCGATGAGAGGCGCCATTTGTCCTGTGTGTTTTAGCTCCGAGAATGTTCTCCCATGTGCCGTCGGAAGATAACACCATTTTCGGGTCTCCAAAGTTGCCGGGTTTTACTCTGTGTCTCTAACACCCTGCAGGTGTAGGCCTTGTCACTGTAACAGAGTTCCGTCGCGTCTGGTTGACTCATTGAGCTCCTTCACCCCTAATCTCAGCAGCTGCAAGTTCAAGTGTTAAATGTTGTGACCGAGAATCCAAAAGGGAGCAAACAAGGAGAGGCTCGGGCCCCGGCCCGGCTTCGTTTCTCCTCCTTTCTTTGCGCTATTTCCTCTGTCACACCAGCGACTGCCCGGTTAGAGATGCTAGTGGATTCAACCCAGGTCAAATGTTATCCAAACATGAGGTGGGGAACCAGATCACAGGCGATGAGAAACAGCAGATCCTTGGGGCTTGGCATTCCAGCAGGGGAGGGAAATCGTCAAGGTCAACTTATTTGCTTATTCACACGGCAAAGGTTGAGTGTTTCCTGCGTGCCGGATGCTGGGAAAACTCTGAAGCTACAGGGATCACTAAAACGGGATTCTTGGGGTTCCCACTGTGGCTCAGTGGGTTACGAACCTGACTGGTATCCACGAGGAGGCAAGGGTTCGATCCCTGGTCTCACTCAAGGGGTTAAGGATCCAGCGTTGCCATGAGCTGTGGTGCAGGTCGCAGATGCGGCTCGGATCCCGCGTTGCTGTGGCTGGAGTGCAGGCCGGCAGCTGCAGCTCTGATTTGACCCTTAGCCTGGGCACTTCCATATGCCGCAGGTGCTGCCCAAAAAAGTGAAAAAAAAAAGATTTTCGTCTTCAAAGTACATGATTTGGTGGGAAGGAAAGACGAGTGCGCAGCTACAGATGGTGAGACTGTGTGGTGAGGATGCGAGAGGCTTGCTGGGAGTCCTAAGGGCCGTGAGGGTGGAGGGAACTGTCATCTTTGCTGTAAAGAGGGGTCATTTCAGGGCAGGTGACTCAACTGTGAAAATCATCCAAAGAAGGATGTGGATTGAAGTAGGATCAGAAGCAGAGTCTAGACCATCAATAAGGGCCACAGATTTCACTGTACAAGCGTTTGGTGAAGGACTTGGGGAAGTTCCAAGGGCAAGCCTGAGTTGCAACCATATCTTGGCAGCTCTGCTCCAGGGTGGACTTAATGGGGAAGAAAAATGGGATCAGACAAATTGAAGGAACCCTTTCCAAGAGAAGGAGACACGGGCTCCTGGCTGACACAGCGACAGTGACTCTAGGGTTACTGCAGGGAGACTTGGTGGACTCGGCACGCAGCTGGAGGGAGGAGGGCTGGCGTCCCATCTGGGCTCTGGCTCCTTGAGTGGGGTGGTACCACTTGTCAAAGAAGGGGATGCAGAGAAAAGCTAGTGTTTGCTGAGAGCATCGTGATTTCGGTGCAGGTCAATTTTTGTTCAAGGTACATACGTGAGACGCTCAGGGGGTAATGCGGACTACACAGCCAGCCACGGGTGCCCAGAGCTCCAGAGCAAGATCAGAGCTGCACTGGAGGTTGGTAAGTCAGAAACTTTCCAGAGCAGTTACAAACCAGGCGTACAAACCATAAAACGAAGAGTGGCAAAAAGGTAAAGTTCTGTGGACTAACTCAACTTAAAGGGAATGGAAAGAAGAATGCCAGGGCGGCAGTGTGGGAGGAGGCAGCTCAGGAGAAAGGAGGGGACCCAGCGAAGAGGAAAGTCACCAGAGCTAACAGGAGACCCCCAGGGCCAATGTCGGTCAGAGTGGAGGAGACCCCTGGGAACTCACTGGGTTTGGCAAATCTGAGGTCTCCGCTGAACCCTGGATGAGTGATGTCAGGATGTCACGGGGTTAAAGGGTGAATTGAAAACGAAGCAAAGTAAAGAGTGAAACAGGTGAAAATGGAGCCGAGAGTCACCCTGGCTCATTCGCTTCCATCTGTAGATGGAGAGACTGAGATCCCAGGAATGTGTGGCCCCAGCCACACCCGGTCTGGAAAACTGGGCTCCAATGAGGGCTTGGAGGAAACAGGTTTAGAAAGATGGTGGCTGGCTCCCGTGGAGGGTCTTGAAACCCAGTCCAAAATATAGACTTCAGTGAACTGCTGTCAGCAGTCTCAAGGTGGAACCACCGAAAGTTCTTGAGCTGAAGGCTGGCATGTTCAGAAGAACACTCTGAATACATCACTGTGATGTAAGTGGGCAGGAGGCTGCGGGGAGACTGAGGATGCAGAGCCTGGAAGCCGCCGCGAAATGGGGTGACGAGGGCTGAGCACAGAGCGCGGGGAGGGCCGCACAGAGACGCGTGAGCACCACGTCAGCGTCGGAACGGAGGGCGGAGGCTTTAATAGAGAAGAGCCCCAGCTGTAAGGTTTTCTCCCTTGTCTCGAAGGAGGAGAGATTCATTGGTAGACATTGGAAAATCTGGAAGAAGTATCATTTCGTGACATACAAAACACTTTTTTAAAAAATAGGGATTCTGCTGCTTTAAAGAGTCGAGCCTAGACTGTACCAGAAGAAGACTAAACACCACGCCACCTAATACCTGTCTTTAAATGCAGATATGCTCAATTCCCAGCAAACACTGAGAACCTTTGGTTTCAGTGCCTCGGTGAATTCTCACCGACTCTCACGCCGCCGTTGCCCCCAGTCCGGCCCCTGGAATGCAAGCCCCTCGGTGGTCTCGCCTCACCTGCCGGGAGCCACTGAAGCACAGAGAACAGCAGTGAAGTCTCATATTACCAATATTCTGTCACTTGTACAAAAGAGACACGAGTGCATTCATTAGTACACTATGAAATATTACCCTAAATAAGTGAAATTAAATTATGCTTGTCAAAATAAATGAACATGGCACATGCCACGATGCCGTGTCCCCTAATTCTTTTAATTATGCTTTTTTTTCTTCCTTGGTAATTTGTGAAATTTGCTAACTCACAATGGGCTCCCTTGTCATTAGCGAGAATGAGCCAGCTTCTGCTGCAGCACTTTGCACATCCTGCTTCCTGGGGCTTCTGGCGGGCTCTACCTGGGCAGACTAATTGACTGGTTCTTTCTCTCTCTTCAGTCTTGTCGCAAGCTACATATTAATTTTCACCTTTTGAAATTGGCGATTAGGAGACGAGCAGATGGAAAGACACCATTTTGCTCTGACATTGGAAATTCCAGTCCGGTCTGCACGACGACTGTGTGTGCCTTCTTTTGCGGGTGGTGTGCCCGTGTCCTCTCACCCGTTGTGTTGGTTTCCCCTGTGCCTTTCTGCAGGGCCTTTCCTACTGATGCGTCACCTGGGAAGATGCAGAAGTCACTGTGGCCCTGGTGTTCCTTCGGAGAGCTTCCCATCCAGACAGTGTTCTTTGAGGACCTTCTCGTGGTGCGATGCGTTCTGTAAGAGCTTTGTAAATATTGTCTGATCTGGCCTCGTGATATTTCTGTGAGCTGAGCATTTTGAATTCCCTTTGATGAGCCTGCGGATCAAAGCAGATAACGGTACCTCCCAAGTTCATGCACCTGCTGATCATCAGGCTGAGAATCCACGTCTTTCCACTGCAGGATTTCACCTATTCCTGGTGCACAGTCGACTCTCATCAAACCGCCCTTAGATTGTATTTTATTAAGGAACAACTATGTTTAGAAGGTAAAGAAATTGGACATGTGAAGGAGGGAGGTGGCTGGAGAGGAGGCATTAAAAAAAGTTTATAGGGGTCTCAGGCCCAATTTTGACCATTAAAAAAATATATATATGTTTATTGAATAAAACTGAGAAGAGGAGCTCTTGTGGGGCAGCGGGTTAAGGGTCTGGCATTGCCGCTGCTCTTGCTCAGGTCACAGCTGTGGCACCGGTCAGACCCCCGGTCCAAGGACTTCCACGTGCCCCGGGCGCGGCCAAAAATGAAAAAGAAAAAGAAAAAGGTTGAGAGTACAGGCAGAGATTGATTGCCTCTCACCGTTGCATTTGCATATTTTATCTTTCAATCTTTTCTTTCCAGCACCAGTGGATTTAAAACTTCTCTATAGCTCCTGACACAGCTCTCATCAAGGCGGCGTTCCCTGTCCCCCGCCCTTGAACCTGTGCTGGTGTCAGGACTCACTTCTCAGGGAGAAGACCCAGGACTGGAGCCTGGGAGGCCGCTGATGTTGTCCCAGGCTGGGCTCTGTGGGGCCTCCTCCAGGCTCCTGCTTTCTGTGGGTTGTGACCAGGACGCCCTGAACAGCCGTGCGGAGTGGCGTTTGTTTGTTCACCCAGATCCACCGGGCTGGGGACCCCAGGGAGACTCGGAGAAACCCAAGGAGCTCTGCGTGGTCCCGGCACCCACGGGGGAGTGAGCTCAGCTTGCGGGCTCAGGCTGCCTCAGCCTCCCCCGGTGGGGCACAGCGGCTGTTCTGAGGCTGACTTGTGAGGAAAAGAAATGAAGGCTGATCCTGTTTGAAGCCACGAGGTGTGGGCTGGTTTGTTACACAGAGTCACTGGAACTCGGACTTAGCTTTCTCTTACCGGCTGTGACCACATTTTATCAGGTCTTAATTCAGTGTACGTACAGTCTAAAAGAAAGGCTCTTTCAGGCATAAATTTTTGGTTTAATTATGAGACTGTTCATATAATAAGGGAAACAATTTATGCTAAAACAATTTACTTTTTATTTTTACTAGAGTACAGATGATTTACAGTGTTGTATCAATTTCTGCTGTACATCATAGTGACCCAGTCTCATATATATGTATATATATGTGTGTGTGTGTGTGTGTGTGTGTGTGTGTGTATGCATTATATACATGTATATATGTACACATTCTTTTGCTCACACAGTCTTCCATCATCTTCTGTCCCAAGAGCCTGGATATGGTCCCTGTGCTGGACAGTAGAACCTCACTGCTTATCCATTCTAAATGGAATACATAATATAAGCATGACCCAAATCCTCTGAGCAAAGATCTTATTGTGGCCAACTCAGTAGGACAGGTTTGCTTGTGATGATTTTTAACTCTCCTAGGAAAACATCTGGGGTATTAGGTCTATTGATAACCCTCTGGCCAACCAATTATATTTTTTAAATAAGACCTTATATTCCCTTTATACTCAGGAATGAGTTTTGATTTTTTTTCACCAGTTGGCCATCATCATTCTGGGTAACGTTGTTCTGTTCCAAAAAGATACAAGGCTGATATATATTCAATACCTGTCTATGTACGCGGACAATATAAGTCTGTTTGGCTGAGTGTAAGTCCTAAAATTCAAGTTTTACCCACTAGAACTGCAGAGCTGTGTACTCAAGTGTTTAGCACTTACTGCTGACCAGAAGTCTTAAAGTAGCCTCCTGTTTTGTGCTTTTGCAGGTAATTGGATGAATAAGTTGTCACTTTATTCTTCTAATTGAAGGACGGCCAGCATCAGTCTAGGTGTATATTAATCAACATTTGGGGGCTCACCTTATATCTTCAGGTCTTTTCTTTTCTTTTTTGTCTTTTTGCCTTTTCTAGGGCCCCACTCATGGCATATGGAGGTTCCGAGGCTAGGGGTCGAATCGGAGCTATAGCCGCTGGCCTTCGCCACAGCCACAGCAACACGCGATCCGAGCCGCGTCTGCAACCTACACCACAGCTCACAGCAACGCCGGATCCTTAACCCACTGAGCAAGGCCAGGGATCAAACCTGCAATCTCATGGTTCTTAGTCGGATTCGTTAACCACTGAGCCACGAAGGGAACTCCACGTCTTCAGGTATTTCTAAAATCACGGATGTCCCCAAGGGCACAGGACATCTCTCCCTGTCCATTGCGTTCCCAGACCAGGGACGCTGTAGGTGGCTTGCTGTTTCTGGGAACATTGCTACCAACAGCTTATCTTCCTGTAGCTCATCCTCCATCTCGACACCAGCTCTTGGCTCTTCCTCGGACATGCTGGTCTTGACCCTGTGATCTAACGAGCTCCCCAAGTCTCTCTTAAGCCCTTCATCATCTTTTTTTTTTTTTTTTTTTGCCGCATGTGTCATTACCTGAAAACAGCCTGCCCCCTCCTCGGCTTGCTCATCCCTGGCCTTTCTCCTCCTTTCTCTGTGACTGAGACTGGAGGGAAGAGAGCAGGGCACGTTTGTGTCATTCGCTGAATCACACCCCGCCACCTGACATGTGCCTGGAAAGCGGCACCTGCACCAGTTGTCAAGCGAATACACAGAGAGGAGTAGGAGAGAGCTTGATTTTCCTTAACAGAAACTCCGAGAACACATTTTTGGAGGCACTGACCACACGAGTCCACATCCTCTTGTCTTGTTGGCTCCTGGGCCTTTCCCTCCCTGTTCCCGATTCTTTGGCTCCCTTTGCAGACACAGCCGCGTTCAAATCTTCTGCTACAGGCGAGGAGTTCCCTGCCACCCTTCCTCATCCATTTCTGCCACTTACCCTGCATGGAGCATAAAGTCCCTCCACAGACACCGCTGGGAGTGTCGGGGGTGACTGATCGTGGAAAGAGGAGGTATTTACTAGGGGGGACATCGCATTGACAGGCTCAGGAAGCAGCACCTGGGGAAGTCCAGAGGCAGCTGACCTGCTTCCTGAATGTTCCAGGAATTTCTCTACTATGGAGAAGATGGGGGAGGGGAAGAGGATTCTTCTCATCTCTTTTCAGACGGGCTGGGCACAAGTGTGTGAAAAATATTTACCCATTTAGTTCCGTTG
Organism: Catagonus wagneri; assembly: GCA_004024745.2. Classification (NCBI taxonomy): domain Eukaryota; kingdom Metazoa; phylum Chordata; class Mammalia; order Artiodactyla; family Tayassuidae; genus Catagonus; species Catagonus wagneri. Next base: position 2,387,753 of record PVHT021183517.1, read on the forward strand.
GGCTTGTAGTTGCTGTGAATGCATCTTAAATTCCCAAATGCATCTTAAATTGCATTCTGTCTTTCCCTAGGCCATCAGAGGATTCGATTTCTGACACCACTAGCCCGACGCAAGACGTTGCAGACCATTTTTGTCTTTATCAGAAAAGTTTTGTATGTGTATAGTTTACAGAGGAGTGTTGGGAAAACGTTCAAGGAGAATTTGCTTTCCTTCGGTCTTCAGAGGGGCACTATTTGTTAACGGAAGTGTACTTTACACAGAGGAGCAGACGAGTCTTTGAAAACTCTGAGGTCTGAAGGCGGTCTGAGCCGAAAGAGCTCCAAAGCCATCAAATCCATGTCCGCTGGTGGGATAACAGGTTTCAGTCCCATTGTGTTTGAATCGGAACTTATTACTTTTAATACAGACTGACTGCGGGCCACTCTCTCTGTCCGGTTTTTACGTGTATCCCTGGAAACTTGATCTTTTGCCAAAGGGCCGGTCTTTGCCCTTGGCCTTGACATAAATGCTCTTCCTCCGACAAGCTGAAAGCCTTTATGTACTTACTCTCCAGAGGACCAAGAATCCCTCCCTTACGTGTGGGGGCAGGGGAGTGGGGGTGCTGGGGTAACTCGAGGGCCTCACTGCGGGGCCGGGGGGGGCACACTGCCTGGGAGTCAGCATGCTTGAGGCGTCAGGCTGGACCTTCTGCGTGTGGAATCTATTCATTCATTCAGTCGGATAATCAGCACATAGACATTCCAGGTAGACGCTGCAGCACTTCTTTCCGTCTTTTGGGATGGGATGTCACTTGCGTGTGTAATACTGTGAAATTACTTAATCTTTCCTTTAATGGCTGAGGTATACCTCTAATATTATGTTTGCATCAGCTGTTCATTGGAATGAAGGAAAGAAGTGCCCTGAGATCTAAGAGATTGCCTTTAGAACCTGCACCTGCCCTGCCTCGTCCTGAATTACTTAGATTCAGAAAGGGATTGTACAGCGTGATAGCTTGGGGATGGGTTTTACCTAATTAGGTGCAGTCTAAGGGCTGATTCATATATGCATCCACTTATTTATATTATATACGTGTGTGTATATAGATATAGTTGTAGGTAGTGTATATATACTACATGGGTGTATATGTGTATAGATACATCACTATATGTGTATGTATACACAACCACAAGAAGAAGTGCACGCTGATCTGGAAGGTGACAGGAAGATGTGCCAGTGGCGGATGATGCTCGTTAAAGTGCTGAGCATCTGAACTGGACATGGTCCCTAAGCTACCATCTGCCCACCGCCCACCCCCTCCCCTGGTGCCACGGGGAAGGGCAGCAATTTCTGCACATTGAAACTGAGCTGGCGTCAGCATTTGTGTGTGTGTGTGTGCTTGACAAGACAGCCATTCTTTAAGATGGCTCCTTCAGGTAGCTAGACATTTCCGCAATCCAGCTTCTTTTTATTGCTTTCTGATTAAAGGTACATGGGTCTCTTGGAATATAATCATAGTATTGCAAAATCCAGCTCTGACTCACAACTTGGAGGGTTTTTCTTGAACTCTGAAAATAAAGAGGATAACCCATGAGTGAATTCGCTGTGACAAAGAAGACTAAAGGTACAAAAGCAAGATACTCATATCCTGAGTGATTTTTATGTTTACTTATAGCCAGACGTGTTCAAATATGTGTGTTTTTTTGGCCTGTGTGTGAGGCAGGGGTGGAGGCACTGGCCTGACTCTCAGAAAACTCAAACTGTCCGTCCTGAGTTTGGTAATTTGTGTGTGAATGTGGCAGAGATTTTAAGAATGTTTCACCATATTCATCATTTATTCATTCATTCAGTAAGCAATAACTTCAGGAGACAAGACAGAGTAATTTTATCCCTAGTGGTTGTAAAGTCTAGATGTAAATTTTCATTGATTAAAAATATCTGTGGGATTTCCCATTGTGGTGCAGCGGAAATGAATCTGACTAGTAACCATGAGGATGCGGGTTCCACCCGCAGCCTCGCTCAGTAGGTCAGATTTCTGACATTACCATGAGCTGGGGTGTAGTTTGCAGACATGGCTCGGATTCCACATTTCTGTAGCTGTGGGGCAGGCCAGCAGCTGTAGCTCCGATTTGATCCCTAGCCTGCGAACTTCCCACTAGGGCTATGGGCGTGGCCCTAAAGAGAGAGAAAAAGATGTACGCATGTCCATCCCAGACCCCCAGAGACTGGCAGATGCTCACTGAGGTGTACGGAGCCACGGGCCCGTGGGGGCCTGCTGTACAGCACAGGGAACTCTACCCAACATTCTGTGACCATCTCTGTGGGAGAAGCATCTGAAAGAAAAACGGACGTGTGCGCGTGTATCACTGAATCACTTTGTGATCCAGCAGAAATGATCATAGCATAAATCAATTACGCTTCAACAAAACTTTAAAAAATGCAAAAAAAAAAACTTGTACGTGGTGAGAAGCTAATCAGGTTGGTAAGATGGAGAGATCGGACGTCACCGGGAGAGAAACCCAAGGCAGCCGGGCGATGGGCTGTGCTTTCAGGGGGAAGGTGACTTCTGTGGAAATACGTGCGGTGCACGGGGCGGGGGGTCTACGCTCGGCAGGATTCAGGACAATCTCAGTAGAAATGACTCCAGTGAGACCGTCTTTAAAGCGAAGTCCAATCAGGATCAGGGAAGCCTGCGTGCAAAGTCCCAGAGACAGTACAGCCTGACTTGTGTGGGAACAGAAGCATTTTGGAACGACTAGAACACAGGGAGGGAAGAAATTCGCAGCGGGACCTAATTGTGGCTTCCATTTATTGGGCACTTTTGGGTCAAATTAAACAGAAGTTTGTGTTCAGCTTCTCCGGTTGATGCCTTAGAGTAAACTCACTTACCCCGCCCCTCAAACCGAGAAGGAGCTAGTGTCCTGTGCCTGCTGGACTTCATCACGATGGAGCTGGGCTCACGGAAAGGCGAGGACAGCGTTCCCGAGCCGGCAGGTGTAGGGAGCAGCGCTGGCAGCCAGCCTGTTTCTCACACACTGACTATTCCGGTCAGAGGAGACCCCAGCAGTCCCCTTCGCAGGCCAAGGATATTAGCCTTTGCTCTGGCTGCTTGAGCAAACCCTCAGCCGGCTCTCGGCATGTGGGTTAGGGAGGTAAGCGGGAGGAGGTGGGGTTTTGACTTCAGCGAGATCATTTAGGACACGGTTTTCACTGAGCAAGCCAAGAAAGGGTGAAGGCTTCCAAAGGAAGTGCCGGCCGCTGTGAAGGAAGGCTGGGAAGTAGATTGGATAGCATGATGGATTTCATGCGCTTTGGGAGATAAAAAGTCCCAAAGAAGAGGCAGGAGGGGCAGGTGAGCAAGACTCTGGAGGGACAACGCCGGAGCAGAGGCCACAAATGCGCCCGGGGCAGGGCCCTACGAGCCAACGGGTAACATCAGGACTGAACATTACAGTCTGTGGAGTTCCCGTTGTGGCTCAGTGGTTAGAGAGCCTGACTAGCATCCATCCCTGCCCTCACTCAGTGGGTTGAGGATGCAGAGTTGCTGTCAGCTGTGGTGTAGGTCACAGACGAGGTTTGCATTGCTGTGGCTGTGGCGCAGGCCTGCGGCTACAGCTCCGATTGGACCCCTAGCCTGGGATCCTCCATATGCCGTGGGTGTGGCCTAAAAAAAAAGACAAAATTACAATGTAGTATCCTTCTCTGGCTCTGTGGACACTTACACCACGAAAACTGCAGCTCGTGAGACTCCCTGCCCTCTGCTTTCCCATTCTGTGGGCTCAGCTGTCACATCTTATGGAGCAGCCTTCTTGGCTGCTCTGGACCCTCAGCTGTTTTCCTCTGGCCCGCCTTGGCCAAGCAGAAAAGGCCCCTTTTCCCACCGGGTTATTTTTCTCAGGCTGCTGGAACAAAGTCCCGCCAGCTGGGTTGCTTAAATATAAATTAAAAAAGACAATTAATAGAGAAATGTAGAGTCTCCCAGTCCTGGGGGCCAGAAGTCTAAGATCAAGGCAGGGCTGGTTTGTCTGAGGCTGTGAGTGAGGGAGAACCTGCTTCCGGCCCCTTTCCCTGGTGGTTTGCGGGTGACGTTTAGCCTCCCGCGGCTTATGGATGGATCACCCCAGTCTGGGCCTCATCTTCACCTGGTGTGCAAAGTCTAGGTCCAAATTTCCCCTTTTCATAAGAGTTGGATTAGGGCCCCCCCCTGCTCAAGCACGACCTCTTCTTAACTAATGGCCTCTCCGAGAGTGTCATCTTCATAGACGGTCACACCCTCAGGTGCTGGGGGTCAGGACTTCAGACAGATTCCCAAGGGGCACGTCTCAACCCTTGACACCATCCAAAGCCAAAAGCAGCAGGTCTGCTCACCGGGACACGGCAGGTTCTGTGGCCTGTGTCCCATCAGGACCACCGCTGATGCAGCCCCCCGACGGCCATGCCAGCGCTACCGCGTTGGGTATTTTCTCCCAGGCGGTGTTACCTGTGGTCAAACCGCTGGCGCGATGGGGCTCAGATCTGCCCAGGAGGCCCTAGTGAAGCATCTTCCACTTGGGCTGATACTCTAAGGCACCCCTCTTGCTGGGGGGTTGCTCTGGACTAAGGAACGACGGAGGAAAAGACCCTTGTTTTGCCTCGAAGTTTCCCTTGCCTGCTTTACCCGGAGAGCAGACAGGTGCCGAAACGCCCGATGCTGAAACTCCTATTCCTCACACACCTTCACTGCACAAGGTCACTATGGCGACATTCTCAAAAGCACACTCACTATGCTGTCTCTTCTGGAATCCCAGAGCCTGCTGTGTTTTATAAAAACTGTGTGAAGTCAGGAGGTAACAGCGTTGATTAAAGGGTCACATTCCTATTTCGAGAAAAATTACCAAAGTTTTCAAATCTATGAAGATGACGTCTCAGTCCCAGAACCAACTGCATCCATAGCAGTGAATTTGGCTCCAGACATCGTACGTTAAGAAAGCATGTTCAAGACTGAGGTTATTCCGTGGAGAATGACATGGATGTTGAGTGTTAGCAGAAGTGAGTTCCCTGTGACTGTGGTCAAGGCTAGGGTAAATGATGACAAGGCCAGCTGGAAGGTAGATTTTGCCAGGTCGTGCCTAACTCACCGTGGTTATTCAGTATTTGTTGGGTGGGTGAATGAATGAATGGAGCGTCAGATTTGTCACCCAAATTCATCGTCTTTAAAGTGTCTCTTAACCCTGAGAATCTATGAGTCTGTAATTATCTTGCCTCATAGCAACCCTATATAAAAAAGTATTATTCTTTCTAAAATGCGTGTGTAATGTAAAATACATTATTGCCAGCTATGCGGTGGATTCATCTTTTGGCATTCTGAGAGAGGAAATTCTCTCTGAATGCTCAATGCTGAGATGTGGATTGGCTGTCTGGCACACCATCATTCATGCCATCTGTTCTGGTGGCATTCTGCCTAATTGCAAGGTGGCCTGACAGTTTTAAAGGGCTTTGCACGCCAATCACATTCGAGCTTAGCTAGCTAACCTGCAGAATCCAGAACATAACAAGCTGAAAAAAGTTACCCCGCTGGCAAATCACAACTTCAAATGAAACGATCATGCCTCATTAAAAGTGGCCATATTTTTGGACTGCGGTAGGTAACCTTAAAGAGCCTCTGCTGAGTTTGTTTCCCCTCCATGACCAGCGCTGTGGCCATCTCGTGCCACGGAGAAGAGAAAACGGGCAAAGACTATACCCTGTCCAGCCTGAGTCACAGACGCTTTACAAATGTTCAGAATCCCTGAGACTCTGGTGCTTGGAAACAAGCGCGTGGACCTGCCAGATTTTCACAACATTGTCTTCCCCAAATAAGCAAACATCTGTCGCACTAAAATTCAGTTTATCTTTTGGAAAAGATACACTAGGAGGCTGGATATGAGTGGATTTGCTTACCTCCTGGAATTATCATGGAAAAGACCCAACACAAGCATTAAAATACGTGGATCACAAAATGGGAAATTCAGCTGCTTGCTTTCTCGACATTGAAGATCTGGGGAGGTACGTTTAGGTGTAGAGCAGATAGAAAGTAGGCTCAGCGATGCTGAAGGACTAACTCACACAGCTGGGGGGGTACCACCCAACGCATACAGCTTCTTTCCAATACACAGCTGGAATAACAATATTTTTCTAGTGAGAATGCTAACTACGGCTCCAAAGGAGTCTAGACTGACCAGCATGTGTTTTTTTCTCTTTACTTTCCTGTCCTTTAATAACTTTTTTTTTTTTTTGCATTGTCACACCCAACTGGCCATGCACTAAAACATACATCTTCAGTATAACGACTATAAAATACGTTGAGGACTTGATATTTTTCATCTTAAAGGTAAACGCTTTGAAACATTTAATATGGTTAGTGGAACTCTTTTTATTCAGTAATCTCTTTTTTTTTTTTTTTGCTTTTTAGGGCCGCACTCTAGGCATATGGAGTTTCCCAGGCTAGGGGTCTAAACAGAGCTATAGCTGCTGGCCTATGCCACACCCACAGCAACACGGGATCCGAACTGCATCTGCGGCCTACACCACAGCTCACAGCAGCAACGCTGGATCCTTAACCCACCGTGCGAGGCCAAGAATCGAACCTGCAACCTCATGGTTCCTAGTGAGATTCGTTTCCGCTGCACCACTAGGGGAACTCCTTTAACAGTCTCTATTTTGAGGCAAGCTCTCATTGTATCCGCTGCAGACAGATGCTTCTGTGTTCCTGTATATCCCACAATATAGCGCTGAATTCAGCAATGACTTCTGTACTGAGTAAGGATGGGTGAGAGGAGAAGAGCAGAGAAGTGGGAATGGAAGGCAGAGAGAAGGAGTGCGGTCCGCAGTCGTACACGCCAAGGATGGTGGCTTTTCAAACAAAGTCCAAACTTCTGAGGGTCCCACGCCTTACCTGCGATCGCCATCGCACCATTCTCTGTGCAAAAACAGCAGTATTTTTCACTGACATGCATGACTGTCGATGGTGTATCTCATGGGCTGAACTTCCCAGAGAAAAGTTGACATGGCGTGTTTTTCTTCCGTTTCAACCTTCGGAATCCCTTGATGGGTCTTTTCTCCATTCTTGGGTGGGTAGTTTTCATCCCTTTTTTTTTTATCATATCCATACATTAGAATAAAATACTTGGAGTTCCCGTCGTGGCTCAGTGGTTAACGAACCCAACCGGTATCCATGAGAACACAAGTTTGATCCCTGGCCTTGCTCAGTGGGTTAAGGATCCGGCGTTGCCGTGAGCTGTGGTGTAGGTCGCAGACTCAGCTTGGATCTCATGCTGCTATGACTGTGGCGTAGGCCGGTGGCTACAGTTCTGATTCAATTCCTAGCCTGGGAACCTCCATATGTCGCGAGTGTAGCCCTAAATAGACAAAAGACAAAAGACCAAAAAAAAAAAAGAATAAAATCCTTTTTAGTCATGAAAAACTCCAAGCTGATCTAAATCAGCGCTTACATCTCCCTTCTATATTTAAATTGATCCGTGCCCCAGGATTCAGGTCTGGAAAAGATTCTACGACCTTCAGTGGGAGAGCAGGGTGTCACCGGCCCTTTTTTTTCATCTCATGTTATACCTTCTAGATTCTTTCAAGTATTATTTCTTCTAAAGGAGGGAGCAAGGGCCAGGTCCTATGATTAGGAACCTCTGGGCTGGTTCCAGCATGTTGGTTGGTCACGTTGGGGCCTATGCTGTGGGTTTAACTATGGTGAGATTGGCTCTGTGTCCTTGTCCCAGTCTCCCCCCAGACATCAGATAATGCCTTGTTTCTGAGAAGAACAATGGTCCAGCGGATTTCCTGGGAGTCTTCCCTTGCCAATCCGAAATGCCCAGCACTCTTTTCTCCAACATCTGGAGGTGCACGCGCCTCCCTGTGGAAATACGGACCTCTCCCAAGGGAAATGAGGAACGCTCCCAACAGAACAAGGCTGCCTGGGATAGAGACATACACAGCTTCCAACATCGGCGCGACCGCCTCCGGTGCAAATGCAGACACGTGTCTCCAGCAATGCAGAAGCCCCAGCAGAAGTGCAGGCACCCGCCAATGAGGTCACTTCTAAAGCTGATGCGGTGCCCCCACCTCCCCCAGTGAAATCCAGGCACCTCCTAGGAGCACCTCCTGTTTCTCTTGGGAGAGACAGGTGCCCGTGACTTGGGCAGGGGTGCTGGTCTTTTCTCTTGGAGGACACCCCCTCTCCTCCTGGGGTTCTGAGAATGCCTCTCTCCCTTGCACTGACCTTGTGGTCATCCTCGGCCACACTGCCTTCCCTTTTCTCTTTCCAGTTCAGATTCATTTCTAGTCTCTTATTTAAAGTCCAAAGGAAGATGACAGATTGGGTATCCCGGAACCAGCTCTGACTGTGTCTTAGCAATTCCTGCACGAGTTGAGTCTAGCTGCCATTTTTAGAAGGTAAGAGACTTGTCCACCTTTGTTCTCAGTGTAATGACCTTAGCTAAGGCTCTAAAAATGAAAAAAGCAAATAAATATCCAGTTACATTTATTTATATCAAACCTTGATCTGCAAAGGCTCTGAGGTAGTTCTTTAGAAAAAAAATGTCCAGTTACCGGTGCATCAGACACAGCTAGATAATTTTTTTGAGAAATTCACTCAAACCACATGTTTAGGACTCTATATTACAGAATGGCCCAAGGCACCTTTAGTTCTAAATGACTTCTCTAGACAAAAGATGTATAATAGTGCAATGTTTTAAAGTTTCCTTGACAAAATGCTGCATGATTTTATCAAAGGTGAGCAGCGAGCTGCTTTCTCAAAGGGCAGCTGAGACCTAAGTGCAAATGCAGTCAATACAGATCGTGAGCCCGGGGTTCACTCAACTCTCAGCATCCATAAGCAGCAATGCCATTTCGATGGCTTCTGTTTTATGCTCTTCAAAAGAATGGGAATTAAATGTATCCCGAGATATTTTAGGATTTAAATAAAATCCCCCGACTGACACATAGGAACGTTCCTTTTAACCTATGAAAAAAATGTTATTTATTAAAATCAGATTCTTATCTATGTAAACACATACCTTGAACAATATACACCTCTTAATAATTCGCTCATAAAAACCCTGATAAATATTATCTTCCCCAAATAGAGAGATGGGGAAACTGAACCCAAGGACATTTTTCGCTGCATAGGGAAGAACTTTTCTTCTAAGACAAATCATAGTTTCTTAGTTTTTATCTCATAGCATGACAGGTGGGAGAAATCACTTTGCAAAGGGCAAATGTTCTGTGCCTGCTGTCTGGGTCAGTTGCGATCAGTTGGCCAGCGCCCCATCTTCTTGCAGTGAGGCCATGTCAATAAGCCAAGCCCTCCAAGGCTTCATGTGGCTGCAGTTAAGGCTCACCCCTCCCCTGGGGTTGTCTGCATCTGGGCATATTGCAGATACATCCACACCCTATGAAGATGTGGCGGGACGGAGAAATAAACGGGGCCTGAGACTACCAGCAGTCCACAACACATGCTCACTTTTCTGCAAGACTTCCTCGCCTCGGTGATGGCTTTGATTATGTTCTATTGATTTTCACGTTATTTCCTCTTTCTGAGCAGGATGGCTTGGAGCTACAGCAACAAATAAAGCAACGTTTCTGTCAGTCACATCTGTCTTTCTCACCCACACACGTTCTCTCCATTACATGCACACAAACACGCAGAATCCTTGGGAGTGTGGAGTTCCCAGATACAGGAAGTAAGACTGAGATTTCTAGAACCGTCATAGGACCTTCCCCAAAAGCTTTTAGAATTCAGAACTGCTCTTGGAATGCATCTGAAAAGGGATGCGAGCGCGCAGAACTCCAGACCCCCGCCCGCCCACACCTTTGACACTGAGGGCTAGAAGTGCAGAGCCATCGCCTTTGGCACTTAACCTGAAGGTCCCTTTTTTTTTTTTTTCTTCCAGTTTCCGCTCTGTGTCTGGCCATGCGTTCATGTTCAAGGGTATCCGGAATGATCCTGAAGAGGACAGCAGGACAGGTCGGCACAGAGCCCGGGGGCTTAAGTCCAGAGGGTCATGGTAGACAAAACTGTGAGCTGCCCACCTGGAGGGTAACCTCGTGGGGTACACAGCTGGTATAACCCTGGAAACAGTGACGGGGAGGCGTACCGCCCCTGCGGCAGGAATGCGGGTGGCTCTGCGAGGGTGGGGTCGCCCTGGGCAGCACCCACCTAACCCGATGAGCACTTACAAGAGACAAGCCTCCTCCGGAATAAGGATGAACAAATCAATAATAAATATGAACAGAATATGAGCAGGGGGCCCTTACAGGAGAAAGACTCTTCATTTCTGGTTCTGAGATGGACGGGGCCAGCTCATGAGGAACGGGAGCGGCCGCCAGGAGGTAGTGGCCCAGGCTGATAGAAAACAAGGAACCAGGGATGGTAGCCCTATTTCTCCGCAGGGACCTGCATCCGCCCTGACAGGCACGGGCCCGGATCAGGGCCCCCCGCTCTGAGGAGAGCATGGCCACCCAACCCTTGACCTGGCCTTGCAACACTCCAGCACAGGAACCAGCCCTGTCAAGTCTGGACCTATAGAAAACTGAGCCAACAAAGGGGTATTTTGTTTACCAGCTTTACCGAGATATAAGTTATACACCATGAAATTCATTCTTCTACAACGTCTAGTTTTCTGAAATGCTGACCACGGAGTTGTCTACCATCTAATTTCAGAACTTTTTTTTTTTTGCTTTTTAGGGCCGCACTGGAGGCATATGGAGATTCCCAGGCTAGGGGTCTAATCAGAGCTACAGCTGCCAGCCTACAGCACAGCCACAGCAACGCCAGATCCAAGCCACATCTTCGACCTACGCCACAGCTCACAGCAATGCCAGATCCTTAACCCACTGAGCGAGGCCAGGGATCGAACCCAGTCAGATTCCTAGTCAGATTTGTTTCCGCTGTGCCACGACGGGAACTCCTAATTTCAGGATATTTTTATCACTCCCCAAAGAGACCCCAAATTCATTAGCTTTGCTTTCCATCTTCCCTTCACAATCCCCTAGTAGCTGCTAATATACTTTCTGTGTTTGTGGATTTGGCGCTTCTTGACATTTCATGGGAATTGAATTATCACCATGTGACTGTTTATACCAGATTCCTTTCGCTGAGCATAATATTTTTGAATTTCCTCTTTCTTGTAGCATGACAAACACTCCCTTCCTTTTTATCACTGAATAATTTTCCGTCATATGGATATACCACGCCTTATTTATCCGTTCATCAGTGAATGGATATTTGGGCCTCTCTGCCCTTTTGCCTGTTAGGATTAATGTTGCGATGAATACACGTGGGCAGGTTTTTGTATGAGCATATACTTTCAGTTCTCATGAGCCTATACCTAGAAGTGAAATATGAGTAGCATGGTGATTCTCTGTTTAACATTCTGAGAAACTGCTAACTTGTTTTCCAAAGTGGCTGTACCATTTTGCTTTCCACTAGCAACGTATAAATTTTCCAGTTTCTCAATGTTCTTGTCAGCCTTCGTTATTGTCTGTCTTGTCACGGAATTATCAAATATCTGTACGCCTTTTCTGGAAACATGTCTATTCAAATCCTTTTCCCATTAAAAAAATGGATTGTATTTTTATTATTTCGTTGTAAGAATTTTTTATATGTTCTACTTACAAGTCTCATATCACATAAATTAGTTGCAAGTATTTTCTCCCATTCTATGAATTGTCTTCTCACTGTTTTATGGTGTATTTTGAAGCACAAATATTTTTAATTTTGATAAAATCAAGCTTTGAATATTTTATTTTGTCACTTGAGCATTTGGTGTCATATTCAAGAAACCGTAACTTAAATGAAGAGTGCAAAGTTTCACTTTTTTATTTATGCAAAACACAAAGTTTTATAGTCTTAGCTCTTGCAGTTACATCTATGATAACTGCTGAGTTAATTTTTGTATATGGTGTGAAATGGGGATCCAACATCATCTTTTGCTTGCGAGTTCAGTTTTCCAGCATCATTTGTTAGAGATTATTCTTTCCTCCACTGAGTTTTTCTAACATCCTTTCTTTTTTTCCTTTCCCTTCTTTTCCTTTCCTTTCCCTTCTTTCCCTTCCCTTCCCTTTTCTTTTCTCTTCTCTCTTTCTGTTTGCCCCGCCCATGGCATGTGGAAGTTTCCAGGCCAGGGCATAGAACTCAGACCATTGCAGTGACCCAAGCTGCTGCCGTGACAATGCCAGATCCTTAAACCACTGAGACACAGAGAACTCTCTGCCATCTTTTCAAATGGAAGCGTTCACTTTTGGATTGACCATAAACAGAAGGGTTTACCTCTGGATTCTCGTTATCTTTAATTGATTTCTAGATCTATCCTCGCGCTGATAACACATTGCCTTAAGCTTTAGGGGAGTGGGAGTTCTTCAACTTTGCTCTCCTTTTGAAAGATTATGTGGCTGTTCTGGCTGCCCCGCATCTTCCTAAGAATCTTATTTAGGACTGGTTTTTTCCTCCATCACCGTTTGTGGAAAATCGCAAAGGTGTTGACACTGGAAGTTTCGATCTTGTGTTTGATTTTTTAGTCACTTTACTTACCTCATCTCCTTGGCTTTTCAGGAAGGCAGTGGACTGGTGGAAAGCGCCTGGCCTGGGGGAAGCACCTGGACTACCCCTGAGAAGAGGAAAACGGACAGAAGTCACAGGCCTGAGTGAAGCCATGGCTGAAAGAACCAGCAATGAGGTCGACGTGCCCGCACGCTTTGTACATTTCATAGGCATTTATTGAGTTAATGGGTGTATCGAGACCAAGACTCTGAATGACGATGTGCGATCCACACGGAGGCTCTCTGAACCGTGCGGCGGGCCTGAGGTCCATTTTCCTGTGCCTCTAGCTGGAGCCTGGGTCCCGGAGAGGCTCAGTAATGAAGTGATACAACCTGGACGTGTGCTTCCGCTCGCTCCTTAGCCCTCTCTGTCGAAGTCCAGTTCTTTTTATCTAACCGTGGATGTGCTGTGGTGACATCTGATTACTGGCGTTCAACCCCAAAGTAAAATAGCCAGTTTTCACCTGCTGTATCTTTAGTGCTCATCCGATGCTGGTCAACCTCAGTGGGAGAGCATGGCCCGGAGAGATTAGCCGGGGTCTGCAGCCTCGTGTCTTCGTTTTTCCCAAATAACATAAGAAAATTCCTCAGACGGTGGATTTTTTAACCGCAGAAATGCTTTTCTCATGGTTCTGGTGGCCAGACATCTAAGATCAAGACACCTTCTGCTGAGAGTCCTCTTCCTAGCTCACGTCTCTCACCGCTTCCTCTGCCCCCACGCAGAGGACGGGAGCTCTGAAGTCCTCGTGTAAGGGCACCAGTCCCGCTCGGGAGGGTCCCACGCTTACGACCCAGTCACCTCCCACGGGACTCACCTCCTAATGCACATCGGGGGTGCATCACACCTACTGGGGTGCATCACGTTGGAGGGTAAATTCTTCAGTATGTGAATTTGGGAAACTCACTGACATTCAGTCCAGAGCACGGGGCAAACAATGTTATTTTTGTATAACTCGACGTCTCCATTTAAAAAATGTGAATAATTAGCGTACCGACCTCATAGCTTTGTTTAGAGGATTAAGTGAGGAAAGCACCTAGTATCTGGCATAGGTACTTACACATTAATAATATATAAATACATATTAATATATTTCATTATTCTGAGGGTTATATGAAAAATTGCACTTCTTATTTCTCCAGGGGTTTAGAAGGTACTTAGGCAGATATTATGCGCACATGAAATAACTAGAGCGTAACCAAGTAATGAATCTTATTAAATTGCCCATAAGTGAAATCTTCAACCAGAGAAGATTTCTAAAGAGGACCCGAGCCATCCATCCTCGTAGCACAAAGCGCCAGGAGGTCTTTTCCTCGTGGTGGTGCCTGCTGACAGAATAGAAACCAAAGTCTAGTTCAGGGCCCGCACTCCTCTTAAGGCCAGTCAGCCGCTGCTCTTTGGTCCCGGATGGCTGGTGGTCCCTAAATACTGGAGAGGTGTCACGATGTCAGTGACCAGGCCCAGGTGGCGGATGTTGATGGACAAGCGTAGCTACCTGGAACTGGCAGATCGGCCCCCAATAATCTGGGTTATATCTGCTCATGTCATGGGAGGAGGGGCGGCATTTCTGGCAGACGGTCCCAGCTGACTCAGCAGAGGCCGTGTGTCTGCGCTCCGGGATCTCATGCAGGGAGCTGGCCCAGAGGGGCCTGGGCTCTTGTAAGAGCCTCCTCCTTTCCTCCCTGTCATCACTCTCACCACCATACAGTACTGGTTTTTTTTTTGAAGCCTAGATTGTTATTTATAAGCATGAGCCAAATATCAAGGCCACTTTGTGCAAAACCCTCCACACGTTCCCATCACATCTGGGCCAAGAGGAAAGTCCTGCCAGAGCCATTCCCCGACCCAGCCCCACCAGGCTGCTTCTGTTCTCGCCTCCTGACCCTCTTCCTCATTCCGACGGTGTTATGGCCATAAGAGACTGCATTTACTGTTCGTTTTGGGGCATCCTAAGACACCTCTGCGCTTCCTGTTTCCACCAATTCAGTGCATCCTGCGCTCAGTGTGTGTTTGATGTGAGGGCGGAGAAAGGCGTCGGACACCAGCAAATAAAAATATTCTTCAGGACTCAAATTAATGTGTGCTAGAAAATGCCTATTTCTAGTATGAGCAGATGAGCTCTGATTAGCTAACTGCCTTTTCCTGCTCAAAAGAAGACCTGGCATGATTTAATTAGTCAATCCCTTGTAAACGGGTGGTGTAGAAGAGAATGGCTTTAGTGTGACATCCTTGTAGCATTTTTATCCCTCATTGATTCTGCTCCGGTAAGCACGTGCAATTCAATATCAGGGAAAAGAAGAATATGCTGATAATTATAACGCCGGCACGCAGATTATATAGAGGTCCTGTAGACGTTGAATGCCAGCCCGATTTTTAAAAGTGCTCCCGTTCTTCCAAGTTATTTGTTACGTGGAGGAACTTGATCCATACAGTGGCAAAAAAAAAAAAAATGTCTTATGTTAACACGGTGTTAGAAAAATGGGATATGTTGATTAGTGTCTGATCAGATACCGCGTCTTGCAGAAGTAGGACTCTTTATTCCTACGGTCCAGATTGACTGGATGGGTTATTAGCCAAGGAATAAACCGGCTGATGCCATGAAAGCATTTACAGCGAGGGCGGTCCAGTTGTACAATAAAAGGTGCCGTAAATTTTGTGCCCGGTAGCTCTTCAAACAGACACTCACATCCTACACAGATGGCAGTGCATTTCCGTTGCATAAGCAACCCGTAATCACCAGCTCCCTCCTCTGTGTGCGTTTCCGTGGCAAGCAAAGCCCAAGGCTCTTGGCAGAACCGATCTTTTTTTTTTTTATCGTGACTGCCACGGCTCTGGGATTAGGTGAACTGCGAGGAACCAGAGGCAGAGTTTTCCAGCTTGAGAGCTTGTGCATGTGCCAAATGGGTGGTTTTGAAAATGGGCCGTCCTCTGCCGAGATGTGTTTTTCTACCCTCTAGGAAACCGCAAAAGAGAAGTGTGTAAAAGAGAAGTGTGTGTAAAAGAGAAGTGTGGTGTCAGGACACGGGAGGCAAATGGATTGCTCTGCTGCCGTTTTATCAGTCATTTTTATTTCCTTTTGCGGAATGAAGATTGCCCGGATCCAAACGATGTTTATATCCCACGAGTCTCTCCCGTGGCTTCACCGTAAGGGTCCCAGGAGATAACCTGGTCATGGCTGACACGGTGACCCAGACCTCCACAGACTGTGCTGCCTCACGGGTGCGCCGGCTTCGCCTAGGAGACAAGTCAGAGTGACAGGTTGACCAGAAGACCAGGAGAGCAGGGACGCCTCCTGGAGGGATTCGAGGCAGAGGCCCCCAGCAAAGCCAAGGCAGCACAGACTTTAACAGAAGGCACTGGGGATTATTGGGGATTATTGCTCAAATGCTTTCCTTCCAATCTCGGGCTTCTTGGCAGAAGAGATTGTGAACTAAGCATCAGGTTAACACGTGGGAGCCAAAAAAACAATAATCACAAAACCCTGGAGGTTTACGTGGGGAGAAACTCCTCCCCCCCTGCTGCCCGAGGCAAAACCTAGTTGGAGTTGTGAGGCTGGCAGCAGAGAGCGGGCTGTCGGAGGGAGGTTGGCGCAGAAAACTGGAGACTGCGAGCCACAGCCCACAACTGGCCGAGGAGGGAGGACCCCGCATTTCAGCTTCCTGAGGAGCTCCTGAAGCAGCTGCGGAGCCAGCCCATCCTCAGACCAGGGCAGTTTGGACTAAAGTCAAGAACTTCCTCCAGGCCATCCGCTCTTCCTTCCTTCCTTCCTTGCTCTTTCTTTCCTTCTTTCCCTCTTTCTTTCTTTCTTTCTTTCTTTCTTTCTCTCTCTCTCTCTCTCTCTCTCCCTCCCTCCCTCCCTTCCTTCCTTCCTTCCTTCCTTCCTTCCTTCCTTCCTTCCATCTTTCTCAGGGCTGCACGTGCAGCATATGGAAGTTCCCAGGCTAGGGGTGGAATCAGAGTTGCAGCTGCCAGCCTGCACCACAGCCACAGCAATGGTGGATCCTTAACCCACTGAGCAGGGCCAGGGATCGAACCTGTGTCCTCATGGATCCTAGTTGGTTTCATTACAGCTGAGCCACAGGAGAACTCCGTCTTTTCTTTCTGTCAACCGTGGTAATAGAGACTAGAGATCTCAGATGTTTCAGCTCTGGATGCTCTCAAATTATTAGCTTTTGTGTGGCCGGGGCTGGGGGGGTTGGTAGAGCCCACGTCTTGGCTCAGCGTCCAGATCCCAGGAGCTGAAATGAGTCATGGGGCTTCCTTCAGGATCCCGGCGAGTGCACGTGCTTATTTATGATGGGTGTTGCCTGCCCACCAGCTGTTCCTCACTGTGCCCCTGCAGACGCAGACGGGCAGCTCCTGGAGGGGGCGAGCCTGGCTTGGGGGCCTCACGGAGGACAAACACGGTACAGGAGGATGCAGCCGCCCTGGGGCAGACCGGCGCTGGCAGAGGCCCCCTCGATCGCTGTCTGCGTCTGCACCTGCTGCCTGATGAGACTTGAGAGCGCAGAACTGGAATCACTTACTCACTATCTGATGATGGAATCTGGTCTGGAGACAGTCAAGGGAAGAAAAAATGAAAATTACAGCCCAGCTCACTTCCTGGGATGGTTTTAAAAATATGTCGACAAGTTCTTTGGTGCTCTTCCCTTCAAGAGGTGGAGCTTAAAACTCCTGCCCTTAAGGGTGGGCTAGACTTGCTTCCAATGCGCAGAATAAGGAGGAAACGATGGTGTCTGATTTTGAGATTAGGTCAAAGCTACAGAATCTTCTTATTGGTTTTAAAGCTGTACCTATGACATATGGAGGTTCCTAGGCTAGGGGTCAAATCAGAGCTACAGCTGCCTGCCTACACCACAGCCATGGTGACACAGGATCTGAGCCACATCTGTGAGCCACGTGGCAGCTTGTGGCAATGCGAGATCCTTAACCCACTGGGTGAGGCCAGGGCTCGAACCTGCATCCTCACAGAGACATCAGGTCCTCGATGTCTGAGCCACAGGGGAACTCCTGCAGCGGCTTCTTGAATGCCCATCTCCTCTGCTTCTCTCTCTGCCCCGCTCTCTTTCTCTCCCGTCTGTCTCTGTCTCTCATCCCTTGTTCCGAGCGCCCTCGCTGCTCTGTGGAGAGGCTCACAAGCCCAGGAAGTGATGCCGCCAGACTCCAGACACAGGTGGCTCCTTAGAAGCTCAGTCAAGCCTTTGGAGGGTGTCATCGCAGAAGACAGCACTGCAGCCTTGGCGGAATGCCCTGGGCCAGAGGGACCTGCTGAGCCGAGCCCTCATTCCTTGCACTGCGCGTCACGCCAGGCTGCTGATTCTGGGGATGCTTGTTACGAGGCCATAGACAACGGGGACACCCTGGGCTCATGCTTTCGGGGCTCCAGGCACTAGCTCTCTGGCAGAACTGTCGTCGCCCAGGTCATTAATGGATCCAGCCCGGACCCTGAATCCCTAAACCGCATACCTGAACCGCTCCTGAACCCGGAGTCTGCTGCTCTGCGGCCATCTGGGGGACTGGTTCCGACACCCAGGCTGGCCCTGCCTGTATTTTCTGCACTTCCTGGAAACGGCTGCCCTGACACCTCCCCTAGTTTTTGTGTAGGCGAAGGGAGGGCCTGCAAGGGCTTTGGGGAGAAGGTGACTGGGCATTGCCACTGAGCGCTGAGCTGCTCTTTCATCTGATGGCTGCACAATCTTGAACTTCCTTTTCCCTGCCTTGCTTACCACCAGCCCCACAACCAATCAGTCCCCGAGTCTTGTCAGTTCTGCCTCCACTTTGCTTCCCATCCTTTTTGCATTGGTTTATCTTTGGTTTCTCTCAGTCCTTTCTGCAGCCCTCAATGGGCAGTCAAGTGGACCTATTAATGGTTCTATAAAAATATTTATCTCTTGTATCCTGAATGTATTTTTAAAATTCCAAAATAGTTTTTTTAAATTTATTTAAACAGTATAGCTCTATCCCTGGCCTGCATAATTTTCTTGACTGTTTTTTTTTTTTTTGACTTTTGCTTTCTTATTTGTGTTTTCTGGATTTTGTTGAAATTGGATGTTAATTCTTTGACACGGATAATTTTAGTGAGATATAGAATTTTTCTTCATTAGTAACTAAACTACTAACTCTGTATTTGGATAATGACTAAGAAATTAAAATTTAAAAGAAAGAATAAATCCTTCATGAGGTCCACACTGAGCCACAGTAATTCCAATTCAGGGAATGTCCATGATTATATTTTGAAATAAACACCAAGTATGTTACTTTGTAGTGATGACACTTCGTAAACAACCAATGAGAGCATCATTGGGGAAGATAATAACAAACATTTACTACAAAATTAGACCAGGAGATGCTTCGTATTGCAAAGCTGAGCTCCTTATTAAAGGAGCTCTTTGTCTAAAAATGATATTAATAGAATGTTTCAGAGTTTTAAACGGACATCCATTCCCTTTTATCCTTGATTCTTTCAATATTCTCTGAGTCATCATCAGCCTTATCTTTCTGATGGAGAAACTTGGGATCTTAAGAGTTAAGTAGCTTATTTTGTGGAATTACATTTTCTGTTAACATCTTTGAAATAAGGAGTCGTCTTGCAATGAACGCATTAGCCATCATGCCTTAGTGTAATAACAGTATTTTCTTTCTTATCAGTGGTACGTGTACATCTTGTAATTAATTGCATCTTCAGGTCAATAAAATATGGTGAATTCTCTGAGTTTGTGTGGATTGTGAATGGTATTTAAATTTGACTCTGACTCCAAATTGCATACACTCTCCATGAAACTGTTGTCTCACTCAAGATCATCTGTGAAAAATAAATCAACTAACAGAAAAGGGTTTGAACACTGTGGATTCTGAGCTGCAATTTGCAAGCTCTCTCTCTCCCTGTATACGTATTTTTTTCCGTGTTCTGAATGACTTTAATCACCTCCATCATGAATCGCCCTTCCTCCCTGAACGTCTCTACTTTTGCTGTCCTATTTTTATTTTTTCAGTTACAGCTGGTTTACAGTGTTCTGTCGATTTTCTCCTGCACAGCAAGGTGACCCAGTCACACACACATGTACACACCCTTTTTCTCACCTTATCCTGCTCCATCACAAGGGACCAGACAGTTCCCACTGCAGCACAGCAGGGTCCCATGGCTTATCCACTCCAAAGGCAATAGTTTGGGTCTCTTAACCCCCAGCTCCCAATCCGTCCCACTCCCTGCCCCACCGGCAACCAAATGTCCACGATTTTCTTTTCCGTGGAAAGGTTCATTTGTGCCATATATCAGATTCCAGATATAAGTGACATCATATGGTAATTGTCTTTCTCTTTCTGACTTACTTCACTTAGTATGAGAGTCTCTAGCGCTTTAATTATGTAAACACTAGGAGCACTTTTTGTGCGGGACACATTGCTCTTCACTGTGGGGATTAGGTAGCTTCCTAAAATTCAAATTATGCCCTTATGGGGGAAAATATAAATTTATAAACCTCCTACTACATATGAGATTTGTGTTCAGAACTTTTACCCATCTTACCTCATTTAATCCCCATTTTGTAGATGAGGAGACTGAGGATTACAAAATTATGCTTTTCCCATGGAATCAGAAATAAAAATTGCTGAACTGAAATTAAAATCAAATCTCCTAGCTCACCCAACCTATTCCACTTCCATTATGTCATACAAATGTGTAGCTCTTCTATAAGGTGAGAAAAGAGGTACAAAATTACTTTGGCGTTTTGTAAGGAGGAGAGAGTCTGGTATTCTATCAAGAAGTCTAGGGTGAATAATCTCTCTTCTAATCAAAGAGGCATCCCTTTACTTTTACAAATGCAAGCCTCCTGCTGGGGATATTTTTTATGAGACGTGCTCATCTCACAAATGGAGTCTGAAATCACTAAAATGATCAAAGTGCTGGCAAAGGAGAAGAGAGAGGGTCCAGCAGGTGCATTTGTTAATAATAACACTGGATAACGAGAAATTTTAGATTCGCTTGTGAGGTCTCATTCCATAAAACGTAGTTCTACCCAAAGAGAAGAAGAAAACGAGTATTTTGTCAACTCAAACTCTGAGCCGACTGACACCTTTTCTCACCTTTTATTTTTTATTCACCTTTTCTTCCGGCAACAAAAGAGTTGTCAGGACCCTTAGTGTAAATATCCATGAATATGTGGAAATGTTAAATAGGTTGCCCAAGGTCACACGACTGTGTTTCCTTCCAGAACACGAGCTTCCTTCTAGATCACAGTGACGAGAAGGGTTATTTCTGGGGGTTGGGGAGCCCAGCGCAGACATACATGGAAAAGTAAGGGAGCAACTGGAGTCCAGAGGCTGTCATTCCACCACCTAGGATACTGACTTGGCTAAACCATCGGAGTTTCCATCTGAGTTCTAATAGGGTGGAACTAAATGAATCTGTATTAACAGTAATCATACATTTAATCGATCATTATTAATCTTAAAACCCATTTGCCACTCTCATTTGTCTTCGTAATACCCCATTGTTAATGAATGCGATGTTGCTGTAGTTGTTCCTACAACTTAATAAAATAGTATTATTTTTCAGATGATGAAGAGTGAATGTGTAAAACTGACATAACTACTCAAGGTCACACAGTATTAAGGGATAACATGGAGATGTTTAGAGGTCAAATTTTGAGCTCTTTCTCAACATTACTCTGGATTTCAAAATTTGAAAATATATTTGGGGGCGCAAGTATGGATGGGTGATAGACTTACTTCCTTGGTATATTTAGAAGGTTGGGGAAGTTCAGTCAGAGAATTTGGTATTTTGAAAGCCAAAGAGCATCGGATACATGGATGTTTTCTACACAGAGTACACAAAGCAGTCCTGCAGCGGGGGTGAAAGACCGCTGGAGAAAGACCACCTGTATAAGTGAAATGGGTGTTGGCAAAAGTTCTCAAAGTTGGAGGTGACCCGGTTGGAGACGTGGAGGAATTCTCAACATCATAAAGCTATTTGTTCACAAAAGGAATGAGGTCTCGTGGCTTTCTCCCAACTCTTGACCTGTCTTTAAAAAGGAAATGTGACTCACTGGGACCTTGAGCACTAAAGTAAAATTAAGTCGAATCCTCTGTCACCTCAGGTAGTTTTCTTCTCATCACTGAGTGTCAGTTTCCTCACTTAAGTCATGGCTTCCATACGTTCACCTGCCTCACCAACTTTTCACGAGGACTCCATAAGGAGGTGTCTATAAAGTAGTGGACCAGTCCCTGACACAGAGTCAGGCAGGCAGTGTTAGCAACTCTTGACCCACCTGTCATAGCCTCGGTTTTCTTATCTGCAGGTGGGAACCGATTTTGGCATCCTGACAAGGCCTTAATAAGAATCAGCTGAGAAATAATGTGGGCGAGTGTCACGGTGTTTGATAATATCTGCTTCCTGTGTGGTCTTGACAGTTTCATTAAAGCAGCAAAAAAGATAAAAGAGCCAGTGGGAGATTCCTCTCAATGAAAATGAACCAGATGCCTTTCACACATCGGTCACTGTTTGTACAAGAGATGCTAAGACAAACAAGACATGGATTTGGTCCCCAGGGGTCTCACAAGAGAGTAAGGAGCACAGGCTTGCAAATAAATATTTCTCGAATGCTGGCATCATTTTCACGGAGGTCTGAAGAGAAGAAGAGAAGTACCTGGAAGGCTGCTAGGGTGCGTTTTCATCATGGACCTATTTTAACTTAACACAGGCAAAGATGAGATTTATTCTGTGTAGCTTCCCCTTACCACGTTTTACACCAGTGTGCTGAGACAGAGTGAGAGCTTTGCACTGGAGACCCGGTGACTTTGGCTGTTGTGTAACCAGGGATATTGCTCATTTCTTTATGTTTCAAACTGCTCATCAGCACCTGAAACTGTCTGACGGGGCATTCGATGGCAGAACCACTGCAGGCGGTCAGAAGACAAAGGGAACTCTTCCAAGGAGCTGGTTATTTTACGGGCAAGACCAGACCTAAATGCTAGACGCATCTATGTTTTCTGCTACCGGATGGTGTGGGTCCGAGTATCACTCTCTGGAGGAGGTCAGAGGCCAGAGCTCAAGTCTGGGACAGAAGTATTCAGGTTTCCAGGAAGATGGTTCTATGGACTTCTCTACTAGGGACTAACTTGAACACTGAATTTCTGATTAAAAATAACTTCCCCTTCTCTCAATAATGAATAAACTTGATTTATCCCATTCTCATGGGTTTTGCCACTTTTCAGAGTGAATTAAAACTATTTGTGGGGTTTTTAAAATTCTCTTACTAGTCTGAACATTCTTTAAAGGCAAAACAGGTTTTAATTACCTTGGCTGCTCCAGAACATAGAAGCTAGTGCAAGCTCATGGTACATACTATTAACATTTGTAACAAGTGAAGTAGTATAGACCCAGGGCCATCTGTGGGTGCCGGCAACATCCTGAATGTCCCTCGGCAGGAGTTCTAATTACACGAGTCAAATCCGATGGTCAAAGCTATGAGTAAACGGCACCGGATTTGAGCCAAGTGTTTGACATCCACGCTAGCTGAAAGATCACGCCCAGCGCCAGGGACCCCAGAGGGAGGTCAGCTCCCAGCCCAGCCCCTCTCTTCCTGCCCTGCTTACGTGCCTTCTCCCACATTAACTTCACTGTGTTTGCCCCTGGAGAAAAGGTGCATCCTCGGTCATCGGCGTGGATCATCTGCATCCCCCCAAGTGAGTCCAAGAGAGAGAAGCAGGAGGCAGGCAGCAGAACTGCTGCAGCTTGTGAGAGAAGCAGGGGAGGGCCAGGAAGAGAGGATGGAGCCTGAGCTCTGGAATCCTCCCCATTCCTCCTCCCCCCATCCCATCCCTCTAGAACCACTCCCTGCCCCTCTCTCCTCCTCCCCTGGCAGGACCGCTGTGCCCTCTGGGCTCTAGGAGGGCTTCTCTAGCCTGGGCGTCAAGGGCGAGAAGGTCTCAGCTCAGTCCCTGCGGGGTCGCCTCTGGCCACTGTCATGGTAGATCCTCTCAGCACACCTCGTTTCAGTACCTCTAGCATCTCTGCCTCCTACAGCCTTCTCTCCGCATCACCCCAGTACTCAAGGGTGGGGTGGTGCTAGCTCAGCTGATAACAACCTCCCAACTCCCATCCAAAGTTTTGTCGTTGGTGCCTTTGTAAATAAAACTTTCTAAATGTTTCTATCTGGGCTATGTTTCCATTGGAACCCTAACTGATATGGGTCACAGATCAGAAGAGAATTGTCTAGCACAGAGTGGTTTTATTTTTACTCCCTTCTTTCCCTGTTCTAAGTTCCAAGGTGTTTTCTTTTCACTGTAATGCCGGATAAGATATTTAGTCTGCAAGATCCTCAATTTCCTCTTCTCCAAAGTGCAATGAATAACTTGGGTTGTTCTAGACATTAGATGAAATAACGCCTGGAAAACAGTAGGTTCTGGATATATTTTAGCTTTAAAAAAATGTGAGAGCTTTTCCCTATAGTAATAAATGAAAATTTACATCATTTCGTGCCCTGAGTGGGGTTTTATAGCAAAACGATAAAAGTCAAAGATGAGGGGAAGTTTTTTTTCTTTTTTTTAAAAACAAACCACTTAAGGATCTTTCCTTGTAAGTACCTTGAGCCTCTCAAACATCACTCCCTCCCCATGCCTCTCCCCTCCTACCTCCGTGGATTCTGGAAAAAACAGAGGAATAGTTCTGTTCAAAGGTTCCTCTGAACTGTACCATCCAGGGAGGTTTTATGAGAGATTACACAGCTTGGAAAGGACTTGGTCAAACATGACAACGGGCCCGCAGATAACATCGTTGTCAGTGTACTCAATTGAGCTATCTGAAAAATACAGGATTTAATTAGAGTCTGTTCTCTGTTCTTTATAAACGTGAGCAGAGAAGGGTGCATGCCAGCCGACCCAGAACAAAGAGGCCACGCTCTGAGCGGAGCCGCCTCTCATCCATCCAAAGGCCAAGTAATTAGAAGTTGTCAGGACAGCCGTAGCCGAGGCAGAGAAGAAAAAGGCAGAAACTTCTCAAAAATGTGAATTATCCTCTTGCCTGAAAGGAGCACAGACAGAAATTCCATACGTGTCTCTCTGAAAGGCAGGGCTGCCTGCGCTGGAAGATTAGCCCAAAATCATTCAGGATGAAATGAAAGAAAGTGTGGTTTTGAAGACATGATGCGTCTGCGTGAGCAAGGAGGTATGGAGAACATTTGTTTGGAAAGAAAGCTATTTGCAGGGAAGAAATTTTGATTTCCTCATCTCCTTTTTGCCTTGGGTCTGAGTGGCTGGAGGGCAGAATGTGGACTTGGCCGTGTCTGTCTTCAGTGTTAGCACACAGCCAAGGAGGCAGCAGGGGGCCTGTCAATTTTTTTAATGGCCGCACCTGCTGCATATGGATGTTCCCTGGCTAGGGGTTGAATCAGAGCTGCGTCTTCAACCTATGAAACAGCCATGGCAACACTGGATCCTTAACCCACTGAGCAAGCCCAGGGATCGAACCCACAACCTCACAGAGACAGTGTTGGCTCCTTAACCCTCTAAGTCACAACAGGAAATCCAAAGCCTGTGTATTTCGATGAATAATGAGTGAAAACTCTTCTTGTTTGCTTTAAATATTTTTTTTTCTGAATAGAGTCAGAAAGGTAAATTTTCTTTATTTCTCCAAAAGTTAAGTGCCAGCACTGGCCCATGGCGTAGGGACTGAATATTTTGATGTAATACTGAAACTAGGCTTTTTTATGAGATATACTCTTATAGCCGTCGATCAATAGTGCTACTGTTTTTTCTGGCTTATTTAAAATCCTTGTTCTTGCTAAGAAGATAAAATAACGGTACCTTGTCGTGGGCGGCCAGGGGCATCGTGAGAACAGGCAAAGCCAGGGCTTGTTTGGTGCGTGACCTTCACCGTGACCCACCTTCTCATGCTTTGTTCCTTCCTCTGGTCTTCAGATCTGCCCGGGACAAACCCTCAGAGCCCAGCTCCCATCCCTGGGCGTACACAGCAGCATCTGCCACAGAAGCGAGGGGCTCTCCTAGGTGCATCTGGTCTACCTTCTGGTGCCACGAACGGCCCGTAGATCTGAGAGAGGCCACCCTACTCACTAGGAGCAGGAGGGCCAATAGCTGTTCATTAGAAGTCTGGTTTTCTCCATGTTCCACATTCGTCTGGGTTTTCCCTCCTTGGTGAAGCAAAGCGTGCACCCAGTTGATCATCAGAAATTCCTCTACACAAGCCAGACGTAATTCTTCCTAAAACAGCAGCTCTTCAAATCAAGGCACCGGCAATCCAGGGGCAGGTTTGCGAGTCCTGTCTTAGAGGTGGGAAGCTAATGGCTTGTGTCCTAGGGTTGTGCTTTTTCATGCTCATCATCCCATTTTTCAGACGGAGCGTGCACTTCCACTTGGCCGTTTCCTTTCCAGACCATGATGGGAAAAAGCCATCCTGAGAGAAAAGTGAACGGCAGCCTGACGCCTGCTGGCTGATGAGCTGGAAAGCTCAGGGGTGTTAGCAGCTATGGTGCCAGGGTGGATTAACCGTGCGTGTTTTAACACACCTCATGACGAAGGGGCTGTCCCAGGGCTGTATCTGTAACGACAGCTTTCCCTTAAGTGAAAAATCCCAAGAGTGGATTCTGTCTCTTAAAGGGTCACTCAGACTTTTTTGAAAAAGGAGGGTGGGTGTCCATGGCCCTGAGTGACCGAGGGCTGCACCTGCACTGGGCACTGAGCTAGGGGTTCTGTGCAGCTTAGGGTGATAGTCACAGCCCCCTGGGACCTGTGCGTCTAGTCGCTGGGACAGATTCCCAAAGGTCACTTTGCTCCAAGTTTCAGCTTCCCTTCCAGGCCCTGTGTGCCTTTAGCTTCCTTTGGCCTCAGGCCATCACTTGGGTATCTTCCTGAGGTTCTGTAGCTGTCACCTGCCACAGACTGGTTTTTCTTACAGTCTGTGCTCTTCCAAACTGGTACCAGAAACCACAAAGCTAGATAATGAAAAGAACAAACAAACAATGGAAGTTAATGCAACCCTTTCAAAAATAATTAAAGACGTAAATGACATTCCCCGGAGCCACTCTCCTTAATTATTTATGTCTCTGAGTACAAACCTCTCCATGTAGGAAGGCTTCGTCCCCAGTGACCTCGGGTGGGGAGTGTCCTTCTTGGGGTTCAAACGTGTGGGCGCCACGGGACCTGCCACTCAGAGCTTCCAGGAGGCAGCAGTTCTGAACTTTCACATCTAAGGTCGCAAACATCACGTAGCAGAAAGCGGCTGCCGCACCTTTCGTTAAGTGAAACCCAGGTCAGGGAAGATAACTGAGGTCACAGAGGATTTCAGCTCAGAGGGGGAGATTCTCTGCTGCACTGTGAAGAGCAGCCTCTTCCAGTGGTGCTGGGGGCACGGCCGAGGTCCCAGCTCCGTCGTGGAGCTTCTGGGGACAGTGGGTACACTCTCTGCTGCACCTGACTCATGCCTTCTCCCGTGTGACGTAAACGATGGTCTCAAACTTCCCGGAAGTATCCGGAAAAACTTTCAAATTCACAAAAATGTTGCAAGAATAAAAAATAAGAGAACATGGAACTCTGATGTGGCGCAGCGGGTCCAGGATCCAGCAGTATCACTGTAGCAGTGCAGGTTGTGCTGTGGCGCAGGTTCGATCCCTGGCCTGGGAACTTCCGTATGCTGTGGGTGTAACCAATTTTCCTTTTTTTTCCTTTCGTTTAAATTAAGAGTATAAACAACACCTCTAAATTACTTATCTAGATTTATTTATGAGTATCTTGCCACATTGGTATGTTTCTCTCTCTCTTCACTCACTATATTTCATATGCATACATACATACATACACACACACACACACACACACACGTAGCACATACATGATTGTTTTCTGAATCATTTGAGAATAAGCTGTCTTCATTGTATCACTTTATCCTGAAGGACTTTGGTCTACATTTCACAGATCCTTCCAGTACAGTTATAAGCTGCAGTAAAGCTAATACTGATATTACTCTTGATCTAACCTATCACTTTATTTCAATTTTGGTCAACTGACTCAGTATTGTCTTTTTTTTTTAATCATTTTTTTTCTTGCCAGTAGGGCATCTAGTCTAGAATTCCATACATTCACTTATTTTGTCTCTTTCATTTATTTTAATCTGGGTCACTTCCAGTGTCTTTTCTCGTCTCTCATGACACTGACATTTTAGGAGAACAGGGCACTTTTCATTTTACCTACCACGTTTCTCAGCTGGGGTTTGTGCGATGTTTCTCCAAGACCACAAGCAGCTTGCGCTCTGGGTGTATCACGGCGTAGGTGATGCCGAACCCGCCTCAGGGCAGTCGGTCTGGGAACACCCCTTACCACACCCGAGACCTCCGGGTCAAAGAATTCTCTGAGTTCTCCATCAGCGTAGTTTATAATTTTACTTTGCAGCTATTAGACCATGCAAACCAATATTCCGCTCGTCATCAAAACGTCCCCCTTGATTGAAAATCAGTTGATGATTTTTCTTTTTTAGGAATCTGTATGTACCGTGGTGTTTGGGAAATGATGGACTTTCCAAATGCTGCATGCTTTTCACATTCGCTAGCTGGCACTGAAAGTTCTACTCCATCTATGCCTATATGTGCAACTAATTTATTTTGCTGAATGCCTGAGACTAACACAACTTTGTGAGTCCACTGTATTCCAGTAAGCTTGTTTAAAAGTTCTACTCGAAGCAGGAGCCCCCTCTCAGCCCCCAGCTTCTTATGTACTATTGGTGTGAATTATGGACTCGTGATTATTAGCATTTAAATATTTTGATGCCCCTCAGGCTGGATCCCGAGCCTTGGTGACACAGCCTCGTCTTTGTTTGGTTGCTTCATTACTGTCTGGCATAAAACGTGGTTCACCTGGAACCGTCGGGATATGAAAGACTTTTGAAAACATCATCTCCATTGTTTTCCCTGGAACTCTGTCACCAAAATGGCCTGGACTATGTGAGACCGAAGCTCTTCAGGCTGAAAACCATGTCTGAAAGGTTGGGTCCATTTAGGGAAATTATCTAAACTTTCTCTGACTACCTTCTACAGCGGAAACATAGTTTTTCCTTTTTTTTTTTCATTCCATTAAGAGCATGAGCAAGTGTTTTAAATTTTCAAAGTTCCCATCCATGGCATTGCACAACATTTATGAAAATAACGAAAATATCAACTATACTTTTTTAGTAATGTATAGTCGTGTGCCAATTTCTGCTGTGCAGCACAGTGACACACACACACAAACACATATTCTTTTTCCCATATTATCTGTCATCATGTTCTATCCTAAGAGACTGGATATAGTTCCCTGTTCTGTACAGCAGGACCTCAGTGTTTATTCATTCTAAATGTATCAGTTGTATCTACTTTAACAACAACCACAAAAAAGATTCTATCTGCAAGCTTTGAAAATCAGATACAATTATTTGAAGTTTAATACAGACAAACACTTTATCTCTGCCAGTCCAGCCTAAATCTAAGAGCGGGAAGATGCAGGCTGGAGGAGAGGACCTCAGGGGACAGGGCGGAGTGTGGGGACGACAGGGGGCCTCATGCATGTCTGACACTGGTTCCTACACTTACCTGCTTGTTGAGTTCAAAGGCATCCAGAAAATTGCAAGAGATTAGGTGCCTGCTCTTCATAATCTGAGGCTTCTTTCTTAGTACAACCAGCAGATGCTTCTCGTAGACTGCACAGCAAAGGAAGAGGAAATGCCACGCGCCTTGGCTGCTGCTTCGCCCGTGGTTTCACGGGGACAGTCGGTAATGGGGTGTGAAGGACCAGGGGCTACATAGCAAATGCTGAATTTCAGAATTCCTGCAGTGTGCCCAGAGCAGGGTTCCAGCACGTGTCAGGCTCTGGATTAAGTTAAACCTTCTCTGCACAAAGACCTGTCATTGCCCTGCAGTTCTCTTACCGCAGGCTTTCGACAGGTTACCAGTACGATGTAGCCAAACACGCGCTGATTGACAAAATAAAGGCAGGGTAATTTTCCAAACCATGGAGAGACCAACATTATCCTGAACCTAATCAGAAATTTTTAATACGTACTTTTTTTCCAAGCGTGAACATATTTTTGAATTTGAAAGTCCCACTTCTTTCCTTTGATGGCTTCTTCCCTTTTTCCACAGGCTCCCTTATTTCCGTGGGGGACTATTCAAGTCACAAGATTCTCTAACATTGACGAAAATCGAACGCATATTTCCACACCCCTCCTAGCAGCCACCAAACAGGATTCTCGATGCGCTGTGACGGGCCGAATTTTCCTTTACTCCACGTAGAGTGAATACATCCAAATAACCTGTGATCTTAATTTACTGCTGGCTTTCACCTCGCAAGCGCCATAGTATAATATAAAGGTCCCCAAGAGCCATGAGTTTTTTGTCCGTTTTATTTATTTTTTTTTTGGCAGCACCACGGCACTGCCAGATTCCTGGGCCGGGGGTAGAACCCTCGCCACAGCAGGTACCTGAGCCCCAGCAGTGACCACGCTGGGTCCTTAACCCACTGCACTACCAGGGAGCTCCGGGTCCTGGATATTTTTAATGCACTTGTATAACAAGGCACTAATGACAACCTAGCTCTGCCTCGGTCTGAAAACACCCCGCTTGTACTTTAAACCCCAGACTTCTTCTCGGGCTAAACGGATCCCCAGGCCCGCTGACACTTCTTCCATCTTTTTTCTTTCACAGACGTGATCCCAGAACAAAATATTCAACCCACTTGGTAGGTTTCTGCTGCGTCTCTTCCCTTTCTCATTAATATTTCATCTCTTAAGACAGAGCTGCCAGGAACCGTGGTCCAGGAGCAGCGTGGTGTGGATGAAACAGACCCTCAGCTTCCGACTCACTTCAAAGGCCAGTCCTTCTGTGTGTGTCTTTTCTAGGGCCACACCCGTGGCATATGGAGGTTTCCAGACTAGGGGTCGAATCAGAGCTGCAGCCGCTGGCCTACATTACCGCCACAGCAACGCCAGATCCTTAATCCACTGAGCGAGGCCAGGGATCGAACCCAGGTCCTCCTGGATGCTAGTGGGGTTGGTTAACCGCTGAGCCAGGATGGGAACTCCCCAAAGGCCAGTCTTGCCAGAAGCCCTGGGGACCAAGGGATCCAGCCCAAAGGCTGGGAGAGGAAGGCAGAGCAACACGGGCCAGAATGCCTCACCCGGGGCGTGGATTCACCTGCCTTCGGCTCAGGGTTGGTGAGTTTTTGTTCTTGTCCATTTTTTTTTTTTAAACAGCTGGTTTTTCAAATGCAGGGACGCTGGGGTGGGGAGCCCTGCTAAACGAAGGAGGCACTGCATTCTCCCCTGACCCTTGCACCTGCTCTGCTCAGGGGCCGCCGGGCTGCGAGTCCGGCCGGAATGACACCGCCTCCCCACATAACACGACAGCACTTCACAGCAAAAGCCACTGCCTGGCGGGCGGCAATTAGGGAGCAACTTGCAAATAATGTGAGGAAAAAGCTCTGTGGTGGCTCCGGCTAGTGCAGCGTTTGAGAGGCTGCATCTTTGAAGCCCACCCCACGGAGGCTGCGGAGATTTTTGTTTTTCTTTTCTTCACGTGATTAAGGCGCCTGTTCGCAGCACCGCTGGGGCACCGCCATCTGATTGGTGCCTCGTGTTCCAGAAGCAGCTCTTTTCATTGCTTTTGTACACGCTGCATGTCGTGGCATCAGTCAGCGAACGCACGTCTGTATAAATTATGCATGGCTGAGCTCCCGCTCACGTGGCATCCGGAGGCTCCGAGCTGCACGTCTGGGGGCCTTTGTGGGGGAGGGGCCGCGGGAAGGCTGGGATCTAGAGGTTTCTGTGAATAGTAACACCCTAGAGGAGAATAAATATGGAAGCCGAGGAGCTCCGAGGAAAAGTCAGAAGCTTAGATGACTAGGAGCCCCACCGAAGCTACGCCTTTTGCCTTTTCTTTTTTTCCTTTCCTCCCCAGCATCTCCCTGCCCCGGACCCGCCCCCACCCCCGGAAGCCCCTCCCCCTGGGGAATTATTACATCTACTCCGGGAGCGAGGAGATAGATGGCGGGATATTGAATTCCTTTCATAAAGCCCGCATTGAACAGGATGCTTGCCAGTTTTATTAAGCAGGCTTTAAATTCACGTTTTGGTGGCTGTCTGGAAGAGGTGGCAGACGGTGGGGCAGTTGCCGCAGCGGCCGGTCCACGAGCAACCCGCCCCCCCCAACACACACCTGCACACGCGAATTACACACCCAAGTTCTCTCTAGAGACAGAATTCGGGCTTAGAATCCGGTGTGGGAAGGAGCCATTGGCCAATGGGCATAAAAATATGAGTGCAAAAAAATCCCCACGGTGGAAGAAACTAAAGATAACTCTGACTGTAACTTTGGCCTCCGGAGAGCTACGGAAACCTTCCGAAATGTGTGTAATAACCGAACGTAACTAGAGCTGCTTCCCAGACTTGACGGCCTGGATCCCAGATCGGGAGACGAGCACAGATTATCTGAGATGACAGATCCTTCCCGGAGGTGAAACCTGCCGAGCGTGTCTGGGAAAGTGGACGCCCACAGGGCAAAAGGGATCTCCTGCCCAACCGGCCTGAGCGGACAAGAAGCGTCACCGCTGTGACCTGCAGGTCCCCTCTTATGAGACCCTAAAGGGCTTGCCTGTTGGGTGACGAAAGCGCTCTTGTCCACGTCCCAGTAGTCGTGGTGAGTGTCGGTTCTCACTAGACGAGCCGAAGGCTTATGCTGCAAAGCAAAGAAAGCCGAAATACGGGCTCGTGCATTTCACACGCATCTGTGGCAAATAATAATAACAGTACGGATGACGAAGCGGATGATTTGAAGAAGAGAAAAGAAAGGAAGGATTTCCTCACTAGGAGAAAACAGCTTTTCTGAGAGTGCCTAGAAAACTAGAATAACTGTTTTTGTTAATCGGGAGCTATGCTGGGACCTGACAGTGTCGGCCCTGCCCACGGGCGGGTGTGCACACCTGCCGGGCCTTGATCCATCAAGACGTGTGGAAACGCTTGCATCTCGTGCGGAAATCCTGAGGGAAACACTTGAAGGAAGAGTTATTTGGGTTTGTATCTGACAGTAAAGCCGCCCTCTCAATATTTTGATCGCTGAATGTCTCTCCACCAGATGATGACAACCCCCAGCCCCACGAACAAGGCCCCAGTGCTTGCTGTGTCTTATTCAAAAATTTTATTAGGGAAGTTGACAGTGCATGTTTCAGCTTTTTTACAGGGACAAAGTAGACATTTTCCGATGTCCCTAAACCTTATTATTGTCACCTGAGATTGCTTCTGTCGCCTCTGTTTGTGTTTCTTGTTTGCCCTGCCCACCTGCGGGGGGTAGGTGTCAGCTCTGGGGCTGGATCACGGCGATGTGCTTACTGGGGGCCACCAGGAGCCCCCTCTCTTTTGCTCCATTTGCCTGAACGCTGTTCGCTTTATCCTTCAGACCATGTGTAACCGCCCCCCTAGGTTCTCCTGTAGACTGCCGTCCGTTAGGGTGCTCAGCCTGTAACTCAGAGCAGCTCCAGCCTCAAGAGCGAAGTGCCGCTGCAGGAAGCCGGCTCAGCTTCCCTCAAGCTCCCCAGGTTCTGGTGAGACGGCGGCCCTGGTGCCTAAGATGACCCTGGGCTGGGGAGAGCGGCCTCTCTGGCCGTACAGCCCCTCGGCCCTTGACCTCACGTCTTCTGCGGTCTCCCTCCAGCGCACAGGACCACTTCCAGCCACCCCTCCTCTCTGCCTCGTCATCTGCTTAGACCTGGCACCCCGCTCAGCTCGGCCTGTTCCCCCCTGCTCACATTTCTCTGCCCCTTCCCTCTCAAGTTCATGGCTTTTGACTCAGCGAGATGGCCCCCTTCCCCTTTGGGAACGGACCTCAGGCAGCGGGCCCGGCTTCTCCCAGGCAGAGAAGAGAAAGGCCTCTTCCGAAGCCAAAGGCGGCGGCGGTTCTGCTGTCATTTGAGACAGCGCGCATTTAGCATCCAGGACAGTTTTTATGTTTACTGATTTTTAACAAACAGCACCATCATATTCAGGTTCACAGACACACGCACACACAAACACACACACACACAGACACTGACACACACTTTTTATGCACAAAGACACCAGTCCAGGTTGTACGAGGCGAAGAGCTTAGCAGTGAATCCACGCGTTTTAGAGCCTGCATTAGCATCAGCATTTGAATCCCTCGTCTCACCCCCTTGGCCGCTGTATATTCATGAGCACGTTGTTTAACAGCCCTCTGCCTCGGTTTTATCATCTGTAAAGTGGGTGGGTGACAGTGTCAATCTCATGCCTTTGCTCCCGGGGCTTAAATCGATTCGCTTCATGCGATGCACTGGGAACTGTGACTAGCCCATCACAGCCACCGAATACGCACCAACTTTTAGGTTTACAATCAATCCCACCCCCACCTGTGTGTGAAACGAGAGCAGACAGCAACAGAAAGAGGTATAAATTCTTTGGTAATCTGAATTGAGTATTGACTGTGTCTCAGAGCCTGTGCTAAACCCCCGAGAGGGATTAAATTATACAAGTTTAATGATACTTCTGCAATTAGGAAAACAGGCAGTTTCTGTGAACAATTTTTTCATCTACAAAATGTGCCTAACACGTTTTTAAATTGTTTTAACTTCTTTTTTATACTTCTTTTTAGGGCCGCACCCAAGGTATAGGGAATTTCCCGGGCTAGGGGTCAAACTGGAACTACAGCCACAACAACGCGGGATCCGAGCCACATCTTCGGCCTACACTGCAGCTCAGAGCACTGAGTGAGACCAGGGATTGAACCCGCATCCTAGTGAATTGTAAAATTTTAAGTGAGATTAGGTGACGTGTAGGCAAAAGTATTGACTCTCTGGCGATGGCCGTTATTTTCACGGTCATGTTGATATTGTCTTTGTTTTTATGAATCACAGCAACTCGTTTTCTTAAGAGTGAAAGGAGACTATGCTGATCCACAGACCCCACAGGCCGGCTGACTAGGGACGCACATGTGGTTATTCTTCTCCTGCCCTTGAGGTCTGGGAGCTTCTGTTCCTTGCCTCCTGCCTTAACGCAGGTTTAGTTGGCCTCGGGGTGAAACAGCGGCAAAGACAGGAGACTTTAGCCTTTCTTTGAAAACAACGCCATTATTTCAAGATGGGAGATGCTTTCATGTTTCTAAACCTGGCTAGCCTTAAATTTTTGATGAGCTGATTGAAGACACGATGTGTAAGTACTGCTAGTTCGCATCCATAATAGGGAGGGGGAAGAAAAGTGGGAAAAACAGAAAAAGCCCAGGATAACGTCCTGCCAACCGAGCGAGTCCTGGATGATTTCAAATTGCTTCTCCACCGGGGCGGCTGCCACCCAGATGCGTTATTTCCTCAGTCTCGGAAACCTCGGACTGTAAAGGACTCCATTTTAAGAGTAGCCCCTGGTCCTTTTGTTGTTGTTGTTGTTATTTATTTATTTATTTCTTCCAGGAACAATATGAGGGTCTCCAATTAGTTGCAGGTGCAAATATTATGCATGCAATTAATTGTCTTCAAATGGTTAATTATGGGCAGAATTGGCTAATTTGGGGTGCAATTAACCACTTGCCAGTTATTCTGAGAATGCCCGTAGACAATTGTGCCTGCAATTAATTTACAAGAGCCATTACAGTGAAAACCTTGAGCTATAAATCCAAGAATAGAGTGGGAGAATTTTTTCCAAGCAGGATTTCACTCTGGGTTAATTGCATTGACTCTTTTCCTTTGGCTTTCCTATGCAGGTTGACTGTAAATGGGGTTTTCGATGAGCGGTTGATGTGAACAGACCCGCCCGGGATGAGAACTCCGAAAGGGCAGAGAGGACCACAGCACCCTCGTGGAACTGCGGGGCCCTTGACTGCCAGGCCGGCGGGGCCAGGCCTCGAAGTTCCCTCCAGGGAGCAGGGCTGGACGTGGTCTCTGCCTGTTCGTTTTGCCCGTTTGTTCGTGGTTTTCTCTGCCTGCCTGGCGCAGCAATACAAGATCATTTGCAGAAATGGGAATCCTCATTTCTTTCTAGAATGCGATGGCTCTACTCAACAACCGATTTCTTTTTTTTTTCCTTTTTATGGCCACACTCTCAGCATACGGAAGTTTCCAGACAAGGGGTCAAATCA
Source organism: Catagonus wagneri (assembly GCA_004024745.2). NCBI lineage: Eukaryota > Metazoa > Chordata > Mammalia > Artiodactyla > Tayassuidae > Catagonus > Catagonus wagneri. The sequence goes on from PVHT021183517.1 coordinate 2,423,405, forward strand.
AAGCTGCAGCTTGCCAGCCTACACTGCAGCCACAGCAACACCACATCTGAGCCGAATCTACGACCTACACCACAGCTCCCAGCAACGCTGAATCCGTAACCCGCTGAGTGAGGCCAGGGATCGAACCTGCATCCTCTTGGACACGACTGGGTTCTTAACCCACTGAGCCACAACAGGAACTCCACCCTACCAATTTTTAAAGCTATCTTAATTGTATATTCATCAGCAGAGGTGAACAGTTAAACATATCCTTTAAGCCATCATAAGTTTAGTTTTAAAATATACTCTTTCTGTAGGGCAGTCACTGAATTAAATACTGTGATTACGTTATCTTATTTAATCTTTGCAATGATTGTATGTCTTAGACACTTTCATTATCCCGATTTTGCATGTACACTCAGAGGTTCGTCAACCTGCAGGTAAGCGGTGGAGCTGAGACTAACCGATGCCTGGGTAACTCCAAGCCCTCGATCTTCGGGGTTCTGCAGTGTTGGGGGTTTCAGGCTCGAGAGGGTGTTAGCTGCCAAGCCCTCTGACTTCTTGCCTGGACAGATGGGGGCCGAGGGCACACAGCTAGCCGTGGACAAGCCATGGTTAGAAACCCAGCTTCCTGCCACGCAGACCAGCGTCCTTCTCACTGCCATGAGCTGCCGAATGAACCAGCTCTGTCCCCTCTCTGTCCCTTTTTAAGAAAGGATGGTTTTCCGGGGCAGTCGGAACTCTTTGCGAGTCCACACACAGGCTGCTGGGATGACATTCCACTGGAAGTGCCCCTCGGGGCAGTGTGTGTGTCCCCAGCAGGGCAGGGTCACAGTTGCCCCGATTCTGCAAGCTGGATCGAATGCTCGTTTCCCCGGCACCGAGGCAGGGCGACCCGTCAAGGCGGAAGCTCTCCCTGCCCTTCTTGTCCCGCCTACCTGCAGGGGAGCCACACTCACAGCGGCTGCGGTGGCAGCAGCTGCGAATCTCCGAGGCTTGGGGTGACATCTTCCATCAGTTTGCGTGTGGTCCTTTAATGGGCATTTGGGGCTGACGGTCCCGGGCAGTAAAATTCGTGGAGCCCATTGTCTCTGACTTTCTGGTCTCCATGTTGATATCTGGTTTGTCCTTTGTCCCTTAGGTCTTGGCCACTCGGATTTCTGAGTCGCACTCTAACGGAGAGGAAGGCATTCCACAGGATGCCCGTCCCTGTCATCAGACTCTCGGACACGCATGATAGTTCTCAGTGAGCTCCTGTTTTGAACATAGACCTTCCTGCTGCCCCTTAAGGCCTCTGGGCCAAGCCACCCCTTCCCCCTCCCCCGTAACAAACACCGTGTCTCGCTTGATCAAAGCGTGAATCCAGGAGCGTGCACCTGTACTAAAGCTAAATGCAAAGTACAAAAGGTGCTGGAAGGCTAAGAAATGATATTAAAAGACAGAGAGAAAGAAAGAAAAAAAAAAGAAAAAGAGAAAAGAAAAGAAGAGGAATCTATTGATTCCCGAAAGGGAAGGCTTGTCAAGGCAATTTCCTGCACAAGCAAACCCTTCATTAGAAATCAAGTTAGGTCTAATTTTGAAGGTGTGTGGAGAGGTCTCCTGGTATTTCCTTTTGTCACATCCTGTGTGACACACATAGAGGAGAGTGATTGTTTTCAGTCCCACTGATATTAAAAGAGAACTAACCAAATGAGTGAAATCAAATGTAATTAGTTTTACCTAAATTGCAGGTTTTCAGAGCAATTAATAAAACTGAGAGTTGAAAGTTGCTTGTTAAGCAAATCAAAGATCAAGGAATATATTTCCTTTATTGAATGTCGCTCCTGTGTAAACCGGCCTCCACAAATCATTTCCATGTTGGAAATACAGCAGGTGGATCATTGGAATATCCAGCGGCAGCAGCCACTTGAGCACCGCACGCATCGCCCTGACCCCTGACGGCCGCGTAAAATCTCCACCCCCGAGGGTTCCCCGGTGGCACAGAAGGTTCGGGATCCGGAACTGTCCCTGCTGCTGTTCAGGTCACTGCTGGGGGGCCGGTTCTGTCCCTGGCCTGGGAACTTCCACCTGCCACTGGCGTGGCCAAAAGTAAATCAATTAATCAATCGATCAATCGATCATCTCCACTTCTCTTCCCTGAAGGAGCAGGAGGCAGAGAAGTCAAATATGAGGATGCTGGAATCAGAGAGGGCCCGGGTTGGAGTCTAAGCTGGGTTCTCCCCAGGCTCCGTGAGCATGAACTCGTCCTTTGGCACCAAAGCCTCGCCTTCCCCGTCAGTAACCTGCGCTTCCCAGCAGCCCGGGGCTCCCCTTCCGATTATCCTGTGTGCATTCGTGGGCAGACTGCCTTTCGCATGTCTAGAGCCCAGTGTAACTGACTATTATTATTCTTATTTCATCGCTACTTTAGCTTATTTATAACTTCCACATGATGAGTGAAATATCTTTTGAGGCCAGTTAGAGTTGCATTACACTTTCCAGAACTTACACATTTATTCTGCTGGGGCGTGACTGGCAGTCTGTCTCTACAACGGGCTCCAGGGAGCAGGAGGGCAGGAAGCCGAGCTGCCTCCCTGATCTGAGCCTTGGTTCTTTCCTCTGCCTCTCCAAATGAGAACAGGAAGCTCTCTGCAGAAGGAGTCCTTACAGCCAAGCCCTTCCTTGCCCGAGAGTTATGGCCTTGGGTGCCCTTCAAAAGTTTGGTGGGAATACTTCTCACCGTTTAGGACTGAAGGATGACTTTCCAGGGAGGCCGCGGTGCAGCCCAGGGGATACTGAGAGTCCCAGGGCTGCATCCACAACTCCGTACCGTCAAGTATGGATGCTTTTGGCATTTCTGTTACCTGAGCTGATGGCACAGCTTTGCCAGGAAAATAAGGCCTGTGGGATATCGTGGCTTAGAAATGTAAACAAAATAAATTATATATGCACGTAGATTACGTCTTTCTGTATTAGATGCATTTATATACTATATAAACATATATGTTATATACATGCATATATACATATCCGTAAACATATATATATTATATATAAATACATGTATGTATATGTATGGTCTTTTTTTTTGGCACAGAGCTTCTAAAATCCTTAAAATTTCCTAAGTGAAGAGAGTAATAAAGGCATCTTTTGTTACGTTAATAAAATGGCTTATGGAAAGCACCTAGGGATGGGGCTTGTTGCCTGGAGAACCAGCCACAGGGTTAAAGGACTGGAACTTTTAGCGTCATCCTCCTGACTGCCGGAAAGGGGAGAGGAACCAGAGGTTGAATAGTGACCAATGGCCAAAGGTTTCATCAGTCTATGATTTAATCAGCTGTGCCTGTGTCGTGAGCCGGCCACAGAAACACAAAGGAGAGGGTTTGGAGCTTCCGGGTTGGCGACCAAGTGGAGGTCTGGGGAGAGCGGCTGCTTGGAGAGCATGGAAGCCCCACACCGCTTCCCCGCCCCTCACCCTGTGTGTCTTTTCCATCTGGCTCTTCCTGAGTTATATCCTTTTATGATAAGCAGATAATCCAGGAAGTAAAATGTTGCTCTGAGTTCTGTGAGCAGATTGCTGGACCCCGAGGAGGGTGTTGCTGAAAAACTCCCCATCCATAGCCACTGGGTCAGAAGCACAGGTGACAATTTGGACTTGCAGCTCGTACCTGGAGTCCAGAAGGGGGCAGGTGTGTAGGACAAAGCCTGTAACCTGTGGGATCAGACACTGCCTCCAGGTCAATAGTGTCAGGATTGAATTGCAGGACCTCTAGCTGGTGTCCAGAAATTGCTTGGTGGTGTGGAAAAACCCTCCAGACGTTGGGACTGGTGACCAGAATCCATAGCACATATCACCATGCCCATTTAACAGACAAAGACATTGAGACAAGGTAACAGAACTTGTCAAAGCAAGAGCGTGGGACCACGTGTTAAAACTTGCCCTCTCGGAGCTCCTGCTGTGGGGCAACAGACTAGGTGGCATCTTGGGAGCTCTGGGACACAGGTTCAATCCTTGGTCTGGGGCAGTGGGTTGAGAATCTGCTCTGGTGTTGCCACGGCCTGGCTTGGGAACACTGGGACATTCGAAACAAAACAAATCTTGCCCTCTCATAATTTCTGTAGCAATTACTAAGAGACCACTTACTTTAGCAACTCTTTAGTATCACTCATGGTTTTAGGTTTTTGTTGTTTGGATGGCTGCTTTTTTTTTTTTTTTTAACAGGTAGCAAAAAGAAAAAAAAATTCTGGGAAAGGTAAGGACCTAATTTGTATACCTAGCTTCCTATAGTTCCAAGGGGCCTCCAGGCCTCCACTGAAACAGATAACAGGGGATGGGTGTTTCTTTGTTGAGAAACTGAGAGTCCCTTGGAAGAAAGGAGGCCAGGCTAGAACTGGCTTTCCAACAAGGGGGTTGAAAAACATAACTCTGCAGGAAGGAGCAAAGATTCCTCTGGAATCTTCCCAAAGAGAAAATGTAGTGCCTTTTATTTGGACTGTATACAAACATCCATTCACAAAACGCTTGCCTTACCTCCAAATGAGAGAGGAGACCAGGTGGAATGGCGAACAGGAAGAGGGAGGGCTCTGGGAAGCCCAGCGGTCCACACTGTGACTCCGCCTTTGAACGACCTAAGGTGCGCGCTCCTCAGGCCCCACCTGGGAAGTGAGGGCCTGAGCTCTTCCCAGCATCTGTGGCGGAAGCGCATGGGATACAGCGCGTGGCCCACCCCGTTCGGGCCCGGCATCCTGAGCCCACCGTAAATGAAGACATGCTCACTAAGTCCATTGATACACCCCTGTTGTCCACCGTGTCTAAGTGAGGCTTTCCTCCTGGAAGCGAACAAACCACAAGGGTCTACAAACCGTGATACGAAATCCGCTTACCAAGTAAGCATGCAAACCTGAACATAAACCTAACGAAAAAAGATATCAAATAACAAACAGAACAAGATAGAGATGAATTAAGAGGCCAGAAATGAGGGCCATATGGATGAAAATTTGCTCAAAACGCACATGGGGTTTGGGGGAGGGGGAAGAGAGAAAAAGAGAAACAGAGATTGTTGGCCAAAAAAAAAAAAAAATGCTTTGGTATGGTGCCGAATTTGAAAATATTCAAATAAATAATTTAAGCTTAAGGAAAGGATGTAGAGTCTTCTCCGGGACTCCTGGATACATGAGATAAAAAGAGATGAGCACTGTCCACAGTGACCAAGCACGCCTTTAGGAAGGACCTAGTTCAGGGACACTGCCATCTGGGGCTGGCTTAGCTCGCTGCAAAAGCGAAACCCTCGCTCCGGGACACGCTGGGCAGCGCCTGACGCTCCCCTGGATGCTGGTGCGTAGGAGGCCGCTTCGGTTTAGTTTCAGCTTGAGCTTCCCAAGGAATCCAGCGAGGAGTGCACGGGCCACGTGACGTCTGTGTGATCAAAGCCCGCATCCGCAGCGTCTGCACGAAGGACCCGGGGGCACTCTCGGAAGGTGGGTTCATGGTCACGTTCCTTCTGTTCAGCCCAGTGCCCCCGATTTTCGCTTTGCATTTTCATGTTCTCTGCTGTTAGGCCTGGGGTTAGGAAGGTGCGCTGTTCTCACTGCTTCAACCAGGAGTTTAAAGAAATAGAATCCTCCAAACTATTTTGATCCTGGACTCGAGGATCTAGTTCAAATAAGAATATATGCCACAAGAATATATCATTTCGTGTTCAAGACGCACTGACTTCCAGGTGAGAATTCATTTCCAACCACTTCTTGGCAGGGTGTTGTCAATAAGCCTGATGTGAGGCTTAAACCACGTCAGTGATACTGTCCCTCCCCGGGAGTGCTGATCCTTCATGTTTTCACCCCAGCTTGTCCTCGGGGCACTGACCTGAGATTTCCAGGTCCGAACTCCCATTTTTGAACTCAGAGGAAGTTGGCCCCTGTGGCTAGCACCCTGGTCCTGGTGCAGTTCCCTCAATTCCCAATTAACAGCTCTGCACGGAGCATATACAGGGCAGCCTGGACCACACCACGGCAGGTCTAAGTTCACGGAGAAGAGTCACACCTCTGCCTGGAGAAGATACCACCTGCCCTGGAGCAAGAAACTTGCATTCTCCAACCCCCTTCTTCTTCTTCCCCTTCTTCTTCCCCTTCTTCTTCTTCTTCCTCTTCCTCTTCCTCTTCTTCTTCTTCTTCTTCTTAGGGCTGCACCTACAGCATATGGAAGGTTCCAGCTAGAATTGAGTGGAGGTGCAGCTGCCAGCCTACACCACAGCCACAGATGCAGGATCCGAGCCACCCCTCTGACTTATGCTACAGCTAGAAGTGATGCTGGATGCTTAACCCACTGAGCAAGGCCAGGGAAAGAACCCGCCCACAGCCTCGTGGATCCTAGTTGGGTTTGTAACCCACTGAGCCTCAGTGGGAACTCTGGCACCTTGCATTCTCACATAGTTTCAAAGAGACAAGAACAGCAGACACGCAGGCTGTAACTCTGCTGGGCATCAAACCAAATCAAAAATACAATCATAGTAGTAGCTAAAGAACAAATATTCAGTGTGCTTCTCTGCCTTTCTCAAGCACCCATCTATAAGGCACATGGCCTGTCTCCTTGAGAAAAGCATTTTTTTTTGGCAGTGTACTATGTGACGGCCTTTTCCCGGAGAGTGATATTCTAATGACTCTCCCCTCTTTGGGGAATAAACACTGTGACCTGGTCTTAGAGGCCTTCACTGCCTGGAGTTATATGCTTTCTGTGTGCTATTATTACTTTTGTTGGCTCTGCCCATGGCACGTGGAGGTTCCAGGGCCAGGGATTGAACCTGCACCACGGCAGTGACCAGAGCTGCTTCAGGACAATGCTTTAACCTGCTGCTCCACAAGGATGTTATTTCAACTTAGCTTTTTAAGGATTTTTTTTTTTTTTTTTTTGGCCATGCATGCCCGCAGCATATGGAAGTTCCTGGGCCAGGAATCAAACCCAGACCACGGCAGTGATCTGAGCTGCTGCAGTGATAACGCCCAAACCTTACACTTCTGAGCCAGAAGAGAACTCATCCCTGCATTTTTTTATGATTCCGCCAAATCAAGGAGTCCGTACTCTCCATAGTCAGGGCTTTTTCCAACCCTGAATCTTTGTGCACGGGATGTCCTGTTTCTTCCGCCAGGACTACTTTGAGCCAGTCAGTTCTTGACATGCTGATTCATGCGACTGTCTTCATGTGACACCCGGCGCAGCTGACAGACCGGCCATGAGACCCTGAAGCCGGGAAGTCCTGGCATTTCACCCTGGATCCTCCAGTTTTATCGATAACTTTGGGTGAATAATTTTCTCTTACCGACCCCCAATTTTCTTCACCTGTGAAATGGGAAAAGCAGTGCTTACTTCCGAGGGCTACTGGAAGTGAGGTTAAATGAGATTCCAGTAAAGTGTCTGCGACCAGTCAGTGGCTGCTCTAGCCCTTTCCCTTATTTTATATTTATTTCCCGTAGTCTATATTTAAAGACTTTTATTTTTTTTTTTTAAATCAACTCAAAGGGCAGATCCTTGTGATCCAAGATTCTACTCATTTTTTTATGTCATTGTGATCTTAAAATTGTGCCTTAAAAGGCAAGGTAAGCAAAATATGAACACCATTGTTAGAGTTGCTTTTAAGTGGTTTTAGGCCATTATAAAGAATACCTGTATCATAAAGACAGTTCGACACTTTACTATTTTAAGAAAATCTAGGCGTTCCCATCATGGCCCAGTGGAAACAAATCTGACTAGCATCCATGAGGACGCAGTTTCCACCCTTGGCTTTGCTCAGTGGGGTGAGGATCCGGCGTTGCCGTGAGCTGTGGTGTATGTCGCAGACGCGGCTCGGATCCCGCATTGCTGTGGCTGTGGCGAAGGCCGGCGGCTGTAGCTTGGATTCAGCCCCGAGCCTGGGAGCCTCTGTAGGTTGCAGGCGCAGTCCTGAAAAAAGAAAAAAAAAAGACCAAAAAGAGTATACAAAGCACAAAGTTGCTTTAGTTTATTGATTTTTTCAAACGCTTAGGAGTATCTCATGCCGTATTCTACACAAAAATGCTAACTAAAACTGTGTGTTTCAGACGTTATAGAAAAACCGTTTCTACATGAGGAGGACGAGCGGGTTCTCTAGAGCTGTCGTAAGAAAATCTCAGGGCCTGGGGTCTTAAACAACAGAGATTTATTTCCTTCAAGTTCGAGAGGCCGGAGCCCAAAATCAAGTTTGGAGTGTGAGATTCTGGCTTGCAGAAGGCTGCTGCTGGCTACGGGTTCGCATGGCCTTCTGCCTGAGTGGGGGGGGCTGGGGCTGGGGGGGCAGTGCCCAGGTGTCTCTGCTTATATGGGGCTAATCCCGTTGAAGGCCCCCCACCTCGCCCCACAGTTACCATCCGTCCCTCTCTTAGAAACCTCATCTCCAAATGCAGCCACACCAGGACTGGACTCCCACGTCTGAAGGAGGTGGGAGACTGAAGCCTTCAGCTGGTAACAAAGGGTCACAGTCATTGTCTTCAAACAGGCCCCTAATGTGGTGGGGGCTCCAGCAGCCGTCTCCCCGCTTCTAGGCTGATGCCTCAAAGGAACGGTGACAGCATCTCAGTCTCCGTTCACCACTCTTTCCAAGCTTCCTTCTGTTCTTTTTTCTTTGTGAAAACAAAGCCCCAAACTGTGGTTTTCGTCCATGACTCCTGATGCCAAGCTCTCCCCAAAACTAAGAAAGATTTTAAAATAAACCCGATGTCCGTGTGTCGAGTAGAAAACTGCTGACGCGGCTTGTAATCCCCGAATCAGCAGAATAGCTCTGTTTCGTATGCCTTGTTCGTCTTTAACTCAAAAGATGAAACCGTAGGCCCTGAAGATAAATTTATAAGCAATCGAGAAGATAGTAATTGAGTCACAGCAAAGCAGTGCGCATTTTTATTCCAAAGGCAAATATTCACTAATTCCACCTCCCCATTCCTGCCTGTCCCTCTTTCCGTGTCTGTATCTAAACAAGCACATGTATCTCCAGCATGAGTGGAGATATGTCAAAATAAGCGTACAGTCTTTTTTTACTTGGTCCCCAGCATATGTACAGACCATTCCAAACTGGCTCTTGAGGTTCGACTCTGGAAACGGAGATGCACTGGAAGTACGCGTGGGGGTGGAAATCACACACTTACTCCCCGTGCAATAACACTGGCTTTGCAGGGCTGCTCTCACACCCCCTCCCACCGCACCCCCGGCCCCACTGTGTATAATCTTTTATCATTAATATTTTCACCTATTTTATACTCGTGGATCTTGATGAATTTAAGCTTGGGCATTGCATAGACTCCAGATTTCAAATGAATAACTCTTTCATTTAGTTAATAGCTGCAGCAGAGCCATAAAACTGTAATAGTTTATGACTTTCAGGATATAACCTGCAACCACAGACAATATAAATTATATTACATTGCACTTTACGGCCGTAAAAGCATAGCCAGGATCTCACCACTGGTGTGAAGTCTGGGGAGGAGGGGGTGGGGAGGGGACTGAACTGTTTATTTTTATACTTGTTGGCTAAAAAAACCTCTTCATCCTATAAACCAGCGTGCCATAATTCTGGGGTGGGGGGGGACGCCCACAAGAACTGTGCTGAAGGCAGTTGTGACCACAAAAGAAAGCTATTCATAAAGAATTGAGGTGGATATTTTCATTCCATCCTCAACCTACACGGCTACCTCCAGTACAGACGGAAAAGCAAGCTCCATTTCTGCTACAGGCGTCGATAATTATTTTCCCGAAGACATGTGTCGTGAGAAACTTGAGGTATGGGAGAGGCTATAGAAAGGCTGTCTATATACTGTCTCGACTTGCCAGGGCTTTTGTTCCATCCTGTTATCTGCTAAGAGGAGGCTGGTGATGTTATCGTCTTTCAGTTGTTCACGGGGCTTCTAAATCCTGCTTCATGTCTGGGCTTCAGGTTAGGCCTCTGGACCAAGAGCAGAGGACGAGCCCCGATTCTGTAAATGGACCGTCTAAATAGAAAAATGAAGATAATAGATAAACCTTCAGAAATGGTAAGAGGGAAAGAGTGAGGCAGCCCAGCTTTTGAAATGACGGAAGGCCACTCACTTCTTCGCTGCACCTGCTGCCTGAGAAGGGCTGTGTTTCTGAAGAGGCCTGTGGTCCGATCTGCATATCAAATAGCTGATTTGTAGATGAGGTCATTCATTTCGCGGTCTGTATGTTTGCTGGGTTGAGGATGGGCTGTTGCCTAGCAGTGGGCCACAGGGTCCCCGCAGCCCCTTGAGTCAGCGGCCCCCCTCGCCCCTTCTGAACTCAAATCCAGGACTGTCTTTCATGAATAAATCTCTGAAATATCTAAGGCACTGGTAAGTTCAAAGCATGGGTGCTATATGACCAGCAAAGCTTTTCTTTAATGGCCTTGGTCCATCAGCTTAGGTATTGTTCCAGGAAAAGAGTCTGCTAGTTAACATTTCTGTCTCCTGCTCACTGTCACAGGGGTGGGTAGTGCTTTAGCACAGAAATACCCCACTGGCTTTGGCCATGCTTGGGAGTAGCTTGTTGCTTCTCATACGGTGAAAGGAGAAATTAAAACGCACTGCTCTCTCTGTGGAAATACGGAAATACGGTAGAGTCAGATTAGATCATTGATTACAACTTCCAAGCAAGTTTCCTTGTTCTAGAATTCTGTTAATCTGCTATGTGTGTGGGTGTGGGGGTGTGTGTGTGTGCACCTGTCTATTTGTCTATAGGAATACATACATTTTTAACAGCAGGCTCTTTTCAGCAGAAATCTGCAAAAGAATAAAATCATGAGTAAGAGTCAGCCAAGGCCTTTGTAATCCGGTCTTTGTATGTTTCTCAAAAGAGAGCAGTCAGTTTACCTGACTTAATTCTTTGAACTGTATTTTACCACGGCTTCATGGTTTTGACTCAAAAAAAAAAGTTCAGGAGCAGAATTCTCTTCTAAAAATTAAGAATCAGGAACCAGGACAAGATCTGCTTTAAACCCATTTCAGAAGGAGCCCGCGTGTGGGGTCGTGTGTCTTATCAAAGGCCCTTTTCTGGGATAAATATCTTCCTCTGTGTGGTTCTCTGGTTCATTATAGCTTTTCAGTCTCCCACTGCTATGTCTGGCCATAGGAATCACTTTTCAGATTAGAAACATCCTATAAGGTTAAAAAAAAAAAACTTGTCAGCATAATCGTGAACAATTACAATAATGCAAGGACAACGATAAGAGGGAAAAAAGCTAGGGTTCATGAGTCAGCTGACAAAATATCAGAAGTTGGGTTAGACCTAAGGTTATCGCTCCCTGAATTAACTTAGTTATCTTTCTTGGACACGAAAAACCAAACAATATATAGAACCGTAACTTTGCTGATTTAGAAAACTATTTCAGTGACGTGTGGTCAGTAAGTCATGCTTTCTCTGATTGTGGAAGGGCCATTTAGGGGTACTTAGAGAGGAGTAAATTTGTAAACAATGAAACTAACTCAGTATTGCCTTTTCTGTGCTTTTTTTAAGATTGGCAATCCTACTGAATAATGTTGAGACATAAAATTTTGAATGCCTTGCAAAGCTGACATACAAGTATGGACATAATGGTCTACGTTTGCATAAGAGTTTAAAGTTCATTCATTACCCCTTTCAAATATTTCACTTCAGTTGAGCCTCGTCTCCTCCACAAGCAGAAACTGAGACTCCGGGAGCTGGGACTTATTCAAGGTCCTTTAGCAAACCTGGAGCCAGTAAAAAATGTGATTTTCTCACTCTTGCATTAAGTCTCTGCTGTGGCATTCCCCAACAGAGAGCTCTGAACGGAGATCTCTGGAGATCTCTGGGCTGATCTCGTAAAGAAATACTATCTTAGGATAATTATTCATAGGTATACATGTGTTTATATAAAATACATATATATACATAAGTGCGTAGTCAGAAAGCAAATCATATTTTTCCAAAGTGGTATTTTTAATGAAAGTATACACTAAAATGCAACATTGCATGTCTTGAATCCGATTCTGGAAATACGGTCTGGCCCTACATGTTGTGGAAACAGCAGACAATCAGTTTCTTCCATAAGAAAGGGGAGTAAAGAGTTACCTAATCTTGATCATTGCTCACGAAAGATGCGTCCTCGTATATGCATCATCTAATAATAAAAACTTCGTAACACGAGGTACTCACCCAGCCCGGGAGGAGTGGAATATGCACCTAGATACAGCCTGATCTGTGACCCCTTTTACAGACCCGAAGGCTTTGGAAACTGAAGCTCTTGGCCACAGGTTAATGAGACGCAGGCGGGCCTGGGGCCTAGTGATGATGCTCAGAGAAAGGATTCAATTCACGCAGCAGTGAAGAGGTTAACGTCAGTCGTCTCCTAGGGAACCAGCAGCGACAGTCTGCCTTAGAGTTCTGGGGCGATTATTGGTCTGCTGTTTAATAAAGTAAATGCTGATTGCTATTGATGATTCCTTTTTTTTTTAAAGTCCATTTTTTGTTACTGCATCCGGTGCAAGCTCAACTAGCATGTTACAAACACAGAGTTATTCTTCGTGCTGGGGGAACTAAAATATGATTAAAAAAAATCAACAATAGCAGTATTTGCAAAAATGTTCTAACAGTGGGTATATTGACACTGACTTAGATTTCAATACATTCATTGTGGAATTCCAAAGAAAATAACATGAGGTGTCCCCACCTCGTGAAACCATTTGTAAAGATGCAGCACCGTCATCTCTGCTAACGAGAAAATGTTGATGTCTGTTATTTACGCATAACTGGATTTTAGGGTATTGGATGTCTTGTGACACAGTTGCCCATTAAAAAAAAAAAAAAAAAAAAAAACTGGAATCTTGATCTTGAAAATAAACCCAAACAGAATTACGCATACCTCCCATTCACAGACACACACACACACAGATTCATTCAAACTTCCAGCGTTTTCCCCTGTCTTTCAAAAACAGCTTTTCTGTGTGTTGTGATGTTGACAAGAGGTAAGAGGGAAAAAAAAAAAGTGTCTCTGAGCTTAGTGAGGAATTAATCTGCAGGCTGAGACCTGGGGAGGGGGAAATAAAACCACCACAGAGCTGTTCAGGTTAGAGGGAAACATTTTTTATTTCTGCATAATAAAGAACCGGTCGCCCTGCCCGTAAGGAGACAGCTAGTTTGCACTCTTTTACTAGAAAACTGACCTTTGAAGCTGATTCTGTTTGTTTCTTGGCTAACTGATGGCTGTCCCCAACTAGGCCTGATAATAATGTAAATACACACAGGCAGAAGAGATAATGACTTCTTCGATCTGTGTGAATGTAAAATCCAGGGACGGGGCACCGTAAACGGGGCCCCAGTTTCCCGAGGGCAGAGGCAGGGCCGGTCTGGGGCAGCGGCTAAGGGCACATATGCCTGAGGAGCTTTCTGAACACATGGCTGGTGCTCGGGTTTGTGCTAGGAACCCAGGAGGCTCTTATCCTACAAAAGAGCTTTGTTAAGCCAAATCTTTAATTCTGAGAGGAGTGCCTAATTTACACCCCGCCGCAGGCTGGGTTTTTTGCATCTGCTATTTTTGCAACATTTCTGAGGTATCCCTTTGTTTTTGGAGTTGCCAATGGAAAATCAAAGGCTGGCTTTTCCCCTCCCCCTCGTAATCTCCCACTATTTTGTCATCCTCACTCGGCTCAAGATTTTGAAAAATCAACAACACGATTCTCAGATCTAAGGAATAGACAGCTCGAAGGAATGTGGGTGATTTTTTTTTTTTTTGCACCAAGTATATATTCGAGTAGTGAATATTCTGTGATGTTTCTGACATCGTTGATACGTAACCCTGTGCTTTTCTTAATAGGATTTATGCTTGTCAGCTTTCTATACCCCTGCCATGCTGGATGCAGACGGGCAGGTTTCCCCTGGTAACCAGGGCCGCTCCGCTCCTCCCGAGCCTGAAACAGGCGAGGCTGGGCCAGCCCGTCAGCTGATACATAAACATGACAGGCTCACATCTGCGTGGCTGAGGTGGCCAGCCTCAGACTGCATTTAGATTTTCTGATCTTTGAGCCAGATACTTCCATCGACCTTCCCTTTGAAACAGCACTACCGGAAGACGAGAGAAAATTCATTCTTGCCGGATTCAAACCGATTTCTAGGCAAATGTCACCCCGAGTCCGAGGAGGAGGGAGGAAGCGGAGCTCCTCCTGCTCAAATTGAAAAGGTTATTTCACCGTCTTCAAGATGACTCGGAGGGGCTGGCGGGGCTGCGCCGCGGCCTGAATGCGGCCGTTGCTAGGAGACCGTCCAGCTTTCCGAAGGCAGGGCTTTGCCTTATCTCTAATTGACAGCTCCTCACCCTCAGGGTCGAATTCTAACCTTGAGACCGAGACTATAATGAGAGGGCAGCTTGCCCTCACCCCTGTTTGGAGCTCAAGCAAGGAGATTACCAGCGGCCTGGGTTGGGGGGTTTTGTTCCGCTGCTTTAGGGCGGAGGGGGCACCCAGGGGAGCCGGGCTGCCTGTCTGCGGCCCCGCTTGGCTTCGCTGGGGGCTGGTTCGATCCAGTCCACTTGAGTAAACTTTCCCTCTCCTTGAAGAGGGTCTCCCTGCGAGATGAGAAGGGCGTGCAGTGAGGAGAGGCCCTCACTGAACTTGGAAATGATTTGGAATTTGAGCAGGGAAGGCGGATTTCTTAAAAAAAAAAGGGGGGGGTGCAGAGAAAGGAAAGAAGCATCTCCGTGGTCAAAGGCTGACACCCCCCCCCAATCCCTGCTGCCATTCAGCCTGCGCTGCTTGGAGGATAATATTTAGGGCTTGAAGACAAACAGGAAAGCAGGTAGCTGCACAAGGAAGAGGCTGGCAGGCCTGGGAAAGGAGGTGTCACCACGTGGCCCCAGCTCTGAGCCTGTTGACTCCTTTTTCTGAAGGAAATGGCGTATGTAGGTCAGTGTGATGCATATGGAGCCTAAAGCTGACACCCCGAGGTGCCGAGGGATCCTTTGCAAGGGTGAGGAATCTCGGAAGTAAGGCGGCGTGCAAGGAAAGGGGTTTCCAGGGAGAAGACGGGTGAAGTCAACGAGGAAAGCACGTCCCAGGAAGAAATATCGCCACTTAGGCTTTGCCCGGCCCCCTAGGCCCCAAAGACCTATTCAAAGAAAAGAAAAGAAACACGAATTTTGCGTGTTCAATCAGAGTGTTGGCACTTCACAATAGCAAACCCTGATCCCAGCATTTCTTGCAAGAGGAAAATTGTAACATCCAGGTGCTTTCCTGCTTAATAAACATATTCTGAACATGGAACATAACACTTTTATTGGAGGTTGTGATGACAACCTCACAAGGGGAGGATGGCTAAAGGTTCTTTTAATTGTGAGTGGGTTCATGGAATCCTTAAAAGAGAGAGATGATAGCTGAATATTTAAGCATCGAGGTTAGAGACTGTGCTTACCCTGTGTGATTATCAATAGCCTAGACACCAAAGTAGTGTGTTTTCAACTCAACAGAGAGAGTGGGATGGATGCAGAAGACCAAAATCAAAGCATATTCTTCAACAAAATATTATGCTATTTTTCCTCTGTTTTCTAAATATTTTAATTGAAATGTCTGCAAGGTAGGGGTGTTTCCAAAGGAAATGTTATTTTTAAATGCAACAATTGAAAGACAATAAAAATCTACAAAACACATCTTTATGGTTTTAATTAAATTTTTATGAAGGTGATTTTAAAAAGAGGGCATATGCAGGAGAAAATGAAAAATGGAAATAAGGTTTTCTTATACGGTTTTAAAAAAATCGGATATAATTTCCTTTTACAGAAGAGTTTGCAAACGGTTCAGAAATGTCACACACTTTACCCATAGTCACCAGTTGTTTATATTTTGCCCACTGTATACTCAACTTTTCTATGTGTGTGTTGTGTGTATTTACAGATTTTTTTTTCTGGATTATTTGGTAATAGGTTAAAGACTCTGTGTCTCTACCTATAAACACTTCAGTGTGTCTTTCCTAAGAATAAGACGGTTCTCTTACATAATCACAGTACGATTATCCAAATCACCAGATTTAACGATATTGCAAAACTGGTGTCTAATTCACAATTTATGATCAAATGCTGCCATTTGTCCCAATAATGTCCTTTATCGCAGTGTTTCCCCAGTTTCAGATAAATTCCAGATCTCACATTACATTCAATTATCTAGAGGAGCTTTGTCATCAGGTCACCCAGAAGGGTTTAGAAAGTCGAAGCAGGACGCTGTGGTTCTTAATACTCAGCACTGGGAGAAAGTAGACACCCCAGCTGAGGCTGACCCTGGTTCTCTTATTCATGAGATAAACCTTGGCCATGGCTCCTTTAGTTTCACGTATTGCCTACAACAAAGACCAATAATGGTGATTTCAAATCAATATTTTGCAAAAAAAAATATGGACCTTACACAAAATGAGAAATGCCATTCATTATAAAATAGCTATAGAAATTATCATGTGGAGTTCCTGCTGTGGCTAAGCAATAACAAACCCGACTAGTATTCATGGAGATGTGGGTTCGATCCCCAGCCTTGCTCAGTCAGTTAAGGGTCTGGCGTTGCAATGAGATGTGGTGTGAGTCACAGATGTGGCTCGGATCTGGCATTGCTGTGGCTGTGGCGTAGGCCTCAGCTGCAGCTCCAATTTGACCTCCGGCCCGGGAACTTCCTTATGTCCCAGGTGGAGCTGTAAAAAGGGGGAAAAAAAAAAAGGAGAGAGAGAGAGATAGGCTGGATGCAGTGGGGTCTATTCAGAAGGCGGCCTTTTTTAGAAGAGAAGTTCCACAGGGCGAGAGGTCCTGCTCATCTGCAGGGCTGGCAGCTGTGCAGTGGCTAAGAGTCTGTTGGATTTAACTAAACTTTGTTTCTAGAAGGGGTTACTGACTCCTGATCACTCCAGAAGATGGGGCTGATGGAATCAGGGAAAACCAGTGTTCTGTTTTCTGCAGCTCTAATAACTGGGCAAGAGATAACACGTTTGAATTATCAAAACACATTTGGAGGCTGGACGGAGTCCCCCATGAGACCAAAAGCCTACGTTATCAATAACTGGTAAGTGGGACATAATAATTTTCTTATTTTATTAAACCAGGTAAACACGACATATAAGTGAAAATACATGCCTGTCGCAGCGAAGACAGTTAACAACGATGGCTCTGACCACGCCCTGTGTTTGTCCCCTCAGGCCCCACCCAGAGATAACAGGCTGACATTCCAACAGACTCACAACGTTTTCCTCCTCTGCTTGCAGGGAAAGTAGACTTGTCCAGGTAGACTCTGCTGAGGAAGGCTCGAGAAGGAAACGTACTTCAAACGAGCCTCGAAATGTCAGGAGCTCCTCAGTGAGAAGCAGGGTGGGAAAAGGCCCACACAGCAAGCTTGTGTTGTCCGATAGGCCACTGGCTTTAAGATTAAAGCAGAGTTGGAGGTCTCTGGCCCTCACCGGGGTCCACTTCTTCTCATCTCTAAAGGCGGTCATTCGCCAGCCACACCATCCTCTCCATCCTCCCTGTGACCCTGACCTAGTTCGCGTGGCCAGGTCTATGAACAGTACTCACAAACGTGCCACCAGCACGCTCTGCCTTATTCTCGCTGGGAGGCTTGACCTAGGACCACCCCTGGCCCCCGACAAAGGGAATCTCAGGACACGACAAGGCACAAAGGACAAAAGTGCTCTGTACGTAACTTACTATTTCTAATCCACCCTGCTGGCCTCCTCGGTTTCTTTTGACTGTGTTTTGTGTCCTTGGAATAGTTGGGGTGACTTAACATGGGGACATGGGCATTCTTGCGTTTAACCAGGGCTAACTTCATGGCATTCCCTGAGGTGCCTTTTCCTTCATTATTCTTGTTTTTAAGGCAGCTCAGCCCTCGTCCAGAATGTCCCCTCTTGGTTTTGCTTTGAGGTTAAAGCATTCAGTCCCTCGCCAAAAACCAAATGTGCCATTTAATCCATTAGCACTTCAGCTCAAACTAAAGAACACTCAAAAATGAGCACTGCTCAAGAGGCATTTTTGAAATCTCAAGCCCCAACATGACTGATTTGGAATTTCCTGTTTAGTGCCCAGTAGAGCAGATGTTACGGGGGCCGAGCTAGGTGGGGGAACAGAGGTGGGCCCTTCATCCTCTCAAGTGCTGAAAGTGGGCAGTTGGCCCTGCTGCCGTGAAGAATTCATACAAGCTAGGTGGGCTTCTGGTTGAATTTTGGGGTGGGAGCTTTCATTAGAAAAGAGGAGGAAGAAGAAGGAGGAGGAGGAGAAGCGGAAGAAGAGGAAGAGGGAGAAGGAGGAGGGCAGAAGGAGAGTGAGAAGAAGAGGAGAAGAAGAGAAAAGAAGTGACCGCTTACTAGGCTTTCCTGGATTAGGCAACGGCCCTGACCTGAGGACTTGAAAGACAGCAGAGCTATTACACGGCGTGCTGTGTGTCACATGCTACACTATAATCATGGGCAAACCGTTATGGGATCGCAGAGGAGAGAGATTCGTTCTCCCTCGTGGAGTTTGGGATGACTTCACAGAGGAAGTGACATTTGCACTGGCACTTGAAAAGGAAGTGTGGCTCTGCCAAGGGGTTCCGTGAGAAACACCACTCCAGGCAGCAGAGCAATTTGAAACTCGGGGGTGGTGCGAAATGTCACGTCTCGTCGTTCCCGGAGTGACGGTGAGGCCGTGTGGGCAGGGCTCAGGAGGCAGTGCGAGGGGGCCCGCTGCCGAGGGTGCTTCCGGGCACCCTGACACGGTCACCGCCGCACAGGACGCTCCCAGGCACGTGATGAGTGAGGGGAAACGCAGATGGGGAGCGGAGCTATAAAAAGATGACTGACGCTGTCTTCAGAGACCCTGCCTGTGCAGTAAGCACGGGTGTCCACCTCCGACTGGCTTATCCAGGGGTGCCGCTCTGGGGACACGAAGCTTGAGCTACCGCTGTCCAGCTGCCACCCTGGCCATGGGTCTGGTGCTCATGGTCCAAGGCAGTTGACTGAAGTTGGCATTGCCTGTTTCCAGGCTGACTGGCAGCACGTCGCTCTGAGAATGGGCTCAGCACAGCCTTAGTTGTACTCCTGCGGGGAAGTGAAGATTCCAAGCCCTCCGAAGGAGACGGTCCACAGCCAAACCGGGACACGGTCTACCACCTAACTGGCCTACGCTCTTCGACTGGTAAAATTTTAATACATTCCATTGATTCCATCATAGAAATATATCATCAACTGCATGCGCCGTGTTTCCAGGAAAAAATTCTTTATCTTTGGAAATTCATGCTGTAATATTGGGGTAAAGAAATGTCATCTGCAATGTATCTTGAAATGATTCAGAAAGAAAACTATGTAGCTGAGCGTGTTGGGGGGGGTTGGAGAGAGGGAGAGAGAAAAAGAGAAGGAGAGAGAGGGGGCTAAAGCAAAAAGCAAGTGTTTTCAAACTTGAGTCATCTAAGTAAACAGAAGCTAGGAAGACACTGGTCAGAGGCGAAGAGCTGAAAAATGGAAGTTCAGAACATTCGGGACAGATGGAGGGAACGAAGAAAGGGGAGGCTATGTTTGCGGGCAGGGGCAGTGAGCTCACGGGGGGGCGGCCAGGAGGTGTCCAGGGACAGGAGCCGCTCTGCAGCCCCCGGTGAGGGGTGAGGGTGCCCCACCAGGCTGGGGTCCTGCGGCCGTGCTTCCCAGGAGCCAGACAGCACATGCCGCCCCCTCTGCCCTCTGCCCCCTCCGCGAGCAGACGCGCCCAGTTCTGTCTCCTCCGTGGAGCTGCCGGTGTCCCCGAAGCTGAGGACGTGCCCCCAGTGCCGGACCCGGGAGGGGCACTTTCAATCCTCTGGCGCCCCGGGATCTCAGAGCTGGGGATCCGCCCGGCCAGGCTGCTCCGAAGGGGCCCTGACGAGCTGGAGGGGCGCAGACACGTGCTGATGGCTAGCGCTGCCCCCAGAAGCACTCCCTGGAATTCCATCCATCTGTCTTCAGAGAACGGAGTCAGATCCGTATCCTCTGGGTCCATCCAGCTCCCCAGGGTCGTGCTGAGGGTCCACATTTCCGTGTCTGGCGGCGCATCGTTTCGCAGCGCAGGTTTAAGCCGTCTGGCAACAGCTTGAAGTTCCATCTGGCTAATGGAGATCGCTCTCCGGGTGCACGTTGGCGCGTCGCCCCGTCTCGGCGAGGGTGACAGCTGGGCCAGGAAGCTGTGCTCAGC
The DNA here is from genome assembly GCA_004024745.2 of Catagonus wagneri. NCBI lineage: Eukaryota > Metazoa > Chordata > Mammalia > Artiodactyla > Tayassuidae > Catagonus > Catagonus wagneri. The sequence goes on from PVHT021183517.1 coordinate 2,443,528, forward strand.
CTGTGAGCACCCGTGCAGTCTGATCCCTGCTCTGCGGCCAGGGAGCGCCGAGCCCCGGAGCCTGCCTGCCTGGACGCAGCACGGCTACCCTCCCGCCAACAAGGAACGGCTGTCGATTCCAGGCCATTTAAACTGGGAGGCCAAAGTCCTCTGGTTCTTTCCTATCAAAGATTCAATTCCTTATTCCAGGAAAAAAAAAAAGTACAACTCCCATTACCAGGAAACTGTAGGAAGAACCATAAACCAATGACTCTGATGATCTTTTCCAATTAGGCTCATGTAACTTATAGTGGGAAATACTCAGCTGATGGCTTAAATAGTTTTCTTCCCTTCCATTATAAAGAAGCTTTCCATTGGTGCTGAGTCAACCAAGTCTGATTGCTTTGGCCGGGTCAGTTTATCATTTCGCTGGATTAAGAACTCACAATTGCCCCACGCCTGTGACTTCTAGTACAGTTCTTTTTCAGTCTGGAGCGCTGGATCTCTTGTCAACAGACTCCATCCTTCCCATGGAATCTCATTTTCAGAACTGCTCGGAGTCAGCCATTAATACAGTTTCTTTCCTTGCGAATTAAAAAGAAAAAAAAAATGTTCTTCAAATCTCCCCAAAGATGAGGTTCTGGTTTTCAATCCAATTGCTATTTTGTGAGCACATTGAAAAGAGTCATCGAATAAAAAACAGACAAATCCTGATACTGTTCCTCACTGGCTAAACAAAGAAACAACCTTAATTTAAGCATCTCTGACTCTTAGTTTGACTTCTGGGAAAAATTGGGCATTCATTTTTAAAAATGCAATTAGATTACATTTGCGATTCACTAAGGTACATCAATTGTCTAGCATGGTAGCTGGCACACAGTAGGACCATAACAAAAATCAGTTCAATTTCTCTCATCTTCCACAAACCTTTTGATGACCCTCCGTCCTTCAGAAGCCTTTTTCATTCTCTAAATATCAAGAGCGTCTATCTGTGCCAAACGGCTGGGAAACTCGGCTATGTATTTTCTTGCATTGTCTCCAGTTGTGTCATGGAGATTCACGTTATAGGCCTATTCTTTCATTCTTCCTGCTCTGTTCCAACACAGGATATTTATTTAATAAATACACACTGACTTCCCATAGTCAGAGTGTGAAGTAGTGGCTCCGTGAGACAGTGACTTAAATAATTCATCTTACTAATAGAAAAGGGTACAAGACTCTCAACTCTGATAAATATGTAAATGAGCCAATTTACAGTAGCTAATAGAGTGTTCCCCGCACAGCAGGCCTTCAGTGAATGTTCCCGACTTACTGACAGGGAGCGATCACAGAATTCTTTCATTTCAACCCAAGTGACAAATAGAAATAATTCCCACGTTCTGTTAATCTCCTATTTTTTCTATTATATTTTACCAGCAATGCATAGTTTCAGTAGGAAGAGGTGCCACCGTTTCTATAACACGACTGTCAGTGCCCTACACCACGGAGCGTATTTTTTGTTCATAAAATTATGGAAGCCAAAGTTTAAAAAATTAATTTACATTTATTGAAGATCGTATTTCTTCTGTCTCCTTTTTCTTTGTCTCTTCTTCATAAATGATATCTTCTTCAAGCCATCTCTGTCCACCCGGTTGAGTCTGCACAAATATTGGAGACTTTTCTATGCCTTTAAAATGATCCCAGATGATGTAATTCTATTATTTGAAAACTCACTCTTACTAATTAATCCATTGAGCACATACTGATCACTTATTGTGACAGACATTGTACTAGACGCTTAGGATACAAAAATGAAACTGTATGTAAGGGGACGGCAGCTGGGGAAGACAGAAATGGAAAGCGGTGGTGCCATAAAGGTCAGGGCCAAGAATGAGGGACCCCCAGTAAGCAGTCTCATGATAGAATTTTCTGAATTTCTCTCTTAGCGATTTCCAAGAAATAGGAATCGTCCTTGACCTTTTCAATACCTAAGGAACTATTTTGTGAAACTTTACCTAACAGTACCCACATAATTTTTCTCTTTTCCAGAAAACTTTATGAAGGCTTAATTTATCTACCACAAAATACACAATATTTAGATGCAGAACTGGATGAGTTTCAACAAAGGTAAATCTTACCCTGTGTTATGATTGTAAAGAATTTCTCTGATGTTTTCCTTCTAAAAATTTGTACCTTCAGTTTTTACATTTAGAACCATAACCCATGTGGGGTTGAAATAATGGTAGAGATTATTTTTTTCTGCCTAGTCCAGAATTATATGTCAACAACATTATTCTTTTCCCCATTGATTCACTTTGGTACCTGCTCAAGAACGCTAACTTTAATATCAAATATGACAATGCATACTTTCAAAATTCTGCAATTTAAATATTTTTACAAAGGTTTTAAGTCACTTTCATTTATCTTTTACTCACCCTGGAATATACTGGAAATGTAGTTCTTTGGATGTAAGTAAGCAACATTAATCAATCTGTAATGTTTGATATGTTTGTTGATTAAATTATTATTTGTTATAATCCACAGTTTGGGAGCTAATGGGCTAGGACGCTCTTCATTTGGTTTATTCAAAATACTGACAAACGTCTCAGTTTGGATTCCCCCCAGAGCAGGTCCTGATGCAAGGATCTGGGGACAGGTAGTCATGAGACAGAGTGGGGAGAAGAACCTATCAGGTGAAGAGGCAGGGGCTCGGTCCCTCTGAGAAGCTGTGGACTGTGCTCCAGAAACCTTCTGCTGGACGCCCACTGACTGCTGCCTGTCAACGGCGGTGTGACATCCTCACCAAGCCTGCTGCCGGCAAAGGTCCGAGTCTCCAGGGAAGCCTCCAGCTAGAGGAGCTGAGGATGAGCTTTCTGAGGTGGGAGGCTGCATCTCTGTCTTCCCGACATCTCTCCCCGCGCGTCCACTGACCTGTCCCCAAGGTCACAGAGCCTCCCATCCCCTGTCCGTCTGGCAGAAACCCTCAGTCTTCACTCTGTCCCCGCTCTGCCTCAGCCTCCCCAGAATGGAGCAACTTTTTCTCTTCATGTTTTTACCTTTTCCCTAGAACTCAAGGAAGAGCAAACAGACCCTGGGAATAAAGAGGTTTCCTAGACTCCCTTGCAGCCGAGTATGGTCAACTGAGTATATTTTGACGGTTGAGATAAAGAAAAGAGCTGAAGGCAGCTTCTGAAACAACCCTAACACGTGAACTGCTGTGGATCCTTGGTCCTTTTCTTCCTTCTGTCTCCCTTGTTATTTCTGGCTGGTGGAGGGACCCTGGGATTTGGAATCAGGGATCTAACAACCCCATGGATGACAGCTTTAGTCCTCCTATTCCAGATTTCTCTTGATGAGGCACAAAGACATAATAAGCAGCCTGGGCAAGGTGCCACAAGACCTGCGCTGTGTCCGCCATGTAGTCTGTCTTGTGTGTGTTTGAGAGAGATGGGGGGCGTTGGGGCTGGAGACAGCACAGCCACAAGCCAAGCTGGAGTCCACTATTGAGAAGTCTGGATTTTTTGTGAGAAGTTTGGATTTTTAATACATTGGTATCAGCAAATAATCAAAGCATCTAAAAATCTAAATAACCCACCAATAATTATATACAAATGTATTTTAGACAGAGTTCAGAAAGACAAAGGTCACTTCTACACAATTTACAACTCATAAACTAAAATCTCTTATCACTGGAACAAATGCTTAGAAGTTTAGGATAATGGGGTACGAGGCAGTGTGTTTTCATTCCTGATTCCTAAAATGGCTTTTGGGACCTTGTGGTGAAAAGAACCGTGGGTCAAGATTCATAAAATCAGAATCTACTTGTAACGCATCCTTAATTAGCCACAGTTTGGGAGGGGTTAGTGGACTCTCTCAAATGTTTGTAAATCTGGGAAAATAATACGGCAGGAGCCTCCTTCCCCGGTTTTTCACAGGAGACTGAAGGTTTTAGGCGTGGGTGAAGTTTCTGTGTACACACATGCTATTATTTGTTTTCATTTTAAAAATTTTATTATTTTGTCATTGTTGTTGTTGTTTTCCTTTTTAGGGCTATTATGCCTGTGGCATGTGGAAGTTCCCAGCCTAGGGGTCGAATTGGAGCTGCAGCTGTGGATCTACACCACAGCCACAGCAACACTGGATCCAAGCCGAATCCGGGAGCTGCACCACAGCTTGCAGCAACGCTGGATCCTTAACCCACTCAGAGAGGCCAGGGATCAAACCTGCATCCTTATGGACACTATGTCAGGTTCTTAACCTGCTGAGCCACAATGGGAACTCCCCATTGTTTGTTTTTTCATTATTTTAGAGATGAAAACAATTGGCTGAGAGAGTCAAATGTTTTCTACTGGAATAAGAAAAAAAATGTCCTTTCAAATACCAGTGTAAAAAAACATGCAGAATGTACCTATCAGTCTCAGGAAAAGACATGCAATGAGCTCTCTGCATTCATGCATCCTTTGAAAGCCCCCATAACTGCTCTCTGTCTGTCTGATCATGAGTTAGAGCTGTAATTCAGCAAATCTTTTTTGCTTTCTTCCAAGAAATCTAATAAAACCAGTTCTAGGAAAAACCTATATGGTTAGGATCTACCGGAGAAGAATATATATTCAGAATATTGCCTCCAGGTCCAAATAAATAGATTTCCTTATTATTGCTACAATCTGATCTCCAACATATAAAGTGTGGATAAAATAATAAAAGTAAATGGCAGAGCAGAAAACGGAGGCACTCAAATGTAACATTTCGCAAAGAAATAATCCAGATGATCTGAAATACCTTGGTGAATTTTCTTCAAATAATAATAAAAAAAGGGTTTAGATGTTTACACAGTTCACATGCAGCTCTGATTCTCCAGGGGTGAAGCTGTCTCCCCGGGGTGCCCGTGGCCTCCTGTGTGTGTGCTGACATGAAATTTCTCCGGAGGGGTCTCAGCGTGGGGGCAGCTTGGGGAAGGACGGAGGAGAAGCGGGACTGCTCTGTGCTAAACTCGATTTCCTCCCGGGGTGAGGTTCGTGTTTAAATTGCGTCCTGACCAGCTGAGCAGAGAAAAGAAAAACCGAAACCAGAGTAAAACAGCACTCTTGGCTTCCATGCCTTTTATCCCTTCCCATTCAGCAATATTCACCCAGCCCCTGCTGGTATGAGACCTGATTTGGAAATGAATGGGGCTGCGGTCTTGGTTTCCCATGCCTTCGAATATGAGTCTCAAGATGTGCATTTCAATAACTCTACAGTGGACAGTAACTAAACAATGAGGTTCATGCGAGGCGTTGCCCAGGTCCGGAGAGAGCTTACATTCAGATAGGTTTTTAGGGGACTGATGGCAGGTTGTCTGCAAGGCCACAAAGAAAGACAGCCGGTAAGTTGCATCAGGAAGAAAAGATCAGATTTGAACTTTGGAGAATTAAGAAATACAGTGGTTCCGATCGAGGCAGCAGAAGAGGGCTGTAGTACGGCGATATCAGCTGGGATCATGTGAAAAGTCTACAGGGCATAAAGGGACATCGTAGAAGCGGTTGGAAACTTCAGCTGGCTTAATCACTGTACATGAGGCCGGGGGGTGACCCCAAACCCAGGAGTGTTGATAAACAGAGCAGGGGCACTAACAGAGGTGTTTTGGTAAAAAAGGAAAAGAGAGGGGACCGGGCATGCATATTGCTGGGTACCTGCTGTTTCAGACACTCTTACAGGCACTTGATATTTGTGAAACTAACCCTGCGAGAGTTGGTCACCGCCTCAGAGTTGGTGAGTCACACTTGCAAAGTTGTCTGGTTGACTCTGGTCATCGGCAGAGTTGGGACTGGAGCTCACTTCGGTCTGGAACCAACATTCATGCTTCTTCTCGCTCTATTTCTCTCAACACCACGTCATGCATTTTATAGAATAATCTGATAAAACTTTAAAATAGGAGCAGAAACCAGGATGCTTAACTGGGTTCCAAGAGAAGCCTACATAAAGGTAGGAAGTCTGGCTGTAAGGTTTTTAGTAAATCTTCTGCATGGCAAAATAATAATGAGTATGTATCGATTGGTGAATACAAGCCGGCCACTTACCTACATCCCTCCTTCAAGGTTTCCATAAAAGTTGGTACCAGTGGGGGAGAATTATTCCAGAGGAAGACTCGTCTAGGCAGAGGTGTGGTGAAGTGAAAATAAAGCACAGAGAGTTCAGGAGTGGTGCTGGAGTGTAATCTGCGTGTGACCAGCCAGGGCAGAGGCGTGCGAGACCTGGTGGAGTCAGTGGTCAGGCCCCGGTCACCCTCTCTGTCGGTAAACAGATGCTCGCTGATGATCAGTAGGTACTGTTACGTAACATATATTTCAAGGAGGAAGTCATAAGACTAGTTAAAAAAATTACTCGACGCTCTGGTCAACACGAAGAGCCAAAGCACCGCTAAGCTATGCTCTGAGCCACTTCACGCCTTCATTCCTCAGAGACTAGTTAATATCTCGTGAAAAAGGAACAGAGAAGTGGCCACGCGTCCCCTCAGAGGAGATCAAGTCCCCTGTCTAAAGCAAAGCTCTGAAATTGTGACATCTTTTTGCCATCTGGAAATCGGAAATATTCGTGCTGCCTGAAGACACATTCCAGAGAGTTTAGAAATACTTCCTAGCAGTCAGAGTAAGTACTGCCAGCTGCTGTGACAGACTGACCATCAAGCGTCCGTGCTGGTGTCCAGGGGTCCAGGATCCCTGCTGGTCCCTTCTTGCTCTGTGCTGTGGACACAGCCCTTGGTCACAGCTGCCAGCGTGGTCACTCTGCTACGTGCCATTGCCCGCTCTGGGGTAGAAGATGATGAAGGCTGGCCATGTCCTCTGCTCAAAGTTCTTTGTTAACCTGGCTGTTCAGGGCCTCTTCTGGTGGGACCGGAGTGGGACTCCGAAATCCCTACCATGCCCGCCACTCTTACTGCCCATTGCCAGGCCACACCCCTGGCCTCCCATCTAATCTTTGACAGTGAGATCGATTATTGTAACTTGGTTGGCTTTATGAGACTGAGGATACATATCTCAAAGTTATCTGATCTAAATATCTCAAAGATATTTAGAAAACATCATTTGCTATTTTGGGGGTTTATAAATACACTGGATTTTCCAACCTGCAAGTTCTTTATTTCTATACCTTCATCTCCTTTCCTTCTTGCTTATGACCTGGTTTTCCCTTCCTTTAGCTTATCTGTTTCTTGCCACAGCTTGCCAACTTCAGGTAAAGAACAAAATCAAGATGTTGATTCCTTTCAAAAACTTTTTTAGAGTTTTAAGGTCTAGAATGTAAAGTTACAAAATGGAAGAAGATATTTTCAATACATACAAAAAAAAAACCCACAAAAATCATAGAAATATCCCTGTGAAAAAATAAGAAAAACATAAAATACAACAAAACAATGGGAAGATATGAAACATATTCTACAGAAGAGGAAGCACAAATAGCAAATAGACATAGAGAGAAGTGACCAAAACTCTTATAGGCCAACAGCACACAACTTCACACCACCGTGAATAATCTTTTTATCCTGCTCTACTGAAAAAAATTTTAAAAATAAAAATATCTGAACAAGAATATTCATAGACCTTATAACTGAAAACATCTGGAAACAATTTAGAACTACATGCAAAAAAAAAAGAAGTGAATAAACTATGTTATAGTACTCAAAATACAATGATACGATGAATCTTAGCAATATAATTTAAAGTGAACGAAATAAATTCTAAAAGAGTCTACACCAGTGTGAAACCTATTTTGCAAAGTTAAAACGACTAAGATGAAAATTTAAGTCTGCACACAGAAAAATGGTGGAGTGGGTGTGCGGAGGTTTGCCTCCCACGGGTTTGCTCTCAACAGTGATGGGGTGAGTGGAGGAAACTAAACGGCAAAAGGTAGGTTGCGTTCAAGGTCCCGGCTTTTCTTTTTCATGGGAGGTTTGTGAGCCACTTTTCAAAAGATCCTAAATTGGCAATTTGCTAAATGAATACTTGTGATCCACTGTAGATTACTGTGTTTTTCATAGACCTATTTAGATGATTAATCCATATTCCAATCACGTGCACTTGACACCCAGAAACTGGGAAGGAAGAAAGACGGAATGGGGGGGGTGGCCAAACAAGGAAGGAAGTGGTGAAGGAAGGAATCTTTTTTTTTTTTTTTTTAGTAAAACAAGCAGAAAAATTAAGCTTCCTGAAAGTAGTGGAATTAGTCTTGCTTCATGCTTTTCGGCACCAATAGTCAATGCCAGAAATCTGGCAGTGGAGGAATAACTACTAATTTCTCAGGGAAAGAAAATGTGAGCCAAGAATATTACAAGCCTAGTTTTTTGTTTTTTTTTTTTACTATAAAAAAGGAAACAGGAAGACATCCTCAAACATGAAAAAATATGTAACCCCCATATGTTCTTTTGGAAAAAATCTGCTTAATGAAATAACTAATCCCTCAGTAGGTGTGCAGAGAGGCAGTGGCAGGGAGACCGTGCTGTACTCCGGGCAGGGAAGCAATAGGGCGCTTTGCACGGGATTGCGGGAGACAGGGGCCTGACCCGCTGCTCCTCCTCCTGCCCAGATGCCGTCCAGGTGCAGACGCAGCCTGGGGTTAGAGAACGGTTTGCTCTGAACAGCGGTAACACCAGGTCAAACAGCAAATCAACAAAGAAATTGTTGGGATGAAGATACTTTGGGGAAAAAAAAAGGAGTAGTAGTAATTATGAATCAATTGAAATATAGAGTCTGAGCTACACAACAATTACGGCTATGGAGCTGAGTATATGCATATATGTACATGCATATATGTATGTATATAGTGGAATCTAAAAAAAATGGATTCAGATGAACTTGTCTGCAGAATAGAAACAGACTCACAGACTTTGAAAACAAATGTATGGTCACCAAAAGGGACAGGTGGGGGGGTGGACTGGGGGTTTGGGGCTGTCACATGCACACTGATTTCTACGGAATGACAGGCCAATGGGGACCTGCTGTAGAGCACAGGGACCTCTACCCGACAGTCTGTGATCACCCGTGTAGGGAAAGAATCCGAAAGATAGTGGATGTGTGTACATGTACAGCTGAGTCACTTTGTTATACAGCAGAGATGATCAAACCCTGCAAATCAACTCTACTTCAATAAAACTTTAAAAGATGAAAAAAAAAGAAAAAAGTAAGTGAAAATAACTTCAGTAAAATGGAAGCTAAATATAATTTTAGAAACCAGGAGGTGAGGAAAGATAAACGTAAGAACACTATTTTCCTTGTTTAGTATATTCCACGGTAAATCAACATTGTGTAAAAATGAAACAATTATTTAAATTAAATACTTAAATATTTAAAAAGAAGTATAACCATGGCAACGTCTGATTGTTTTACATAATCACCTATTACCTTTAGACTCTTTTTTGGCATCTAATATTTAGAAAAGATTGAAGTCAATAGTTCCTTCAGTTATTAAGATTTTGGTTTTTTAGAGCAGTTTCAGTTTTACAACAAAATTAAGGGGAAGCTGCAGAGAATTCCCAGAGTCCCTACCCCACACAGGCACAACCTCCCCACAAGTCACTTATCAGAATGGTACACTTTTTACCAAGGATGGACCTTCAATCATTCATGTAATGGGGGCAGCAGTTTACACTAATGCTCATTCCTCTTTTTTTTTTTTTTTTTTTATAAATCTTTTTAGGGCCACAAGGAGGCACATGGAGGTTTCCAGGCTAGGCATCAAATCAGAGCTATAGCCTATACCACAGCCACAGCAATGCCAGATCTGAGCTGTGTCTGCAACCTGCACCACAGCTTACGGCAACGCCAGGTCTTTAACCCACTGAGTGAGGCCAGGGATCGAACCTGCGTCCTTGTGGACACTAGGGAGATTCCTCACCACCGAGCCATGAGGGGAACTCCCTGATGGCTGGTATCATTTGCACTCCCTAACTGACATGTTTTCACATGCATGTGTGCTACCTGTACCTCTTCTTTGGTAAGGTATTTGCTAAGGTCTTTGGGTAATTTTGTAATTGAATGGTTTGTTTTCTTACTGTTGAATTTCAAGAGTTCTCCCTATATTTTGGGTAGCAGTCTTTATCAGGGGTGTTTTCACAAATATTTTCTCTCAGTCTGTGTCTTGCCTTCTAATTCTCTTGAAATTGTTTTTCACAGAGCAGGGCTTTTAATTTCAATCAAGTCCAGTTTATCAGTTAGCTGTTTTATGAGTTGTGTCTTGGGTGTTGTATCTAAGAAGTCATTGCCGTGCCTAAGGTCATCTAGGTTTTCTCCTGTGTTATCAGTTTAGGTCTATGATCCCATTTTGAGTTAATTTTCTATGAAATTCCTTTTTTTTCTACTCTATTAGTTTGCAGCAAAACTAATTTTCAAAAACTTCGTAAAATAATACAGCATAATCTCATCTTTATGACATGGTTTGTCCCTGTATTTTTGCTTATCTCCTTACCCGTCTGTTGAGCTAACCTCCTAACTCTAGGCAGGTTTGTAAATGAGCAGTGGCCGTAAACTCACTGTCTTTGACCACATTTACTGACCTATGTAAATTATTTGGTTCACAAGGATTCTGCTCTTGTTTTAACTCAAATCTCAATACTTTTAGCCGGGGTCTGCCATTTCTGTTTCTTCAGCCCACTCATTCCTCCTTGCCTTTCCCCTGGTTAATTCAGTGTTCGTTTCACCGTATTAGCCCCTGAAGTAATGTGATTCTCTCAGCACTGCATGGACAGTATACGAAGAATGTCCTTATAATCTGAATAATGAGTTCTGTTATATTTCTACTTTATTTTAAAACTTTTTATTTCCGTAGTGCTAGAAATTTGTAAAATGTGATGGTACAATTTGTTTTAAAACTATAACGTCAGTGTGAATATATTCAATGTATTCAATCAGAGAGAAATGCTTATCACATTTTTATCACATGGTGACATATGCAAAATGACTGATAATACTGTGTTGACTGATGACAGTTTTGATGCAATGTTCTCTCAAGCAGATTCTGTAGCCAGTGTGTCAGGTGTCAATATTTATAAAATAAGCACGGTAATACGTGTACCTAGTTATGTCTCAAAAACATTAGGAAAAATGCAGTGATATATATATATGAAGTGCTGTGAATAACTTGAAACAAAAAAAATGATATATAAACTCAAGATGGTATTTGAGAGAATGATAATTTACTACGTGATTTTTTTTTTCACCGATGGATCTCAGTTCCCCTTACACCTGCTGTCTGCTAATTGTTCAATACTCCCCCTGAAATGTATAGATCAGTCCAGATCAGCATACATGAGGAGGTGCTATGAACCAAAGCAAACTTTTCTCCTGAGACTTGATCGCAAAACAAAATGAAGATTGTTAAGAATTCTCTCACCTTCCTTTATCCATCCCCCGTGTGCTGGCATTCAACTTTCCGGGGGTCCTTCCGAGCTGATCTGCTGAACAGGTTTCCTCTTCCTTCTCTGTGTCCCAGGCTCCATCCGCTACCCAGCCCCCACAAACCCTGGAGGCACAGAAAAGGGGACCATGTACTTCCACAACCTGATTCTGTGTGTACCATTCTCTCTGCTGGAATTAAGTAATCTCTTCCTTGTTTTTCTTACACCTGAGATTTTATGCTCATTCTTCAATGCTGGACTCTGTACCATCTCCTCTGAGAACCTTTCCTGGTGCCCTCAGAGACTGCGCTGAGGGCACCAGGGAGACACACACTTCTGAGTTTCAGCAGTGGGGCTCAGAGCCCTTGTAATGTTCCCATCACTGTGAAAGTACGGGCTGGGTTTCGGTGTGCTCTCCGCTTCCTATCAAATGTATTAAGTCTTTAAAAAAAACCTTTATAACATTTTAATAATTTTGTTATCGTTACCTTTCAAGAAAGCTATTCAGGAGTTCCCATTGTGACTCAGCAGAAATGAATCTGACTAGTATCCAAGAGGACACAGGTTCAATCCCTGGTCTTGCTCAGTGGGCTACGAATATGGCGTTGCTGTGACCTGTGGTGTAGGTCACAGTCTCGACTTGGATCCCACGTTGCTGTGGCTGTGGTGCAGGCCAGCGGCTATAGCTATGATTTAACCACTAGCCTGAGAACCTGCATATGCTGCAGGTGCAGCCCTAAAAAATACAGAAAAAAGAAATAAAGCTATCTGGCTTCCTATAGTAGGTCAAGAATGGTTGAAAAGGAGGAGTTCCCACTGCTGTTCGGCAGGCTAAGAACTCGACCCAGTGTCCCTGAGCACACACGTTCCATCCCCGGCCTTGCTCACCAGGTTAATGATCAGGCATTGACACAAGGTGTGGCATAGGTCACAGGTGCAGCCCTAGAAAGAAAAAAAAAGGTTAAAAATCAAGTGAAATATCGAGTAACATATGAAACTTACGATTGAGAGTTGGGTTAAATAATTTTCTTTTTTAACAGTAGAGTCTCATATTTTAAGCTATATTAAAGAAAAAGGTATGCACAATTCCAGTAATATGGGACTCTGTCAAGATGATATAGAATTTCATATTTTTAAAAAGAGAGAAATCCTTGCAAAGACAAAAACACTCTATGGCTGCATAGCCTCTGAAGTGAGGTTTTTAAATGATTAACTTTAATTATGAATGTGATTGTAAGATATTAAAATTAATGGCCCAATTTTTAGCTAAAATTAATTGAAAACGATGCTTAATGCACAGGTTGCTTAGCAATTACATTTTTTTACTAGACCTTTCGTTCTTTTTACTCTATTATTAGAGTATAGTTGATTTACAGTGTTGTGTCAATTTTTGCTGTACAGCATAGTGACCCAGTCTTACGAATATGAGTAAGTCTTGATACCATTGACAGGAAGTGTGGTTCTTGTACACATGGTGGGTTGAAAGGAATTGCATTACAGTGAAATAAAAACCAAGTTTAGAATTGCATGGAATAAACTCCAGGTGGGTGGTCTAAGAAGTACAGTCCTGATTAACCCAGCCGTGAGGTCCTGGTACCCAGGCGAGCACATCTCTGCAGAATTAACTGGGGGTGACTCCATCCCCTGGCTCTATTTTTTAATTCTATTGATTCTATTTATTGCCTTACCGGGCTCTTCCTGGGTAAGAAGGAGCGATGCAGGTAAAACAGTGTATTTTAGAAGATCGCCCAGCACTATGCTTTACTTTGTATCTGTTTCCTGTTCGAACCATATTGTAATAGCCTCAAAGCCTCTAGAACATAAGCTTTGCATGAGAGAAATTGTCTCTGGATCTGGCATTTGCCGAAAGTTAGATAAAAGCAAGTTCTAGATTTGTCTCCTCTGACAGGCTTTGGAGTTGATAACAGCCTCAGTATCCAAAACGTGTGTCTTTTTTTTTTCTTCCTCTTTTTAGGGCCACACCTGTGGCATATGGAAGTTCCCAGACTAGGGGTTGAATTGGAGCTAGAGCTGCCTGCCTGCACCACAGCCACAGCAATGCCGGATCCGAGCTGTGTCCGCTGTGTCCGCGACCTGCACCACGGCTCAGGGCAACGCTGGATTCTGGACCCACTGAGCAAGGCCGGGGATGGAACATCCTCACAGATACTAGCTGGGTTAGCTTCTGCTGCGCCACAATGGGAACTCCAAAAACATGTCTTGAGTCCTGTTGCCTGCAGGCTAACGCCGAGTGAGACAAACGGAGCGTACATCTGGGAGCAGGTAAGAGGCCACGGGCCGGCTTACCTCCCAGACAGGGCACAGCCCTGTGAGACCGTGGGTATTGGTTTGCTTGGAAAGAAGCCTCCACCGCATGGGGACACGGGCTCTTTCTCGTGATCCCTGGAGAGGCAGGCACACAGGAGACCGCCTTGGAAATAATACCCATAAGCAAACAGGAATAAACAATGGCCGGTGACACCACCCTTCCTTCTGTCCTTACCTAGTGCCAGACACCATCTGTGTGCTGGCTCATACACTCTTCCCAGCCCCGCAGTGTCGGTGTTGATGGCTGTGCTTTGCTGCTGTGGATGGTAAAACTCAGAGAGGTTGAAGATTTTGACCGAGTTCCAAGATCTGCAAGAGTCAGTGGTTGGCTTACTTCACTATCATGTTACGAGAAATTCCTGGGCTACTTTTGCATAGGTAGAGTACCAAGAATAAATCAAGGACTTCTCTTATATTAGACATTCTCTGTGCAGCATCAACTTCAAAGAGCATTTTTGGCTGTTACCTGCGTAATACTATCCATGCAACACAAGCTGAGAAATCCCAAATGAGCATGAAATTCCAAACTTTCTGACTGACGGCATTAAAACTGAATTATTAAAGGAGTTCTCATTATGGCTCAGTGGTTAATGAACCCAACTAGTATTCTTGAGGACACAGATTCGATCCCTGACCTCGCTCAGTGTGTTAAAGGTCCGGTGTTGCCATGAGCTGTGGTGTAGGTCACAGACATGGCTCAGATCTGGCATTGCTGTAGCTGTGGTATCTGGCAGCTGCAGCTCCAATTCAACCCCTAGCCTGGGAACTTCCATATGCCATGGGTGCAGCCATAAAAAAGACAAAAAGACCAAAAAAAAATTGAATTACTAAGACATCAGAGGTTCCAAAACCCAAAAAAGCAATGCATGTTCTCCCATAGAAAACAAACTCCCAGCCTTGAATGAGGTGCAGGCCAGGCAGGGTTGGAGGGGTGTCACCTGGGTCACCTGTTTCTTTAGCCTGCATCACCTGGGGATAGCCTTGCTCCATACGGTCAACGCTGAATTTGGTTTAATTCGGGAGCTTGTTGCTGAGAAGCTGCTCTTCCCCATATCACCACGCCTGTGAGTTTAACTGCCCTTATTTTCTTTTAGTTCAACCTCTGTCTCAGGTCTCGGATTTAACTTTTGCTTCTACTTTGAGAGCTATGACAGTATCAGTGGGAACCCGGTAATGGGAATGGATTAGGACTTGACTTCTACAAATCACGGTCACGTACATCATCTCACTTGATTCTTAAAAAGACTTGAGAAGAAAACTGGCCAAAGATAGACATCTCTGTTTCACAGATGAGGAAACAAGATCAAACTTAATTGTTCAAAAATCTAACAATTAGCACTTGTCCACTGGAATTTTTTGACTATGTGACTTTTGAAAATCACTGTGGACACTAAGTTTTGGGGGAAGCATACCTTGCCTTGTAATTCTGTACTTAATTGTGTCATCATGATTTATTTTCTTGGAAATAAACTTATGATTTGCCAGAAAGTTCTTTTTTTAAGTTATTTTTTTCCTCTCATTTTCTTGCTCCTAGAACATACAATCTTCTTAGCATTCTGGCTCTTTGACTACAGGGTGCCGCTCTGGGTCAGGAACACAGTCATTGATAATTATTTCAGCATGGCCTCCAACACCAACTCCAGGCCCGCTTTCTGGTATGTGATTGCCTCACTCCTTAGCTCTGGGAACCATGCACATTGTGCACTAATTACTTTGCAAGTAATTCACTGTGGCTCAGTTCAACCATAAAGCAGGGAAATGCTTGTTGGGGATGAGATATGGAATTCTGCTCACTGGTGAGATGAAAAATGGACAGCCTGAGTCGACAGAGGATTGATGGTAGTGTTTCTGGGTAAGTCATATTTTTTGTGAATCTCTCCATGAAAGAGTTTTAGGGTCCATATCGGGTATGTGAACCTAGTACGCTATAGAATTAATTTTTCTCCAGTAGTGACTGTCCTGATGTAGCCTTATGAAAGTCATGTCTGTGAGCTCCTCGGGTCCAAGCATATGTTCCGTCTCTGGTGTCCATGACCCCAAGAGTCCAAGGGTCAGGACAAGGCAATACCTCCAAGTAAAAGCCAATATCGGGGCTTTGGAAAAACGCCAGGTACACAAAGGGGCTCAAAGAAAGCTCAGGTCGGCTTTTCAGAAACATGAGTCAGGAGGTCTGTAGGTAAAGTGAGTCAGAAACAAGTGAGGTTGAGGTGTGGGGGCTTGGCGGCGCCCATCATCTCCTGCCCCGGGGTGGCCTCAGGTTGACCCCGAGCGCTGCTCCGAGGCCTGGAGGCTGGGCAGCCTCGTGACGAGCTTCATCCCAAGCCGTGATGAGGCACCCATCCTGAACCCGCGCTGCTCTGCTCACAGAACCTGACGTTCGCCACTAATGCAATCCAAGGGGACACTGAAAGCTAAACAGCGTTATTAATCGTGACAGAAAGCTTTTAGCCGGACTCCCTTATGTGTTGATGGCCACTGTTTATCATATTTTACTTGTTGCTTTCAAACTTCCCTTGTCAGAATGAATCATGGCTGAGGGGAAGGGGACGAGATTAGAGACAACACGCTCTGTCTAATTGCAGTTGCCCCTCATCAAGAGGCGGGAGCAACGGTAAGCAGAAGGAACAGGCAGGCTTGTCTGGGGATCAAAAGTCATTCTCTTGGCCAGAATCTGTCACGGGTGCACCTGGATCCATAAGAACGCGGTCTGCCGTGTGGACCATTTCCTTCCTGCACTAAGGGGGCAGGGTTTAGGTGTGCCTCTTGCTATCTGGTGGGTTGATAATGAAGATTAATTGACTCACCCCTTAGCTACATAAATTAGTGTACAGAAAAAAAAAAAAAGAATCTTGCTTCCCAGAACCTGTCTTTCAAGCTGCCTTATTTAGGCTCTTCCTGTGGGCCAGGCGGCGTGTGGACGAGCACAGGAGCGACTGCCTCTTGCCTGCTGATCCCCCTCATCCTGAATCACCAAGTGCACTAGAATAAACACACGTGAGCTTTTAACGGTGTTTCGTATGTCTGTTTATTGCTTTCTTACCTTGGTCCATTTCACCTGTGACCATGATAGATTCAACATGCTTAATATTCTTAGAGGAAGAAAAGAATTCAAGAAAACTTAAGTAATAAAAAATCAATATTTTGATAAATACAGAACTCACTAATTAGGCAGCTAAAATCAAAACATTCTTTAGAACAAAACAATACAAAACATAGATATTTAGTTCTTTAAAATGAATAGGATTCTCACCCTTTCCATGCAAAGGAGCGAAAGATTGTTCAAGGTGAGGATTACATGGTGTGAGTGGCAAAGATGAGACGGCCGAGTGCTGAGACTACCCTGTGAACCTCGCTTAAACCTTCAGAGACCATATTGCTTTGCTGTTTACGTTACCTCTGCTGCATGGCTCTCTGATATCGAAGAATATCCCGTGGACCCAAGAACCAGGAAACAGGAGTTCTAATCCAGCACTAACAGGGGCTGTTTAATCTCAGTCCTGGCAGGTAATATCCCCAAGCTTCCTCCGGACAATGTCCCTCAACTGCACCAAGAGGAAATGGACCAGACGCCCTCCAGGCTGTGATTGCCTGACCATCCCCTCTAGTCGAGCTCGCCCTCTGTGACTCGGGCTAGTTAACACTGCTCACCTTCACTTAACTCAATGCGGATGGACCTTTAAATCACAGGGTGTGGTGGAGAGTACATGGAACAATCAAACAGATGAGATATTTACTATAGTACTTGGTGCGGGGGGAGCAATAATCTTAAAACATGAGCTATTGTTATGGCTCTCGTTATTCATGAGTAATCATGAGATAATACGGATGGTAAGTGCTTTTAACTGAGAAGCAAAGGGAAATACAAGGCAAAAAGATGCTTTGCAAATTTGAGTTATGGGAAGGAATTAGGGAGAAACTTTGATTCAATACAGAAATGAAGAATGACCAAGAAAATAGCATGCGGGAGGGTGACGTGTGGGTCAAAAAGTGAGTGGAAAACGGAGGGAAGAGAGTAAGTGGCTGTGCAGAAAAGTGAGTCTGTTCAGTTACACTGTGGGGCATGACAGTGACAGAGGGGCATATGCTGGGCAGTGTAGCCCTGGGTCTTCAGGCGGGGTGTAAAGACAGGGCACGATCTCTGCTATGAGTCACAGAAAGAATGAGGAAACTCCTTGGGTGAAAGTCCTCACTTCCTCCTCCACACATTGCCAGGAAGAAGGCTGCCGCCAGCGTGAACTTCCTGGCTTCTTTGCCACTGCTTTCTCTTTCCTCCCTGCCAAGAACAGGGAATTGATCTGAACTGCTTGGTAGTGACAAGTTTGCATCCACTCTTCGTAGCTGGACAAAGCCACTCTATTAAAAGATGTACCACTGAGGAGTTTGGACTCTTCCATTTCCTTCTGAGATAGTGGGAAACAGTCTTCCTCCGTAGGTGTGTCTGCTCAAACCCAAATCTTCCCGCTCAGTTTGTGTAGTTGGCAGTTCCAGGATGTGGGTTCGACTCGGTAGAGGGGTGTCAGGCAGAGAGGGCTGGCAAGTCCATTTGGTCATATATGTTTAACCCAATCTTTCCACCTAGATTTCATCTCTGATAAATCTTCCAGCTGTCCATGCTGTGTCTACCCCTCATTTGGTTCCAAACGGGGCTGTGAATTGGGGATGTTAAACCTCAGTGATGCCATATAGCATCTGGGAAGAATGGGGACAAGGCGGGCAGTGTCACTCGTGTATCCTGAGCCACCCAATGGACTTCACACGGGTCGCCATAGACCTATCACCCGCAGAAGAACCTGAGACATTGAATTGAAGTAAGTCACAGACTTCGTTGGCTGGAGTGCAAAATTTGAGTCTAGAAATTTCTGAGCTCAATAAAGTGGTTTCTTTTCTCATTGCTGATTTTCAATAAAATATGTTAGCTTTAATGTTTCTTTAGTTTTTCCCGTTTCACCTTCCTGGCTGCATTTACAAGAAGGAACAGTAGTATCGACTCCTTTCCTTGCAAAGCACAGAGTTGTTTATATTATTGAACCTATACAAATACTCTTTCTGGGTTATATTTATGATGAGAAGTGACTACATGTATTTTAGGGATTTCATGAAACCATGCTTCAACGGCCCCAGGATTAGCAAGTGTCAGAAATGAAAGTGAAGGCCAAACTGGAAATTCCAAAACCGAATTTGTGCCAGGAACGTGAAGGGTCTTAGATCACCCAGCTTTTTTTGCAACCTCAGCTTCCTAAACTCCGCCTATCGTGGGACAATGTCCAGGGCGTCAAAACCCTGTCAGATACAGCAAGTGTTGAGTTAGCAGCGTTCACGCTTAAGAAAAATGCTGGTCCCTTAAGGATATCCTTGGCTTTGAAAATTCCATTTATTGCAAGTTAGAAGTTTCCTTTCTTCAGTTTATTTCCAAATCCATGATGGAGATGAGTTTAATAAGTAGGAATCACTAGTGCCTTTATGAATCGCTGTGAAAGAGGATGAAACTTTGTGACTAATCATACATTAAATCAAACAGTCCTTTCCCTTCTGCAGTCTTCCCAGGGTCTGCAGACTGTTTCTCTGTGTGTTTTATAGACCACGCTTATTAGCCCAGCTATATGTTTTCAGTTTATTTTTTATTTTTATTTTTTGTCTTTTTGTGTTTTTAGGCTGCACCCACGGCATATGGAGGTTCCCAGGCTAGGGGTCCAATTGGAGCTGTAGCTGCCGGCCTACACCACAGCCACAGCAACGGGGGATCCGAACCACGTCTGCCACCTACACCACAGCTCACGCAATGCTGGATCCTTAACCCACTGAGCGAGACCAGGGATTGAACCTGCGTCCTCATAGATGCTAGTCAGGTTCATTAACTGCTGAGCCACGACAGGAAGCCCCGTTTTAAGTTTATATTAACCTCACACCATAGAGTCTCTAGTCTGCTATTCACGCACTTTCTTGAATCCCACGTCTATTTCTTGCTGGTGTCTGCACAGGTGCAGAAATATTCTCTCTGTCTGTGCCCTTTAAATACAATTCCAAGTGCCATCTCAGTAGCTCTAAAATCCTGTTTGTTCATCACACTATATAAATGTGTGTTAGCATCTTTTGTTACCTCCTTTTTATTAGCAAGTGGAAATGTTCCTATTACATGTGGTCTACCACCACCGTTTACTGCTAGTATTGGGTTATTCTGATAGCTTCCCATTTACTTCTCTTTTTTTCTTATATTATTGCACATCCCAGTGTCATCACTAAGTAGATTAAGGAATGCAGGCTAGTTATAGATTCCATTGAATTAATTCTCCCAGAAACCACGTTCAGGCTTGGGAACCCAACTAGAAGAAGGCTCGTTTTAAGCCTGGCTGACAAGGAACAAGAGACACCCATCAGAGAGTCATAATCACGACCACAAAAGCATCAAATAAATGGTGCTTCTTTCCAGCAAAGAGTAAATGGTTAAATGCAGAAAATAGTTCTAAGTGCAGAGAATGTACTTTGCTTCCAGCCCAGGTCATCTCTGTTTCAACATTTTTTTTCCCCCCTCAGGGTTACACCGCAGTATATGGAAGTTCCCAGGCCAAGGGTCAAATCTGAGATACAGCTGCTGGTCTACACCACAGGCACAGCAACACAGGATATGAGCTGCCTCTGTGACCCAAACCAGAGCTCACGGCAATGCTAATCCCTGAGCAAGGCCAGGGACTGAACCCACATCCTCATGGATACTAGTCAGAATCATTTCCACTGTGCCACAAGGGGAACTCCTGTTTCAACGTCTCTTTTCCTGTTGAGGTGAGCACATGCATGCACCAAGGAAAGGCCATGTGAGGTCCGAATGAGAAGACAGCTGTGTGCAGGATGGGGAAAGAGCCCTCACCAGACCCTGAATCGGCCCAAGCCTTGATCTTGGACTCTGAGCCTGAAGAACTGTGAGGAAATAAATTTCTGTTGTTTAAGCCTCTGAGTCTATGTTATTTTGTTATAGCAGCCGGAGCAGGCTCATACAGCAGAGTTATCGTTCACGTGCACGTACTGGTGGCAAGGTGGGAGGTAAGGATCAAAGAGCAGCTTGCTTAAAACAAGCGTTTTATAGCAGTGTCCTGATTTGTGAAACTATAACACGCAAGTAGGTGGATGAGTCGGGGCAGGAAGGGAAGTCTATCCCAGTGAGGAACCAAAGGAGCCACGAAATCAGAGTATGGACACGTCGCGTGTGTAGATGCTGCAGTGGCTCAGGGCTGCGCCAGGACGGTGTAAGAAACGGAGCTCCTAACCGTGGCTTTCCACCTCCCGTCCCTGGAGGATGACCTGGAGAGCAGAAGACAGTAGAGCGGAAAGGTCAGCGGTGGTGTTCCTTGATGCCCAGCTCTTAAATGTTCCTTTTTAAGAGCGAGTGAGTTAAAGGAGTGCAGTGTGAGCCGGGAAGATGGGCTTCTGATAAATGCTTGATGTCAGGAAACCAACTACCAGCTGTGCGGGACTTCGCAGACGTGGGGTCTCAAAGGACGGATGGGGTCGGGCGGGTGAGGAAGTGGGTGAAGATCTCCAGGACAAGAGCCCGGCTCAGGGTGATTCGACGGGCACCAGGCAGAAGCTGTGGTTTCTGAGGACCGAGCAACAAGCATGGGCTAGGTTTGACTCAAGGCAAGGAAAAACGGGGCGCAAAAATAAGATGGTGTGATGGAGAAGGGATACAGTGTGGCTGCAGTTACATATGTACACACAGGACTGAACCTCAGGTCATTTTCAGTGTTTTCATACAATCAGTCTGTTAACCACTGTATCAGATTTAGCACTTTAGTATATATACTGTCGCCAAAGGAATGGTTTGGATGTAATTATTTCAGAGAAAATGAAAGCAAATCAGGAGAGAAGAATCCTAGAAATCACTAACATGGCCACTTAGCCAAAAAAAAAAAAAAAGGGATACACAAATGGCTCTCAGGTACATGAAAAGATGCTCAACATCACTAATGGTTAAGGAAATGCAAATCAAACCACAGTGAAATAACACCTCAGGCCTGTTAGAATGACTATCAAAGAGACATGGAAAAACACGTGTTGACAAGGATGTAAAGACAAAAAGAATTCTGGTGCACTTTGGGTGGGAAAGTAAATTGGTACAACCGCTGTGGAAAACAGTAGCGGGGGGGTCCTCAGAAAATGAGAAACAGAACTACTGAGCGGCCCAGCAGTCCCACTCCTGGGTACGTAACCGAAGGAAAGAAAGTCAGTGTCTTGAAGAGACAGGTGCATCTCCACATTTATTGCAGCGTTATCTGCAGTACTTAAGACAAGGAAACAAACTGTGTGCTCATCAACAGATGGACGAATAAAGACAAGGTAAAACACACTCTCACACACTCATAGACGTACTGTTACTCAGCCAAAAGAGGGAAGGAAATCCTTCTTTTGTGATATCATGGATAGATTTTTTTGAGGGCATTATGGTAAGTGAATTAAATTAGACACTGAAAGGCCAGTACTGTTTATTTTTCACAAAAAGCCAAAAGGAGCCTAAGAAGACCTAATCATTAAGTGCACTGAGATATCTGGCTTGGGAATCTGGGACAACGAAAAGATACTAGATGGAAACTAAGGAAATCCAAGTAAGTATGGTCTTCAGTTAATTACGCTTACCAATATTGGTTCCTTGATTGTAAAAAGTGTGCCACCCTAAAAAAAAGTAGGATGTGGGTGACAGGGAAGCTGGGTATAGAGTAGATGGGACCTGTCTATTATCTCTGCAATCTTTTGTGGCTATAAAACCATTTTAAAAAATAAAGTTTATTTAAAAATTATTCAAGATATAAGAATTGTTGAATATAAATCCTTGAGGTAGGAAATTTACACTGATGTTACCCAGGTCACTGGTTATAAAGTGCTCTCCTTGCCTACACAATGCTTCAATAAAAAACAAAAAATTCCCATGGCGTATTCATGATAGCAGGCAGCATCTTTCCTCAGAACTTCAACAGATGTGTCTTCCTGGGAAGCATCTGAGGCCTTCTGGAGTCCGTAGAAATTCTCATATGTATTGATGGCAGAGAATTCAAATGAACAGAGTATAAAGTAACAGACGTGTCAGGATGGATTTGACCAGACTCCAACTTCTGGAAGACATTCGAGCTGACACCTGCTGTACCATACGACGTTTGCTCACAAGGTCTCCTTCTGAAGAGTTATAGGACAGTAACACAAACAGAAGCCATCTGACCTGCTACCCCATAGGGGTCTTCAGTCCATGTCTTTATCCTGTGTGTGTCTTAGGCTGCCTCTCTCTCTTTTTCTCCTTAATGCTGCCAAGTTCTGCACCACGTGAAAGCAGGTAGTGTGGGTCAGGTGGCTGTCATCCACTCAGATCACAAATGCAGGAGTTCCCATCATGGCTCAGCAGTTGACCAACCCAGCTAGCATTCATGAGGACATGGGTTTGATCCCTGGCCTCGCTCAGTGGGTTAAGGATCTGGTATTATGTTGCCATGAGCTGTGTTGTAAGTCACAGACACGGCTCAGATCCCACGTTGCTGTGGCTGTGGTGTACGCCAGCGACTACAGTTCCCATTGGACCCCTAGCCTGGGAACCTCCATATGCCACGGGTGTAGCCCTAAAAAGACAAAAAAAAAAACAAAAAACCAATAATCCCAAGAAGTCATACCCTCAGACTGCAGAATTATACAAACAAGTCTAAATTCAGGAATCCCGAACTATCTCACTTTTCCTCTCCAGGGTAAAACTTCCCAGAAGCGTCTGGCAAACAAAGAGCTCCATTGGTCTGAGTAATATTTTCCAAAGATGACTCTCCATTTCTAGGGAAACCATTTAACTTGATTGCAAAGATTAGTTCTAAAATCCTGAAAAGTCCCGAGTTAAGGACGATAAAATTTTCAGTGCAATTTGAACTTGAATTTCTGACACCATATGAATCTGAATAATGCACGTGTGTGTTACTCGTCTCCACACTCACATTCAGAGAATTTTCATGTATTGATGCGTGTGATCCTCCCGACTAGACCAAAGGGATGTGCCCAGGCTCTGCATGGCCCTTCCTCCATCAAGTCCTGGGTACCAGATATCCTGCAATGTCTTGCCTGCCAGGCCCCGAGTCTCCTTGAGGCCCCAGAGGTGTGCACGATTCTCTTTCCGGACTTTGGAGACACAGGGTGCTGTCATTTTGCAGATCTGGGTCTGGGGAGTAGCTAATGGGGAAGTGGTGTGCAGGGCACAGACCTGAGAGCTGGTGCACCCCCACAAAGGGGCCGGAGGTGCCAGCTCAGGGAGGGGCCCAGGGCTGGGAAGATAAGAGGGCCTGTGGCCTCTGTTTTCACTCCCAGAGAAATAACAGTCTCATCGCAGAGTCCACTTTCAATTAGAGTAAAATATTAAAGGAAAGTAACAAGAAACGATTGATGACTTGGACTTGGCTGTTGATCAAGCACATGCTTCGGAAACATGGCCATTGCTGAGGCCGCTGAGGAAGTGAGACCCTGGTCTTCCAGAATGTGCGTGGGGGGCTCTAGGAATCCAGATGAGCTGGACGTCTCACACTGGTGACGCTAACTGATGAGACAATTATACGAGGCTGCAGTAGTCCAGATCCTGCTCCCTGCGGGCAGCCTGGTTTATACAGTTGGTTTTGCTCTTTGAAAACGGCCATGGGTATAAATGGAGGAGTGGGAACTTTGAAGCCAAATGAATTTATATATTTACTCTGACACTTTATCAACTGAGTGACTTTCAACAAGGAGTCTCGACTCTCTCACTATCTTACAGAAATAACACAGAGTCCCATAAAGATGGTAGACCTTGGAATGAGAAACACCAGCAATCCACATGGAAGCAACCAAAACACCTCTCAGCAAACAAACACATAAATGAGATGTATTTCTGTGTGTGTGTGTGTGTGTGTGTGTATGTATACACACCCATAATATGTATATATACATATATATACATACACACACACACACGCACACACACACACACCACCACGGAAAACTACTCAGCCATAAAAAGAATGAAACAATGCCATTTGCAGCAACATGGATGGACCAAGAGATTATCATAGTAAGCCAAACAGAGAAAGACAAATATATGCTATCACCCACATGTGGAACCTAAAAAATGATACAAATAAACTTATTTACAAAATATAAACAGACTCACAGACATAGAAAACAAACTTACCTTTACTAAAGCGGGAAAGAGGAAAATGAATAATTTAGAGTTTCAGATAAATATGTACGTACTGCTATATAAAAAGAGATAAACATTAAGGCCCTACTGTATAGCACGGGGAACTGTATTCACTACCTCATAATAACCTATAACGGAAAAGAATTTTTATGTATATAACTGAATTACTTTGCTGTACATTTCAAACCAACACAACATTTAAATCAACTATAATTCAATAACAATTAATCTATGATTTAAAAAAGTGAAATGCCATCAGTCTAGTCTGGGTTCTGTCAAAACCTTTGTGATTTGGGAAACTTGTTTCATCTCTATGGGTCTCAGTTTCCATATTTATAAAATAGACTATTAATGGTAACATTACCTAACCTACAGCGTCACTGCTAGAGTTAAACACAAATATGTGCCACCAAGCCCTTTCGAAATGATTAGCCCAGAGCAGATGCTCAATGAATGTTGTTGACCCAACCGTGAGGACACGTCATGGATCTTTAGACTTGTCTGTCTCTCTTTTATGCCCTTAACACAGATGCAGCCTTCTCCTTCTTTCCAATTTTGCCCAGTTTACGCTCTCCCTTAAATAAAACATTTCGCCTTCCCTGTGCTTTGTACTTGATTTCATACTGTTACATATGTTTCCTTTGGGGACTAGAGTCTCTACATGTCATAATATGTTTACTTATTAATTTGACACGAACAAACATTTCAATCTAGCAGCTAACAGTTACATTATATTTCTTACTATGTCCATATTTTCCGTGAATGATATCGCTTTGCTTCGAAGGAAAAAGAAAGAGTTATAGCCTTTCCCCTGACCTTGTACTTAAAGTTTATCCTTCATAATAAAGGAAAAAAGCTTCTTAATATCGCTATGAATTATTTAACTGAAGAGTTCAGCATCAGAGGCGCAGTAAAAACAGCCGTCCAGAAACCTCACAAAATGCGAGTCCACCTACCACCTGACACACGCTGTCATTAATTTTAATGAGTCCAGGGAGCCACCAGGGCGGAGTGAGGACATTCCAGGATACACACCGTCAGGGAAGGCCTGGGGATTTTCACTCACTTCCTAATCCACACCAGAGGCTCCATCAGTATCAGAGGACCCCCTCGTCACCGGCCATTGATTCAAAGAAAAGTCGCTCTGCTTCCAGCGTGTGGGCAAGACAGCCGGAACCCAGGTGGTGGAGTGCATTCTAGCACTGTTTTAACTTCTTGGACTAGGGACCCTGAAAAGTGCCATGAGGCACAGCTGGCCCTGCAAGCCCCCTCTCGCTCTCGTGTAAGATCACTGCCTTGCAGGTGGCGGTCCTCCTCCGCCGGGGTCTGGGTCATCAGTTTGGAGTCAGTGGGTCACGGTGGGGCCGCCAGGCACACGGGCTGCATGCGGAGCGGGGGGCAGGGTGGTCCAGGGCAGGGTCGCTGGGTCCGGCGAGAGAACTTGGCTTCCAGCACGGATGGAAGCCAAGGTGATGGAACCCACACCGCCACGAGCTCATCGCGTCGTCAGCTCCTCTTAGTTTTCCGTATCGGTAAAAACTGAAGTGCCTAAGGCTATTTGCTCACCTTACAGAACTGTCGAGAGGATGAATACACAGTAAAAGCAAGTGCTTTCAACCTACAAAGCTCTGTGCAGCCGGAGGCAGTAGGATGATTTAGAGAGGACAATCCCAGGTCAAAAGTCCAGAAAGGCCACAGGTTTCATCCTGCCCCATGCTGGCCGCTGGGACTGCACCTGTGGCTTCAGCCTCAGGACCGTGGATGCCGGCGATCAGGCATCTTTTCACTCCCAGCGTGTCTGCGGGAAGAAGCCAGGCCCCAGGTAGGAGGGAGAAAACGTAGCGCTTGCAGGTTGTTCGGGGTGGGTTACACAGTGTCGCTCAGGGGTCTCACTCCACGGCCAGTTTTGTCACTGTTCTTACGTCACCATCATCGCCTTCACCACCATCAGTGTCAGTTCACGTTTAAGGCTGAAAATATAAAACCTACAAAAGGTCAATTATCTTTTTCCTGCTTTTTTAGAGCTACAACCCCCGGCATGTGAAAGCTCCCAGGTTGGGTATCTAATTGGAGTGTAGCCGCCGGCCTACGCCATAGGCACAGCAACGCGGGATCCGAGCCACGTCTGCAACCTACACCACAGCTCACGGCAACGCCGGATCCTTAACCCACTGAGCGAGGCCAGAGATCCAATGCACATCCTCATGGATACCAGTCAGATTTGTTTCTGCTGTGCCACGACGGGAACTCCCAAGGTCAAGTATCTTGACACAATATGGCCAATGAATGGAGGAGCTGAGATTTAAAACCAGATGCGTCTAAATACAGTCCATGCTCTTTTTTCACCCCACTATCAATGCGATCTGTAAACAAATAAAATCCTGATGTTATAAGACTGAAGTCAATTTTTCATGAATGGATTAGCATCGGTGCAGTACAATGCTGCTTAGATAAACCGTGCTTCCGTCTGCTAGATATTTTATGCAGTGGGATAGATAATACACCAGCATACTATTCAGAAAAGGTTGTACTTCTGGAGTACATTTTTCTAAGAAAATTAGATAACCTCTCTGGACTTCAGTCTCCTGAGCTGCAAAAACAATTTAATAGAAAAAGAAAAAAACAATAAACCATCTTAGAAGCCTACCATGTAGCAGAACTGTAGAGCCGGCCTCTGCCCTTTCTCCATTTAGCTTGTCTAATCTTCCCGTAACCCACACGCAACCCACACTGTGGGGACAGGGCGGAGGCACAGGGAGGAACAAACATCGTCCTTTTTCCTCCGTGACACACTAGCATGTGGTGAAGGCGGTAATTTTCAAATCAAACGATAGGTCCCTCTAGCTCTAACACTGCACACTTCTACTTTTTCTCTAGAAGAAAAATTAAAAGTTAGAAAAACCTACGGTAAGAGTTCCCGTTGTGGCTCAGAGATAACGAACCTGACTAGTATCCACAAGGATGCGGGTTCGATCCCTGGCCTTGCTCAGTGGGTTAAAGGATCTAGCATTGCCGTGAGCTGTGGTGTAGGTCACAGACGTGGCTCGGATCCCGAGTTGTGGCTGTGGTGTAGGCTGGCAGCTGGAGTTCTAATTAGGCACCTAGCGTGGGAACCTCCATTGCTCATTTGTGGCCCTTAAAAGGAAAAAGAAAGGAGGGAAGGAAGGAAGGAAGGAAGGAAGGAAGGAGGGAATTCCTATTGTATATGTTCATGATACAACTAAAGGAATAAAGTTTCCTATCTTCCAGGGATTTCTAGAAAATTGGTGGAAGCATAACGTATATCGTTTAGGTCTACGTATGCATATATCGTTTAGGTCTATGCATAGTTTCAAATGGCCTTTCTCAAGAATTCATTCACATTTGAGCATAATTGTGAGTATAGTGACGTTTGCCTCCTGCTACTGGAAAAATGAATGGAAATAAGCGTACTAGGAATGATTCATAATATCATGTTATGTGGGAAAAGCACAGCACGAAAGGTGTATATTCAGCATGACCTAAATTATAAAACATACATAAATGTGAGTGGAGGGGGGAACAAAAGGCTAGAGGTGCTGCACCAAAGTGTCCGCGGTAGTTTTTCTTCTGAAAAACCAAGATTGTGGAATTTAAAAATTTTCTTCCTCTATATTTTGTAGCCTCTGCATTTGCTGGTACATATCTTTTTAAAGTCTTTTGTTTTTTATTAAAGCATGGTTTATTTACCAATGTTCTGTCAATTTCTACAGTGCAGCACAGTGACCCAGCTGTACACACACACGTATATGTGTGTGAACATACGCGGAACACAGCTCCCTGGGCCGCACGGCAGGACTGCGTTGCTCGTCCATTCTAAATGGAACAGTTCGTTTCTACCGAACCCAAACCCCCGGCCATTGCACTCCTTCTCCCCCGCTTCTGGGGCACTGTTTTCAACATATTTTTGTAATAAGGAACAAAAAATGTTTTCTTTAAAATAGAAATATGCCTTTGGCATAGGACTGCAGCAATGCCAGATCTGAGCCCCATCTGTGACTTACGCCGCGGCTTGTGGCAACACAGATTCTTAACCGTCTGAGTGAGGCCAAGGATTGAACTTGCATCCTCACAGACACTATGTTGGGTTCTTGACCCACTGAGCCACAGCAGGAACCACTTATTATTATTTTTTTTTTTTCAGAGCTGCACCTGCGGCAGATAGAAGTTCCCTGGCTAAGGGTTAAATTGAAGCTACAGCTGCCAGCCTACATCACAGCCACAGCAACTTGGGATCCAAGCAGCGTCTGTGACCTACACCACAGCTCATGGCAATGCTGGATTCTTTAACCCACTGAGCGAGGCCAAGGATCGAACCCGCACCCTCATGGATACTAGTCGGGCTTGTCACACGAAAGTTTCCAGGCACTCCTATTCTTTAAAAAAAAATTTTTTTTTGACGGAGCCCTGGGCATATGGAGATTCCCACGGCCAGGGAGCAAACCTACACAGTAGCAATGACCCGAGCTGCTGTGTTGACAAAGCCGGATCCTTGACCCATCGCACTGTGGGTCAAGTCCTACAATGTAAACTTATAAATAAAAATGCACTTTATATTCATTTTTGAAAAAAAGAATATGTCTACTAAGAGTATACTTATTTTGATATTAATTAGACCAAAAAGCGCTCATAAACCTTAACAGCATTCTGAGTATTGCGACCAGCGTTTTCTGTTTGTGCCCCAGCGCACTGAGTCCCCAGCCTTGATAGCATCAAAGGCAGGAATTGCTACCAGCAGCGGCAGAAGCTCAGGCACCACGATTAATATCTGTGTCAATAAATGTGGACGATTAGGTGGCTTCCTTTATTTTATTACTTTCTGCTCCGCTCCTGGCTTTTCTCCCCCTGGGGACTACCCTGGATAAAAGACCTGGATTCTTGCTTCCCAGGTGTTTGTGTGATCATTCAGTGAGCCTGACCTGTCTGAGCGCCCAGAGTTTGCCACGGGAACCCAGGCAGTGAGGCTCCTGGGTGCTGTCTCGTTGGGGCTGAGCTTGCGGAAGCGGGAGGCCAGCGACACAGTGTCACCGCTGCCCCGGCCCCGGGGAAAGGAAGCTGTCCTTGGGGTGGGGGGGCTCCGCCAGACACCTCTTTCAACATCTTTGTATTTCTGACCCTGCACGCCCCAAAAACTGCCCTTCTTGTTTCGAATAGCAGCAGAAATGGCCAACAGCTTCGTTTTCCACCCTTTGTTACGTTTATACAGACTCATGCATGCAACCATCTGAGCAACTTAAATTCTCTTCTTGCAGGAAAAAGCAGCCAGGGTGTCTTAGGATGAAGACACATCCCCCGTGTGCACCCGGGGCTCCGGGTATGAAACGTGGCCAATTTCAATAAATAACCTTTCTCTAAGGCTGGAGGCAGAGAAGGCGGAAGAAGGCAGACCCGTGGCCATACAGAGCATTCTCACCCCAGCCTTATGGTTTCTTTGCAGCAGTAAAAATCCAAGGGTGAAAAGAGGATAAAGTGCTCGGTGTGGCTGAAGGATTCTGTCTCATTTTCCACACGCTTAATGGACCATTCAGGCAATAGCCCGAGAGATGCTGCTGCGACCCAACATGTGACCAAAGCAAGGGCCCCGGCCTTTGGCCGCCGTGGCCTTAGAGCTGGCATCTACCGCGGCCGGGCCTGATCGCCGGCCTTCTCGGCCACGGAGCGCCCCGAAGCACCGCACCTCCCCAGTGCCATTAACTACACACAGCGTAAACCCTCTGCCCTCGATAGCAAGCGGATTCTGGAAAGAGAAGGAGTCTTTTTCCAGCCTCAGCGGTCCCTCCAGTTTGTAAGGCTTTTAATATAATGCATTCAGCAGGGAGAACAATCAGCAAATCTGAGTATCTCGGAAAAAAGCAAAGCCTAAGTAAAACAAATTCTGCATTCGGGATCCGGGAACAGAGCACGGAGCTTTGTATGAAACGTGATCATTTCCTTCTGCAGAAGGTCCCTTTTGTGTGTGTGTTTCTGTGTCGCATTTGAAAATACCAAGGCCCGTGGACAATGTATGTCGGCTTCCAATCTGTATTGATTTTTCTATTCTTTCTGAATTGAATGTGAATATAAATAAAACCTTGACCTTCATGTCAAGAGCCCTACGAAAAGCTCCCTTTGTTTGCGGAGGCTATCACAAGCTTCCCTTACTGTTAGTGGGGCATGAAAAAGGCCCACCATTTTCTGTTCAAAATTCAGAAAACCCTTTCATTTTTCTTTCTTTAAATATAAACTCTATATAACTTCTGTCAAAAAGCAAAGAAAAGCCCAGTGGGTACCTGAGCTACGGCAATATTTCTCCAGCCGAGAAATGAATGTGCATTCACAAGCGTCACGCCCGGTGACAGGTGGGGGAGGGGAAGGGCCTGGATGAAAAATCAGAACCTCATTCTGATCGCATCAATAGCAAGGCCGGAATCGCGACTGGGATTCTTTTTCTTTTTTTTTTTTTTTTGCATAAGAGCGTCAAATTGAACACAACTGGGGAATAAAATCAGCGCGACAGATCAAAAGAGAGAGGGAGAGGGAGAAAGAACTAGCTAGGAGAAGGGGAAAAGTAAGGTCCTAAAAGCAGAGAACAGTGGAAATGATGAAGCTGGTCTTTTGCAGACTGTCTCTCCCATTCAAACACAAGCATGCCAAGCGTACACTCATTTGACCAGGCTGAAGGAGAATGAGTGCAGGATGTTCAAAATTATCTTTATTGCTTTGGGGAAAAAACAGTTTCAGTTTTTAAGTGTTCAGGAAGACCTGTATTCCGTTGAAAATTGAAAACAAACTAAGCCTGAGAGGTCCCAGGTTCCAGGAGTGAGGAAAATGGCATCTGGAGCCAGGCAGCCCTGTTAAGGGCCGGCTTTGTCCTTTCAGTCGTGCAAATATTTGTAAGAGTCTTAACGGTGCCTCAGGTCGCTCATCAGAAAATGGACTGATAATTCTGATTAAATGACTCAGCACAGGGGACACACGGAGAATAGTGTCTGACTCAAAGTCATCAGAACTATTAGCTGTTTTTGCTGTTTATCCACAAAAATCCATCATTTCTGTGAAACCTCACTGGACCGCTGGGAAAATGGAGGACATTATGGATAAGTGAGAATTCTAATTTATAGAAGACTGTGATTACATTTTATTACATATATATATATACGAAAATAGATATATTTAAAATGTTCAGGTAAACTTCCTAACCTGGATTGGCAAACTGCATATTGCCAGACGAAGCTAATTTAACGAACATTTGAAAGCAATGGATCTGGCTCCCAAAGGGGAAACGTGGGATCGGAGGGATGACGGAGGGGGTTGGGACTGGCCTATACACACCACTGTACGTAAAACAGGTAGGTACCAAGGACCTGCGCTACAGCCCAGGGTCGTCCGCTCGATGCTCTGTAATAACCTGAGTGCGACAAGAAGCTGACAAGGACCGGATGCTCGTGTAGGTGTCACTAGTTCACTTTGCTGCACCCCTGAAACTGACACGACTAAGTCACCTACACTCCAATGGCATTTATTTAAAAAAATAATGGATGTAAACGAGTGCTCTAAAAATTCTCCAGAATGATTTTGCAAGTAACATTATTTCTTAGCTTTCAGTTTGGTGTTAAATTTGCTTGCGATGCCCTGAGAAGAGTTTAAACAGCTAACATAAACATGGTCTCAAGTTCCAAATGACCGGTTACTTCATAAATTCACATTCTTTTCCACATTAGCTGCTGCTTAAAGGATGTGAAATTCTAGCTGAGGGACATAGGCAGTAGGTAAGGCTTGACAGCAGGAAAAGGAAAGCCATCCCGGGAGACTGGAAATTTCGCTGAGGGCCAGTACCAATCGCTTAAAAAGGGAGTCTGGTGTTTAGACATTTGATTTTTCCAAAGCAGATTCTTTTTTCCTGCCCCTCTTTCTTTTCTGCCTCCCCTTTCTCCTTTCCTCTCACCACTCTCTCTAAAAAATAAATTGTCATGTGCTTTGGAGTAATTAGGGATGGAGAAGGCTTCACAATAGAGGATGTGACATCTGACCTGGACTTATAACATTACTATTTTATTCCAATTTAAGAGAAATCTTAAGGTAAGAGTCACTGTTTCTGAGAGACATTAAGGAATAAAACTTCACTCCAGCTAAATTCTAAGGTACTGTCAATTTTAAAACATTCCAAATTTGGAACTTTCAGAATATGAATGCTGACTGCTGAAAGCTGAAACAAAGAGAAAAACTTAAAAAGTATCTGAAACTTTTGTGGATTTGGACTTGCACTTTGGGCCAGGATGGAATACCAGGGATTAGATTTATTTTTTCATGGAAATAACTCAGAAAGTGGAAATTATTTATAAAACCATGTCTTTCAGGAAGCTGTCCATCAGGCGACAAAAAACAGTGGTCCCCGAGAGACAGGAAACAAACCTGGTGGACCCTGTGATCACCCAGCTTGCAGCCTGGAGAGAGTCTGAGGGCCCGGTGCAGGGTGGGGGAGCTAGGTGGAACACACAGACTTCCCAAGGTGAGGGGACAGAGCTGTGAGTCTGGGGCCCTGGAAGGCTTGCTTCTCCATGAGAGTACTGCAAGAGGGAGAGCCACGCAGATGAGCCCCTTGGAGACCCACAGAAAGGTTCTCTCATCACGGATGCTTGCAGATCAGCAAATGCACCTGGGGCAAAGGAATGACGCACCAGAAGCATGGAGGTGACAGTTTCTTGTGCACTTACGGGACCCAGAACTGTGGCTGTTCTCCCAGCCAGACAGGGCGCCCCTGAGACCTGTGTGCCTTGGGTAATGTACAACAGTGTCTCGCTTCAAGAATGGAAAGTAGGAGTTCCCACTGGAATAGGATCTGTGGTTCCCTGCAGTGCAGTGGGTTAAAGGATTTGGTGTTGCCGCAGTTGTGGTGTAGGTCCCAACTGTGACTCAGTTCTGATGTCTGTCCTGGGAACTCCACAGGCAGCTGGCGGGGCAAAAAAAAAAAAAAAAACGGAATGGGAATTGAAAAAACTTCTCCAGCTAGGACTCGCTCAGTTTATATCTAAAAAAATCGTAAACGTGGGAGTTCCCTTTGTGGCTCAGCAGTGGCGAGCCTGAACTAGTATCCATGGGGATGTTGGTTCGATCCCCGGCCTCATTCAGTGGGATAAGGATCTGGTGTTGCCATGAACTGCAGAGTAGGTTGCAGATGTGGCTGGGATCTGGCATTGCTGGGCTGTGATGGAGGCTGGCAGCTGCAGCTCTGATTCGACCCCTAACCTGGGAACTTCCATGTGCTGCAGGTGTGCCCCACCCCCTCAAAAAAACCATAAAAGCAATTTCATTCTCAAATTTATATTAGAAAGAAAAGAAATCAAAATTTTGGAAGAAGTAACTTGCTAGACTCACAGGACCAGACTTAAAACTTAGTACAAAGCTGGAGTAATTAAGGCAAGGTAAGTATGAGAAAAAATATGATAAATGGTTCACTGAAGAAAAGAGTTCAGAAATTGATCCAAACATGTGCGGGCAATTCATTTTTGACAAAGTTGTAAAGCCAGCTCAATGGAGAATGAATAATCTTTTCAACACACAGTGATGAACAATTGAGCATCACATGCAAAAATACATTAAAAAATCATCTCTATGCTTACATTACTCCATAAATAAAAATAAAGTTAAAACAGATCATAGGCTTAAGTGTAAAGCCAAAAAACTACAAAACATCTTAGAGAATACAGAGATCTTAGGTTTGCAAACATTTCTCAGCTACGCCATGAAAAGCATAATACATAAAAAAAAAAAAGCTATTAAAAAATGTTTGCTCTTTGAAAGGTACTTTTTTTTTGTTGTTGTTCTTTTTTGCCTTTACGTAGAGCCGCACCCACAGCATATGGAGGTTCCCAGGCTAGGGGTCTAACAGGAACTGTAGCCGCCAGCCTTTGCCACAGCCACAGCAACGCAGGATCCGAGCCGCGTCTGCAACCTACACCACAGCTCATGGCAACGCCATATCCTTAACCCACTGAGCGAGGCCAGGGATCGAACCCTCAACCTCATGGTTCCTAGTCAGATTCGTTAACCACTGAGCCACGACGGGAACTCCTGAAAGGTACTGTTAAGATAGTTAAAAGACAAGCCACAGTCTGGGAGAAAATATTGAAAAACATATACCTAAAAGAGTTTATATATCTGTAATATATACAAATCTCTCAAAAATAAATAGTAAGAAAATAAAAAACCCAGTTTAAAAATAAACAAAACTACTTGTGCAGAAAATTCACCCAAAAAAGATGTACTGACATCAAATAAGCACATGAAAATATGACCGATAGCATTAATCATTAGAGAAATGCATATTAAAATTCATTGTACTCGTATCTCTCTATTTACATAATAGTTTTCAGTTTCTCACAATATTATTTTTAGTCCAAAGCATTAAGTTCCTCAGTAATATTTTTGTCCGATTTATGCCCAATTATTTATGACTTTACTTCATTTTACTCTCCATTATCTGCTGCTAGCATGTAGAACGCATTATATCAATCTTGCAATGGTATAGATACCTCAATCTCAGTATTTGAATATTTAAAGTCATTTCTTAGATATGCATGTACATACTAAGTTCTACATCACAAGGTTAAACTTTTTTGCTTAAGTAGTCAAGGGTTTTAATACAAATCTATTTAACCATAATTGTATTTAAGGCATTCAAATTGAAGTTTTGCTGTATGCATACACTGTGAAAATACCAGCACAATCAAGATATTGAATATTTCCGCCATATGCAAAATATTTCTTTTGCCTTGCAACCCACATCTTCTTCGAAGGCTACCTTCAAGAAACCATTGTATCTATTTTGTGTCACTATATAATAGGCTGCTTTTTTCTAGTATATCTAATAAGTGGTATTTTGTTTTTTGGTCTGCCTTATTTCCTTCAGCATAATGATTTTTAGATTTATCTTTGTTAGCCTATGTGGAGACATTTGTTTTCAATTATTTCAGGGAATAGCTAGTACATACTAAGCATTACCTACATTAGATCCAGTCAGAGTACAGGAGAGAGACAATATGCAGAATAAGAGAAAGAAAAGACTCATTGGGAGAAAAGCTGATTTTTTAAGAACTGATGAAAGACACCCATCTTCAGAGTTAAGAAACCCAACATATTCAGAAAAGGCTTAATAAAATAAAATGCATATCTACACGTTATTGTGATACTGTAAGATGTCTGGGCCAAAAGAGGTGTTAAAATAAGCTGAACTGAAGTGCAGATTATCTGCATAGAAATTTATTTCGTATTAAATCTATACATTATATTTCAGTTATACTGAAACTTACCTCTCGAGAACAAAAATTTGACTATAATCTCAATATCCGTTTTATCTGGATTTGTTTTTTGCTTGTTTTTTGCTTTACTTATCGATTCAGTATTTTTCATAATTTCCTTTGTGATCTGTATTTTCTTCAAATCTGCGTTCTGGTTTGCTCATTCTCTTTTCGGTTTTATCTAATTTATATTTAACCTTTCCATTGCATAGCTAATGCCAATTATTACCTAATATATTTTCAAATTGTATTTGATTATTTTTTGAAATCTTCTGAGTACTTCTTGATAATTTCTTATTTTTAATCCATTTTTCAAGACATTATTTTACTTTCTTAATCAAATTACATGCATGTATTTTATATTATAGGTATGATGATTCTATTATCTATTTTTGCAGCCCTAATTGTGTTATTTTCTTTTCTGATTTTCCTCTCCTTCCAATTATATTTAGAGATTCTGTATTCATGTTTTGAAATGTTATCTGTGAGGTGCCTTTAAAGTGTTTTGAGTGTGCTTTCCTGGAGAGGGTTGTGTTTGCTCTGTAAAGTGACTAGGGCTCCATATCTCACTTTTTTTTTTTTAACTCCCTTCCTATCAGTGTGCATCAAAACCTCCAGCAGCAGGTCGTCTGAGAAGATCAGAAACCTCTGGGGCAAATGTCAGATCCGGGACTGGCTTACCGCCCAGATGAAAACTTCCTGGCATTTCTGCATCCCCCTCCCAATTACTTGACTTTGCAGCCAGCACGGCAATTTGTAAAATACAAATATAAATTATTTCCTAGCAGTGCTTCTCTGATCATGTAATCAATTAAATTGATAAATGACAAAAATCCTTAATTTTTTATGTCAAAATATCAAACATCAGTTTATAGGATGCCCTAGAATACAGTAAGATATAAACATGTCCATTCTAGCGCTTTGGGCCTCTTGGTAACATCTGGCCACAGCCAAAGAGATCATCCGGCCAGTGGAAACTGCAGTGTGCACATATAATATGGCTTATTCTCGGTTACGCCTCCCTGGTAGAACCATTTAAGAGACAGTACGAAAGAAGTTACGGGTAGTCATTTTATAAAGAGGTTGCTAAACATGTCCCCCCAAATTCATTTGCTGAAGCTCTAACCCCCCTTGTGCAATGGTGCTTGGAAGTATGGGTTTAGGAGGTAATTAGTTTGAGACAAAGTCATGGCGGAGGGGTCCTCAAGAGGGGACTGATGCCCATAAGAAAAGACACCAGGGCTCTCTCTCTCCATCACCTGAGGACATAGAGAGCAGTTGGCTGTCTGAGATCAGGAGGGGGTCCTCGAACTAGAATCCAACCATGACAGCTCGCGGAACTCGAATCGATGTCTAGCCTTCAGAACTATGAGAAGATACACTTCGGCTGTTTAAGCCCCCAGTCTCTGATGCTAGTTATAGCAGCTCAAGCAAAGTAGACATCAGTGAAAGCTCTCAGTGGAGGACAAGAAGATTCTGTTAGAGAAAGAAACTGATTTTAGGGTCAAGAGAGCCATGTCCTGGCTCGGTCACGTGTGGTCCTGTGACCTTGGAGACACCACTTCCCTTTCTGGGTCTCAGTTTCTCCTCTGCAAACATTCCTGAGCAAGCTTATCTCCAAGGGCCCTCCCTCCTCAATTTTTCATGATATTGAGAGAAAAAACTTCCATACAATAGGCCTGCATTTGACAGCCACACTGTTTTGATTTATCATTTATAGTGGAATACTTGAAAATTCCTCTCCAGGAAGGAAGTTAATATCGTATCAGTAACTGGTGCTCAGAAAGGTGGAATTCAAGTAAAAAGACTGGCCTAAGACGGAAGAAAAACAATCAGCCTGAGAGAGAAGGCAACACTGCGGTCTTCATCTGCCGTGCTTGGCCGGGGATTGAAGTAGAAAGGGCCACACCGGGCATTGTGAAGGCACAGGGGTCAAGGAGCCTGATACAGACGAGCAGAACAAACACGATGCCTTGCTCAGCCATGCTTGTCTTGCATCCACTATCTCAAGTCCAAGAGAAGCGCTTGCTCCAGACGTGGCCACGGAAAAGGCAAGGACAGCGGTGGCCCGACCATTTAGCCTGTGTGTAGAAATCGAACTGCCTGGGGTGTTTTTATATCTTATTTTAAATGGGAGTTCAGGACTTTCTCATCAATCACACGAAAGAATCGGGTGGCTTCACATTGCGCCTATGGCTCACCTATGTTTCACTTTGAGTCGACGCCAGATCTTGGGTTTAATCATTGTTCAAGTTTTCTGGGTTCTTCGGTGGCGGAATCTGGATTTCAACTGCTGTCAGTTAAGACTTAGGGCAGTAAAAGTAAGAAATACCTGGGGTATCTTTAGTTATAGAGCAGTATTAATATGTAGGTAGTGACCGACTGGACTGTGAAATCGGTAACACAAGCAGTCCATAAAAACCGGGGCCACTTGGCCGTCTGATTGTAAGCATTTTATTTTACTTTCACGAAATCACTGGGGTTATGATTTATTTTATGAGGTTGCTGGGGAGATTATACCTCCTAGTATTTCTATCAGTATTTCAGAATTATTTGTTCTCAGATGATTGTTGTCTCATTTTCACAGAACAGAAGGCTAAGTACAGTAGAAAATAAACATGTAAAAATATAAGTTATGGATTTGTAGTCAGACTTACCTGGTATTGAAACCCTACTTCAGTCAATATCTAAGAGATCAGGAAAAAATGTTTACCTTCTATAATTTTACTCGATTTTGTCAAGTGGATAATAATATTATTTTAAGTTTCTGTGATTATAAATGCCAAGTAGAGCCCCAGACACAATAGGAGCTATTGACAACCATTAGTGCAAAGGTTAGTTAACTTTGCTGCAATAATTTTTCATAACAATCAAGCGGAAAATCTTGTGGGTTAACACGATGTACCTTTGTTTGGCTCAGGAGTCCGTGGATCAAAGCTGTAGGCTGGGCTCGGCTCGGAGGCCCCTCTGGTCTTGGCTCGGGATGTGTTTGGAAGTTGGCTGAGTGCTGGCTAATCTAGGACAGCCTCCGCGAGGAGACTCTGTTCCAGAAGCCTCTCGTCTCCAGTCTCTCATCTGCAAGCAGTTCCTCAAGAACAAACATGCGGGAAAGCAAAGGCTCAAGGACCAAACATCCAGCAGATACAAGCACTTCCACTGCGTTCTCTTGGCCGAAGCTCATCACAACAACCCTAAAGGACAGAGGGTTGGAAAAGAGGTTCTCTTACTAAATATCTTTAGTAAGAAGAGCCACCAAGATAAATAGCCCAGAGCAAGGAAAACGGAGAGGTGCTGCTGCGCTGAGGCCATCAGTGCAGTGGGTCTGTCTCCCTCCCCTTTCTCTGGGCTTCCCGTGACTGAGACATAAAAACACCATTCTGGGAGTTCCCTGGTGGCTCAGCAGGTTGAGGATCTGGAGTTGTCGCTGCTGTGGCTCAGGTGGCTGCTGTGGGGCGGGCTTAACCCCTGGCCTGGGAACTTGTACATGCTTGTAAGTGCAGCCAAGACAACAACAACCATAAACAAACAAACAAAAACAAAACAGGCAAAAAAAACCCCAAACACCAAACCATTCCAGATACAGATGCCAGATATATCAGCTATTTTGATTTGTCCAATGCATCAACTTCCTACAAGTATGCATGCATTTTAGGAAAATAATTGATTTTAAAATAACATTTTTAGGGTTAAAGCCTTGCAGTAACAGGTATATGGGAGAGAGTAGAGAATAACATGCAAGCACCAGAATTTACAAAGCCTCCAAATTGTGCATTCCTGAGTTCCTGTCAGGGCTCAGCGGTAACAAACTCAGCTAGTATCCATAAGGATGTGGGTTCGATCCTTGGTCTCGCTCAGTGGGTTAAGGATCCAGCATTGCCTTGAGCTGTGGCGTAGGTGGCAGACGCGTCTCAGATCCCACGTTGCTGTGGCTGTGGTCTACACCGGCAGCTGTAGCTCCAATTCAACCCCTAGTCTGGGAACTTCCATAGGATTCAGGTGCGGCCCTAAAAAGCAAAACAAACAAACAAAAAACCCACAAAAAAACAAAAAACAGATATTTATTTATTATTTAAGGCGTTCCATGTATTTTCCTCTGTCTGATACTCTGCTGACCTCTTCTGAGGCTCCTTGATCGGCAAGATGGGTCTTGACCCCCAGGCATAGTGTACGATGGTAACTACAGATGATTCTTGTCTAGTCAAGCTGCTTTTTGCCTCTTGTGGTCTCTCTGCTTCTCCCTCTTCAGACCTTTCCCGGTCTGACGGCAGCTCCCCCGCCCCGGACCTTGCAGGGTCTTTGTAAGACGCCCTGCAAAGCCATCCTCTCTATTACTGTATTTATTACTATTATATTATTACAAAACAATATATGACATTATTTTCTAGGCTTCTTTAGCTCATCAATTCTTCCCAGACCTGTATCTGCAAGTCCCAATTCCACTTCCGTCTTCCCGTCCTTGGTATGATCTCTGCATTTTTTTCCACTCATCACCCCTCAGTCTCTACCCAGACAGACCGTTCAGTGAGTACTTAGTGTGTGTGAGGGTTTGCACTGCATGGATCACAATATTATCCTCTTTTTCCCTTTGTCTACATCCTTACCCACTTCTGTTCGCACACAAGGTTTCATATATTCATACCTGCACCCAGTGTACTCACCTCCTACCCCCTATTACTTCCCACACTTGCACCTGACCACCTCGGCCACAGACGCACTGTAAAGAGAAAAGATGCTCTGTTGGCTTGAAATAAGAATGTTCTTCCTCTGCCCCATTCCCTCTGT
Organism: Catagonus wagneri; assembly: GCA_004024745.2. Lineage (NCBI taxonomy): Eukaryota > Metazoa > Chordata > Mammalia > Artiodactyla > Tayassuidae > Catagonus > Catagonus wagneri. The sequence continues at coordinate 2,484,434 of PVHT021183517.1, forward strand.
GGTAAAGCATCTGTAATCATCTCCTAGAGCAAAACCTCCATGTTCTCTCCTGGGGAAGATAAACAGTCTTTTACTTGGGAGCTTCGGAAGATTTGTCAGCCTGGGTTCAAGAAGCAGTGGTTTACACGAGGCATTATTGTCAACTGCGATCCTTGGGTCATTGATTTCTATGCTTCCAAGACATAAACCCTCTTCCCAGGATAGTAAACCTTATTTTTAAAAGTAATTCTTTTTTTCTGAGAAATGAATTAGATAGACGTATAAACGTGGAGTGGAAGTCTGACCTTCGTTATTCTTCAGTGAAGGCGTTTATGTTTCTAAGTAAGCCTGGAATGGTTTGATGGCCAAAAAATACCGCAAATCCCTACACACAGGTTGGATAGTACATTTTTCTACTGTCACGGAGTTGTGGGAACCTCAGCTGACATATATCCTATCAGGTAACTGATAAAAGGAGTAATAGAACTAAATTCAGGTAAATTTGTAAAAAGAAAGCCTCATAAGCAAAAGTGGAGATAACTCTGAAATCGCAGGTCCGCGATGACCAATGGCTGCGGGAAGCTCAGAAGGAGGAGGCGTGAACGGCAGCCAGGACAGGGGCCCTTGTCTTGGTCTGGGTATTGCTGACACGAGACAGCGGCTTTTCCTTAGAGGGGGCACTGGTCCTCTAACTGCAAACTGTAGAAACTTGCCCAGTGCGAACCGATTCATGCAACATGTGCTCTTTCAGCATGAAAACTGCATGGAAAGCAGTACTTTCTAGACGTTTCCTTCCACCTTCCTTTCTCCTTCCTGCATGTGCACCTGCTATGGGGGTCCTTCGTGGACTAAGTGAAGGTAAGCAGACTGATAAACCAAGCTTCTATACAGTATGTGTATTAACTGAAAACCATCCCAGATTATTGACAATCCACGTGCTGTCAGAGTGGAGATAAGATACTCCTCTTTAAGAGATGATGTTTGAGCTGAGTATCAAAAGTGTGTCGAAGTTCGGTAGACCAGAGCTCTTAGAAGTTGACCAAAAAGAGAGACCGGTAAAGGGTCAATGGGTGAGAGAGCCCGTAAAGAGGTTCCTGTGTCTGTCAGTGTTGCTGAAAAGAAAATGCATGAGAATTTGGTGAGACCTGAGGTGGCAAGGACGCAGGGCTCTATCATGAAGGGTAGTCCATTCCCCGGGTCTCATTTGTTTCTGAAGATTTCAGCAGGAGAAATCAAGTCTTGATGATTTATGAAAAGAACAAGTTGTTTGGAAGAATATGTGAGGGGTAAACTAAGAATTGAATGAAAAAGTGAACAGCCGAGAAGCTTGTGATTCCAGGAATCCAGGTGGAAGGAATCGATAGAAAATTGCTCCTTTCTATTTGAGTGTCTGACTGAGAAGTTCTCAGCAGCTTGTTGGGTTTCCCCGCCCGGTTCTGAACCAAGGTCAGTACGTTTGGGGGAAAGTTCGACCTTGACTTCAGAAAAGATCATTAATCTCCATTGTGGGTGCTGTTCTCAGCAGATCCACCAGTTAGTTAGCACATCGGGGCTCCAGATGAAGACATTGAAAAGAAACTTTACACTTCTCCCTTTTCGAATAAGAAGACAGGGTGCCTCCCAGAAGAGATTACTTTGTGTATCGTTTCAGCACCATGGCTCCTCCATGTATCCGATGGTTACACATCGCACACTTCGGGGCGGTACCTGGAGGGGGCTGTGAGGACACCCGCTGTGTTCCCTCAGCTCTTCAGCACCAGCAAACTCGGATTCGTTGACTTTTCTGTCTTTGTTTATGGATTTCCAGATGCTCTCGTCCAATTTCATCTGAACGCTCTCACAAAAAGGACAAATGTTGTAGTAAATTGCTGCTGAGGAACAGTAGATTTAGGATTATGCTAATGACACAAGCTCAACTAAACAGCAAGAAAATGACAGAGCTCTGACCTTTTTCGTGCTACAGAGACACCGATGACTGTCAGATATGCTAATATACTTTCTCCCTTCAAATTAAGATGACATTTTAATGATAAATGCAGAAGTAACTGTTTTGTTTTGCCTTTATTTTTTTTAAGAATCTGTTGTCCTTCGGTAAGGACATTATATAAACAGGTGTTCAGAAGTATTTCCATCATTATGTGATTCCACTGCCAAAAATAATATAAGTAATCCACCTGTTCAAACAAAGGGGAAAAAACTCATTCATGCATTTTTAAAAAAACCTTGGAAACATAATTTTTACTTTTCATAAAAAATTTAAAAACTGTCTCACTGGGATTTTAACCCATCTGTTAATAACATTAAAAAAAATGCAATACCTTCCAATTAGGAGAACAACTGATTGACATTACAAAAATGAAAAGTGTGGGACAAATTTTAACAGATTTTTACTTCGTTGTCATATAGGCTTTAACTTTGACTATCATAATTTAATAAGCACAAAATTGGATCTTTCCTGCATATGACTGTAATGCCTCTTTTTCAGCCATGGTAGTAATTGAAAAACAGTGAAATAAACTGACTTTAGATCCACGCAACGTGTTGGAATGCTGAGCATTGAACCAAGTTTTCAAATTTGAGAGACCATGTTTAATTACATTTCTCATATGAAATTTTTGTACTATTACTTAATTTTGATTATTTCTGTTTACCTCAACTATTTAATTCATATTTAGTGTGTATATATATATTTATATATATACAGCTATCTATAAATTACTAGTGAAAATAAAAGCACACATATTATTTATCAGTGCTCAAAAATATTTCATGGGAATGGATGTGAGGAAAAGCAATGCCTGAAGACTCTTATTTAAAAAATGGTTTACCAGGTGGCAGCAGGTAAGAGGCAAAGCTCCAGAGTTCTCATCGTGGCTCAGCAGAAATGAATCCAGCTAGTATCCATGAGGACTCTGGTTCGATCCCTGGCCTCATTCAGTGAGTTAAGGATCCCACATTGCTGTGAGCTGCGGTGTAGGCGGCAGATGTGGCCTGGATCTGGCGATGCTGTGGCTGTGGGGTAGGCCGGGGGCTACAGCTCCGACTCCACCACTTGCCCAGGATCCTCCATATGCTGCAGGTGCGGCCCTAAAATAACACACACACACACACACACACAGCCAAAACTCCATTCCTATGTATGACTGTCCTGAATGTTTCCTCTACGTATATACAGAGATCCACGTAATGTTTTTGTCTTAGCTTCAACTCTCAGCATAATTTAGAAAACTCAAGAAAAGTCTATTTGATTTACCCTTAATTTTGCCTGTGTTATTATTTCTTTCTTCTTGATGTTCTAAGACTGCTCCCTTTATAACTTCCTTTTAATTCAAGAACTCCCTTTTGTCATTCCCTTTTTTTTTTAATTTTACATTACACCCAGATGTACAGTGTGGTGACAGGGTTACACATCATAAGTGGTTAGACATAGTTCCCAGTGCTATGTCATTCTTTTTTTAAATCAAAGTATAATTGATTTACAATGTTGTATTAGTTTGAGGTGTGTAGCAAAGTGATTCAGTTTATCTAGCTAGCTAGCTAGCTATTCATCCACCCATCTATCTAAAACTGAATATATACTTATATCTATCTATCTACCTCTATTTCTAGCTTTATACTCTTTTTCAGGGTCTTTTCTCTTATAGGTTATTACAAATCAATGAGTGTATCTCCCTATGCTGTATGGTAAGTCCTTGTTATTTATCTATTTTATGTATAGCAGTGCGTATGTGTTAACTCAGAACTCCTAATTTATCCCTCTCCCCCTTTCTCCCTTGGTAACTATACGTTTGTTTTCTATGTCTGTGCATCTATTTCTTTTGTTCATTTGTGTCATATTTTAGATTCCACATATAAGTGGTATCATATGATATTTGTCTTTCTCTAACTTACCTCTTCACTTAGTACAATCATCTCTGGGTACATCCATGTTGTTGTAAATGGGAGAATTTCCTTCTTTTTTAATATATAGATTACATAGAGAGAGAGAGAGAGAGAGTGAGAGAGAGGGAGTGTCTTCTGTATCCATTCATCTGCAAGTGGACCCTTAGGGTGCTTCCGTGTCTTGGCTGTTGTGAACAGTGCTGCTGTGAACATTGGGATATGGGAATTTTTTTGAATTATGATCTTCTCCAGATATGTGCCCAAGGGTGGGATTGCAGGATCATATGGTAGCTCTTTAAAGAATGGTTTTAAAAAATGGTGACTCATTTGAATGGTAAACATCATTCAAACCGTTAAAATTATGGTACTGATAAATATTTATGGCGATGGTATATTTCTGTATCCTGAGTTTCCACATGGAATACAATAACAAAGAGCTATAAAAATATTATATGGGGTCATATATAAAAACAAAACAAAACAACAGCAGCAAAAAACAACCAAAAACCCCAGTACTGCATATTTAAGTATTGCCTGTGGCTGCTTTCAAAGATATAATTGCGTAGTTGGGACAGAGACATGGTGTCTTAAGAAGTTGAAATTATTAGCTATGTGAATCTTTATGTATCATTTTCCATCTACAGATTTTAATAGTTGATAATAAACATAGTCAATGTATTCTTTTTCCTGAGGCAGCTGTATAAGGGGTTTGGGGGAAGATAAATGGTTTTATTCCTAGAGTAACTGTTTAAGAGTATGCCCCACATTTTCAAGGGACAAAAATGTGCATTTGACAAACAAAAGGCAATTCTGTGCATTCTCGCCTCGATTTTCCTGTCCCCATACAATTTTCAAGCCAATATAATATTCCTCTCAGAGACTTCACATGGCTCCCCTTTATGACACAGGGTTAACATTTCCGATGTTTACGTGAGCAGAACTTGAGCACTGAACTATTTTTTGAAAAGATTAATTTCACTGAGTATGCAAATCTCCTTCAAATATCACAGAAGCCCAGCCCCTGCAGAGTGCTGACCCCTGGTCTTGAGCTTATCCTCTCCGCTATTTAAACAGCAACATCAGTGCCCAGAAGTAAAGAAGGTCCATGAGAAATAAGAATCTTAAAGGACCACCTGACGGAATGAAAAACAACGAGAAGGTTCATGGACATTTGGAAACATTGAATTACTGCGTAATCATGTTTACTTGGAGATGTTTTCAGGTGGACGGAATTTGATTTCCTGGTGGAAACTGTACAGATCTCAAGAAAAATGGGGAGTTCCCGTCGTGGCTCAGTGGCTAACGAATCCGACTAGGAACCATGAGGTTGCGGGTTCGATCCCTGGCCTTGCTCAGTGGGTTAAGGATCCGGCGTTGCCGTGAGCTGTGGTGTAGGTTGCAGACGCGGCTCGGATCCCGCGTTGCTGTGGCTGTGGTGTAGGCCGGCGGCTACAGCTCCTGTTAGACCCCTAGCCTGGGAACCTCCATGTGCCGCGGGTACGGCTCTAGATAAGACAAAAAGACAAAAAAGAAGAAAAAATGGATTAAGGAAAATTCTTGCTAACCCAGTTCAAATCGTGTGAGTAAATTTTTGACTCCTCTGTGCTTCGTGTCCACCTTTAACCATCACATACGTTATGTCCTCTGCAGGTCAGTTTGTTCTTTATTTCTTCACACCTGACTCAGGTGAGAATCCACAACCAAGAGCCTCCTACCGGCTGGGACTGAAATAGCGCCATCTATGCCCATCCACCCGTTTCTTCTCGCTCTGGTCTGACAGTCACACGTTTCAAGCCTATTCACAAGGAAGAAACAACTGCCCACCACAATGCCAGTGTTGCAAGTCTAAATCTGTCCCTCTGCCTGGCAAACTCCTGCTTACACTTCAAAGCCAACATCTATTGTCACCTCCCTTATGAAGCTTTCTTTTTTAAAATGTTTTATTAGAGTATAGTTGATTTACAGTGTTATGCCAATTTCTGCTGTACAGCAGTGACAGAATCATATATATTATGATTATATATTACTACATATAATATATATTATATACTATTATATTATAATTATTAATATATCAATAATATATATTATTTTATATATTAGTTATATGTTAACATGTAATATATATTGTATATTGTATTATATAATATGATTATATATTATGATATATATATATTCCCTTTCTCAATCTATCTTCCATCACAGTCTATCCCCAAAGAATGAATAGAGTCCCCTGTGCCCTACAGCAGGACCTCATTGCTTATCCACTCTAAATGTAGCAGTTTGTATCGACTAACCCCAAATCCCCCATCCAACCAACTTCATGCAACCCTTTACCGCCCTGTGTTCTTCTGCAGTTATAGTCTTATGTGTCCACTTTCCATCTGACTGTGGACAGAATAGGAAGTGCTATCTCTCACCAGGCTGCAAGTCACTGGAGGTTTTGGGCTAGCAGGTCACCCACGCGTTTCCAGGTTCTAGAGTAATAACTGGTACCCTGGCAGATGCTAACAAATATCTTCAGGACATAAGGAAGAAAAGTAGAAAGCCTTTTAACCAGAATGTCTGAAAATTTGCTAATCTCTTGCAAAAAGGACTGACAGTTTTATTGGCGTGCTGTGGATTAGGCACAGTTCCAGTCGCTTTATGAGTATGGAAATCTTGAGCTCTCGATCCCCAGATGCAGGAGGCGCTATTTCCAGCATCCTCAACTTACAGACAGGGAAACTGAGGCACAGAAAGGTTAAGGACTTTGCTCAAGGTCACCATCAGAGAAGTGGGAGGGGCGGGATTTAATGACAGGCTTTGTGTCTATATGATGAGCTGCACTGCCAAACCACGGAGACTCTCAAAGGTGAGGGGTCTGACTGAAGAAGCAGAGCTCCCCCAAACGAGCAGTGGTGTTAAGGAGACACGTCTCTGCCTCCCGTCCTGGTCCCACAGCATCATTCTCCCGACTCTCCTCGCCTCTCTGCCAGCCTCAGCTCCAGGGCAGACCCAGCACTCCTCTTCTGGGAAGCTCTCTAGGGTTTTCTCTTTTAGCATGGGTTTCTTTTTCTCCATGTGTGCAGGATCTTACCGTCCAGTCCTCCTTGTGTCATAGTTCTTTGTTTATACGGATGGGTTCTTCCAGCTACTGTTCAGTTTCCAGAGGACAGAACTTATTTGCTCCAAGTTTAATTAGCATAAACTGTAGCTAGCAGTTTGCCTCAGCCCTGGTGTGTGTCTGAAAAATATTTGTTGAAAAGATGGGTGAATGGCTACACAGTAACACGATGGAGTTCAAAATACTTTAGGCTAAAAACAATCTGCAGTGATTTAGAGTGTTTAACAAATAAATACAGTGGAGAGCCAATATAACACAGAATCGTAAAACACAGGTTAGCTTATGCACTGAAGGGCAAATTATGGTCCACAAAAGGTAACCACAAAGAGCAGATCCACGTGGCTGTGGAGTAAGTCTACTGCCTCTTGGAAACCCCAGCATTGTAAAGGTCACGCTGCACATTCTCAATGAATCCAATCACTTACACTGTCAAACGGGCTATGAGGCAAAAAAAATTTACTATTCACGGTGAAATTTCCACCCATAAATAAAGCATATGACTTCGTTCTTAGTGTTGGGGTGTGTGATTTACTCATGTATGTATGCAGGTTTTTAAAAAGGAGGAAAGTATGTGCGTGCATGTGCGTGTGCGTGCATGTGTTATGTATGATATGTATGCCTGAATTATGCATACACTGTACAAAGGGATTCACATGAGTGTGTCTGTGTGAAGCTCTGTCTCTAACGCTGTATACATGTTATTTATAATTTTATTTTTAAGCCCCCCCTTCCCATTCCTCTTTTCCAGCAGGATGCTGGGGCAGCCTGGCGATTTCTCTGTGCTCGATGAGTCAGAGAAAGATTTATTTCAACCAACACTCAGAGCCTCACTGCTACGTAAACGTGTCCCTCTTTAACTTCTTTCCTTTTGTGGGGATGGGAGAAAACTAAGACTGGATCTGCGTTTTAGTTCATTATTTCTTTTCCTTGCCTCACATCATGCACGGCCCGAAGTCATGTCCACACTACAGGTGGGAGGCATACTGTTACTCTCCATTGAGCTGTAACTCGACAGTGTTTTCCCCTGGTTAATATTGGTCCTTCCTTCTAACAACCATCACCACATGATCTGGGGTGATTTTCCAGTAGATCATTGATTTTCAAAGCCACAGATTTATTTTTTAACTTTTTCAGGCAACTCTAAGAGCAGGCAGAAAACTCATTTTTAGGCTTCATCTGAAGATAGCTGTCCCCCCAAAGTTGAAAATGTCCCTCCCGGAGTTCCCTTTGTGGTTCAGTGGTTAACGAATCTGACTAAGAACCATGAGGTTGCGGGTTCGATCCCTGGCCTTGCTCAGTGGGTTAAGGATCCGGCGTTGCCGTGAGCTGTGGTGTAGGTTGCAGACGCGGCTCGGATCCCGCGTTGCTGTGGCTGTGGCGTAGGCCGGCGGCTACAGCTCCTGTTAGACCCCTAGCCTGGGAACCTCCATGTGCCGCGGGTGCGGCTCTAGATAAGGCAAAAAGACAAAAAAAAAAAAGAAAGAAAGAAAATATCTCTCCCTCTAGGGCTTCTTTTTCTGATTAAAAACATGACAACCCTGGAAAAGTTAACCATGTATCTCCTAAGACCCCCTCGGGGCAGGAAGTCAGGCCCTGCTATTTTGCCCATTTTGCAAGATAAAGCCTCGAAAATAGCCTAGAGTAATTAAACGATGTTATTTACCTGACATTTGGAAAGCACGGTTAGAATTAAAAATAACAAATATAAAGCCAAAATGAAATGTTTGAAGCAGTATTTATTTATTAAAAAAAGTCTTTGATGGGCTGTGGTTATTGGGGCAGATCCGTCCAGCGGTAGGTAGCACGAGAGTGGCATCCACAGGCACGGGGGCAGCTGCTTCGGGCGTCACTGCATGGCTTTCCTCCCTCATGGGGCCTGAAAGTCCTGGTTTCTAGCAGACACCAGCTCCTTTCTTATCACACCTTTTTTTCCTGTCCGTGGAAATCTCATCAGCACTCAGTTTTATCAGCCACTGACCTTGAGGTATGAAAGTCAGTCACCTTGGCACTTGTCTTGGGAATGCATTATCCTGGTGACACATCTTTTCCTTACTGGAGCCACACCAGACCTGGAGGAAGGAACCACAGATTAGAGGAGAGGAGCCGTTATATACTGGCCAAGGGTGTATGGTAGTTGAGATGCAGCTGGGGATCCATAGCCAGAGCAGTCAGCTGTTTGCTCATCCTAAGGGCTGGGGGAGCTGGCTGTGGGAAGATGGTCCTGCAGTGGCCTCCATCTCCTTGAAGTAGGCTCCATCCCCGTCTCCATCGACCTTACCCTGTCCTTGTTGTCCGCAAAGACAGGGGCAGGCAGAGGCTGGCTTGGGCTTGAGCGGGTGAAGAGCCAGATTACTTGGGAACCTCAACCACACACAAGCAGAGGGAGAGAGAGAGAGAGGCAGCTTATCTCCTTGGAAGAGGGCCTCAGAGAGGGACCACAAACCTGCTGAGCTCAGGGATGGCACATTTGTAGAGAAATCAGAGGCTCCGGCCAGGGATTTGAAAGCAAAAGCAAAAAAATAAGTCAGCTGGCGTCCAGCCTAAGAAGTTTTGCTTTTCTCTTGATGATGACTTCAGACCTAGTGACCTTTCTTCCAAACCGTCGACCTTGAGGACAACTGGATGCTGATAACTGAATTGATGGAGGCCCTTAGCATAAGGAGGTCGCACAGCCCCCCAGAGTCAGGGGCTTTGACGTCTGCATACACACGTGTGCGGGGAGACTTATGTGGCCTCTGGCATTCTTCCACTCTTTTTAAAAATATTTTGCATCCATCCCTTGCTCAACGAATACTTCCTTTGTAACTATTGCTCATGTATTGGGGGGAGATGGTTCCAGAATTTGTCTTCAGGCGCTAAATCCCTTTGTCTACGCCATTTTGTAAGAACATATTCCCTTAGCCTCAGACACTAGTGTACATTTTCAGTATCTGAGGGTTCTATAAAAAAGGCAGGTTCTGGGTCCGTAGGTCCAGCATGGTTCCTAAGACTGCATTTTTAATATGCTTCTTGGTGATATCAACCTTATGACCTCAGGACCTCACTTAAGTAGCAAAGGTGGAAAGTTGATAGCCAGTGCTTCTTGGGCTTGGGCCAAGTAACAGTTACCTAGAGAGAGCTTAAAAATGTTAACTCCCCAGACCCCATCCCCAGACATTCAGATTCAGTTGGTTAGAGCAGGAACTAGATACCTGTACCTTCTAGAAAACATCCCAGGTGATCCACAGGTGAACCCAGCTTGAGAAGCCCTGCTCAGGACTGTCCCATCAAATCTGTCGAAGCCCTTAGATTGCAGGTAAAAGGTGGGTTGGGGCACCCACTCGTTTGCAGCCATTTGACCCCAAGCAGAAATGAAATGGTTACAATGTACGAACAGAGACTTTTAGCCCCTCACTTTCGAGAACTTGCCTATGCGAGCAGGATGCCAGCCTCTGAACACCCAGGCACTCCAGCCCGGAGCCAGGATTATAGCTGGTAGGCTTCAGAGAAAGGGCCCTGCCGCTCCCTCTCCAGCACACGGTGAGGTTAGCGGACGCTCTCTCGGCCGTATAAATCCTGTTGGTCTGTTAAGGTCTGACAGCAGAATTGCTCTCTCTGGATGAGAAAAACCCAGCTCTTCAGAAATAATGGCTCTCCTCTTGGTCTGCCGAAGTCCGCACAAAAACATCACGAGGAAGGCAGAATTTACAGCCTTCTCCCTCTGTGAGCTGAGAGCTTCCATTTTCTTCTTATACTAAGTCTGAGGAGGACAAAAAAGTGCCTTAAAAACCATGTTTTGGGAGTTCCCGTCATGGCTCAGTGGAAACCAATCTGACTAGTGTCCATGAGGATATGGATTCGATCCCTGGCCCCACTCAGTGGGTTAAGGATCCGGTGTTGCCGTGAGCTGTGTTGTAGGCCGGCAGCTGAAGCTCCAATTCGACCCCTAGCCTGGGTACTTCCATATGTTGCAGGTGCAGCCCTAAAAAGAAAAAAATAAAATTGTTTTACTTGCATATGGGAAACAATTATACTTGTGAGTAAAGACCCACGCGTTTAGAGAAATGTGAACACAGAATTATTTTCACCTTGGTAACTAGAAGACCAGTCTTTAAGTCCTGGGGGATGCTAGACGTAAAGACAGAGACAAGGACTCTGCTTCATGGAACTCATGGTCTAATATTCATTTGTGGGTTGAAAAGCATGAGATGTCAATTCTTTCATTCACTCATTCATCCATTCATTCAATAAGCATTTACTAAATTCTCCTGAGGGCAAGGACTAGAATTTCCACACCTTGTATCACTGGTGACGAAACTCAGCCTCTGTCTGCTGATGTTGGTGTCAAATAGAAACTGGGAGACAGGGTTTTCGGTGAAAGAGAAATGAGTATCTTTTATTGCTTTGCCGGGCAAGGTCTCAGTGGGTTAAGGCCCTCAAGACTGTGCCTTCCTTCGGGAGAGAATAGAGGTGTTCTTAAAGTTTTAAAGTGGAAACCAGGGCCGCAGATAAGGATCAGTGTAGATGCGAGCTTGCATTCTTCTTCAAAGCTGGCCTCCGGTGGTCTGGGTTGGTTCTGAGAGCCCTCCTCTCTGGGATGAAGAAAGCCTCGTCAGTGGTTAAAGTCTTCCATTTAGTGAGGGTTTTATTTCTGCAGAAGAACTCAAAGGTATTGATGTGTGGCCCTTGAGGGGGAACCCGGAGCCTGCCCCCAGGCTGCACTGTTGACCCTGACTGCTCCTCCCCGGCCTCTGCACCCTCTCCCTTCCCTGATTAGCGACAGTTTGAACCTGTCCTTTTGGAGCTCAGGGAAGGTCCTGGAGGCTGACACCTATTCCCTACCAACAAGAAATGGGGACCGTAGAAAGGTTTTTGTGTCCAGGAGCTCCACAGGGCTCTGCTCAGTTTCATCAGCAAATGGGGCTTGGCATAAAACAGGAACAGACATGTCCCTGCAGTTCATCAACTCTTTGTTGCTGTTTCTTGAAGAGGTGGATGTGGACGTTTCTCCTGGTGCAGAGTCCTAACCTCTACGAGAAATCTACCTGTATGAGAAGTGTGTTTCCAGATCATTCTCCAGTGGCTTTCTGGAGTTAGGCTGACTTTGCACCCAGACACCCCTACAGAGCAGGGTCTGCAGTACGTGTTCTCAAAGGTTACAGATTTATTTCACGTCTTCAAGACAGCAGCGCAACGCGGACAGCCCCCTAAACACTACTACACCGACCAGCCCACCAGAACAACCTCTCCCCAAAGGAAAAACCAATTAAGCATCTCAAGGCTTTGTTTTTCTCCCTCCTCTTTTCTTTGAGCTTCTCTTTCTCTCTCTCTGTTGTCCTTGCTCATCCGGTCTATCTCCCTTTCTTTCCCTCCATCTCCCTCTGGGCAATAGATCTCCATTTCAAATAACTTTGATCTAATCTTGAATAGAAAGGCTTTTAACCGCTTAGGTCACGTAAGAGAAAATCCTGACATTATTATGTAAATATGTTTTCTTTTTCTCTGTCATCTTAGACTATTTTACGCAAAGAGCTTTTGCTTTAGCAAGTGGTCAGAGTACACACCAACCTCTTGGTTTGCCTTTCCTGTCTCCTCCTTAAAACACAGAGAGTCTGCTTGCCTGCCTGACAAGATTCCCGAACAAGAGGAAGAAAAGAAAGCTGCCCTTTATAGAAGGCTCACCTCTTACTTCTGTGTCATCTTGGGAGGTTCGCAGAAGACTTACAAATCTAAGACATAGAGCAGATCCTTCCGGCAGCACTGTGCTATGATTTTTTTTTTTTAATTTTATTAGAGTATAGCTGACTTACAGTGTCGTGTTGGTTTCAGATGTACAGCAAAGTGATTCAGTTATACATATATATATATAACCGAAATGGCCATTCTTTCTTTCAGTGTGTCCCTTTCTCTCTGTGGCGTGAAAAAAAAAAAAAAATGCAAGTTTTCCGTTGTTACATTAGGGAGATTGAAAATCAAACTTATATCCCAGCTGGCTACTTGAGGTCTTCTGTGTGCCAATGCAAATTTTTAAATATTTTGTTCTGGTTCTATGAAGCTTGTCACTGGTAATTTGATAGGGATCTCACTGAATCTGTAGATTGCCTTGGGTAATACAGTCATTTTGACGATACTGATTTTTCCAGTCCAAGAGCATGGTAGAGCCTTCCATCTGTCTGTGTCATCTTTGATTTCTTTCATCAGCACATTATAGTTTTCAGAGTATAGGTCTTTTGCCTCTTTAGGTGAGTTAATTTCTAGGTATTTATTCTTTTTTTTCTTTCTTCTTTTTTCTTTTTTTTTTTTTTTTTTTTTTTTTTTTTTTTTTTTTTTTTTTTTTTTTTTTTTTTTTTTTTTTTTTTTTTTTTTTTTTTTTTTTTTTTTTTTTTTTGGTCTTTTTAGGACCATGCCCATGGCATATGAAAGTTCCCAGGCTAGGAGTGTAATCAGAGCTGTAGTCACCAGCCTGCACCACAGCCACAGCGACACAGGATCTGAGCCGCATCTGCAACCTACACCACTGCTCACGGCAACACTGGATCCTTAACCCACTGAGCGAGGCCAGGGATCAAACCCATGTCCTTGTGGATGCTAGATGGGTTGATTAACCTCTGAGCTATGATGGGAACTCCTAGGCATTTTATTCTTTTTGATGTGATAGTAAGTGGGATGTTTTCCCTAAGTTCTCTTTCTGATCTTTCATTGTTAGTAGATAGAAATACAATAGATTTCTGTGTATTAATTTTGTATCCTGCAACTTTACCAAATTCAATGATGAGCTCTAGCAGTTTTTTTGGTAGTGTCTTTAGGATTTTCCAGGTATAGCATCATGTCATCTGCAAACAGTGATAGTTTTACTTCTTCATTTCCAATTTGGATTCCACTCTAGGGCATAAATCTGGACAAAGCTGTAATTCAGAAAGACACCTGCACCCTTACGTTCACAGCAGCATTATTCCCAATGGCCAAGACACAGAAACAGCCTAAATGCCCATCAACAGGTAAATGGATTAACAAGATGTGGTACATATATATAATGGAATACTATTCAGCCATAAAAAGAACAAAATAATGCCATTTACTATCACTGGATGTGACTAGAGATTCTAGTACTAGGAGAAGTAAGCAGGATGAAAAAGACAACTACCTCATGATATCACTTATATGTGGAATCTAAAATATGGCACAAATGAACCTATCTACAGAACAGGAACAGACTCACAGACACAGAAAACAGACTTGAGGTTGCCAAGGGCTAAGGGGGAAGGAGTGGGATGGATGGGGAATTTGGGATTAGCAGACGCAAACTGTTGCATTCAGAATGGATAAGCAATGAAGTCCTACTGTGCAGCACAGGGAACCACATCCAGTCTCCTGGAATAGAACATGATGGGAGCTCATATGAGAAAAAGGATGTATATACATGTTTGACTGGGTCATTTTGCTGTACAGAAGAAATTGACATAACACTGTAAATCAACTATACTTTAATTAACTAAAACATTTCCCCTGTTAAGGACAGGCTGAGCATTCAAGAGATGACGTAAAACTAAACCCACACGTAGCTGGCGTGCTAACATGAAAGGGAAATGTGGAACTCTTCGATTTACTATTACTGTTGTGATTAAAAGATGGATGGAAGCAGAATTCTTGGAATAGAAGTTATATAATATAAAGCAGTGATTTCTTATTCTTCTATTACAATAATTAAAAACTAAGGATGAAAGAAAAAATGGCAGAAAGAGTTATTACTCTCTTGATAATACACTAATAAAGCATAACTTTCACAGTTTCCAGTTGGTTTTTCTTAGATAGAGCAAGAGTTATGATATCCTTTTGAAACAATCTACATCTTTCTGGCATTTTCTTTTTTCTTTCTTCGTCTTTTGAGGGCTGCACCTGAGACATATGAAAGTTCAGGATAGGGGCTGAATTAGAGCCGCAGCTGCCAGCCTACACCACAGCCACGGCAACGCCAGAACTGAGCCACATCTGCAACCCACACCACGGCTCACGGCAACACCAGATACTTAATCCACTGAGCAAGGCCAGGGATGGAACTCGTGTCCTCATGGATACTAGTCTCTAAATCTATGTAGTAGTTTACCCACACCTCACCCACTTCAACTTTATGTTGTGCAACATCATAAAACATACTCCTATATTTTTCCCCTTTTATTTAAGTACATAACTTTGAGTTTTTCCCTTCTAATTCGTGAGAGAATATTACATTTTTGCCATTATCTTGTTCCATTTTGTCTTGTTTGGTATCCTAGAAACTGCATTACCATATGATATTTTCAATTACAGGTGCTCAATTAGAGCATGTTAAATATAAATCATAAATTCACAAAAGCGAGATATAAATGCGCAATTCAAAGCTGTTGTTGTAACTTGGAATTCCTGCATCACAGCAGTGTTTTTGCAACATTTTTCAGCCTCAGAAATTGCCCTTCAGGTCTTTGCTAGGGTTGACGTGAGAGATGCTGATTTATGTTGCCTAGATACTGGCTTTTCTAACAGAAAAAAATTAAGAGAACTGCTGGGATCTGTCCTGCTTGAACCATTACAATTCCAGTGAAGGTAATGGGAGAAGGATGTGGCAGGAGCAGAAATGTGTTTTGATATTTATTTCCTTTCAGCCCAGCATATTTATGCTAATTAGTGCTGTGCTTGCAGGCCGATGTTCAAATCTGCTGGGACCACAGGAGGCAAACAGAAGATTCCTAGAGTTCCCTGTGGTTCTGGCTAGACGGGCAGAGTCCTTGGCAGGACAGGCACCTCTTTTTCATCACTTCTGAGCGTCAGCATGGATCTGAGTTCCTTCTCCTAGCACGCCTGGGATTCCAGATTCCCCTCTGTTGTTTGGTCTCATCCCCAAGCCTGCCCTGCTCCCTGTCGCTTTCCCCACCCCTCCAGGCATTCCTTACTGCTTGGCCCAAGACTTGCCTTTTCTTTGACACCCAGCCCTCATGACTAGTCACCAAAGTCAGTGTGGTTTGGAGTGGAGTGTCCAAGCTGTGTGCAAACTGTGGTTCTCTTACTTTCCAAGCTGTGAGCTTGGTGGACTTCTTTTACACCCTTCCTAACTTCAGCTTACTTCTCTGCACCAGGGGAATAGTGGATCTTGTTACGGGGTTTTGTGCAGCCCAGACGAAACAAGGTACATAAAGTTTCCAGCACAGAACAAGTAATCAAGGTCGTCAGTTCTGGCCATGACCTTCCCAGCTAATACATCCCCAGGTGCAAACAACTAGTAATCCCATTTCTGTGCTACTGACCTCAGTAACCTTCTGTTGAAACACCAGGACATATGCAGATGTCGTGGTATGTTATAATCTTTCTATATGCCTATCATCAATGTTATCATTTATCTAAAGCAATTTCCCTCCTGGCATAGTATGTATTCTCTTTCCACAAACTTTGCGTACCTACTTCTCCAGCTGGTTCCAAGCCCCTGTAGTTAAGTGACAAATGGTCATCTGCAAGACAGACTCCTGGCCTAGGCCACCTGGATGGTCATTAAGCCCACCCTCCAGGCAAGTCGAGCGTCCCCATTCTCGGTCCACGCCAGCAGAGGATTCCCATCACGCTGTATATCAGGGACCAGAGGCAAACCCGAGCCTCAGACCTGAGTATGAGGAGCCAAGGCTTTTCTTCCAGTCCACGTGAGACGCTCTCTTGCGAATTTTCACATCTTAGGTTCTCCTCTAGCTTTGGACTTTTTTTTTTTTTTAGCTTTGTGTCCTATCTAAAAAACTGAGGTTTCATTGAATTTGGAGGACTATTTTCCTTAGGAAGTTGAATAAAAACCAGAATGAGGACAATAGGCAACACTGGTTCTTTAGGCCAATGTAATCCAGGAAGTTTAGACATAGCTCCGCCTCGGTTTCCAAGCCAGGCCTCCACAAAAATGCTGTTTCATTATATATACAAATAATGCATACTTATTTACACAACTGATTTTTCTCCATGCTTGCTGATTCCAATTACCTCCTTGTTAGCACCGTATATTGCATGTTTATGCTTAATGTCTAGTAAGATTTTATAGTCTGTCAAAGGTGAAAGCAAATGAATATCTGTTGGCCACCTAATGCATTCCAGGCAATGAGATAAATGCCATGCTCATCTTTCTGCAGTCCTCCAGCAAAAGTATTATGCTCATTATTCTACTAAAGAAACTAAATTTTAGAAAGGTCAAACCACTTCTCCAAAATCCAGTAGAAACACTGAGATTCAAACTCAATTTTCTTGTTTAAACTACATGTTCTACTTTCATCACTTGTATTTTCAACCCATCATTTTTATATTTAGAACGTTTTATGATGGTATAATTAGATTCCACTTTCAAAATTTAATTTCTTTCAAGTACATTATTTTTGTAGAAAGAGTAGTAGAAATTAACATACATTTTTAAAATGAAAACAGTCTTTAAAAATGGCGTGCAAACTTTTCCAAGGCAATTACTTTTTGTAGTAATCATGAGACTCTAAAAGATGACGCTAGACACTTTCAGTCTTTGTGTCAAGTAGATATAAAGTTGACCTATGGCTATAGTACACCAACTCTGAGGACTTGGGCAAGCTACTTCATTTTCTTTAAGTCCTCAAATTCCTCCTCTGCATGTGGGGTGATAACAGGTATTGGCTTGCCCGGGCTTTCCTAGAAAGCAGAACTGGGACAAGGCTTGGATCCAGATGGCTAATTCCGAGGAGTGATTTCAGAGAAAAGGAATGAAGCAACGGGGAGAGTGAAAGCACTTCTGGTCGGTTCCCTGCCCCGTTGCTCAATGCTCTGTGCGCTATTAACACACACTTCCAGGCAGTGCGCCCGTGATCCAGGCATCTCAGGAACTCAGGGTCTGAGAAAGCAAGAGGTGATGCAGCCGAGGCTAAGAGCTGTCGTGACACACCTGTGCGAAGGTGGTTCTGAGAAAACGGGCAGATGAAATGTGAAGCCGAGAGACCTGGGTAGGTCACCAGTGGTGCACGCTATAACTCCTTCGCCCCTACCGGCATTAAGTCTAGTCCAACAGAAAGCATTCAGCGTGGTGCCAGGCTGTCTTACAAAGGCCAGCATGAGAGGGATAAGGTCAGAAGACACAGTCCACGTTCTTGTTCCTGCAGTTGCCTACGCCATCTCTGATAAGGATGGATCACTTTCTCTGTAGAATGAGTAAAGGCTGCTGAAGTCAACACCCAACCAAGTGCTTTCCTGGTCTGCATGAGGTGTCCTGCTGAGGCTTCAGAGGTGGTCATTGCAGTGGGCTTCCGGCACTGCCGAGAGTTAGATTAGCCCCGGTGGGAGGGACTTTGTGCTGGCCGGGTCAACACAGAGCTGCCGTCCTTGCCACCACAACTTGACCACTCTACCTACAGTCCTTTTGGAGAAGCAGTAGGTCAACCAATAAATGTTGCTTGTTATTGACTGTACACACTCTTTAGATATTATTAATGTAATAATTGTTTTATTATTGATATCATAATGTAAAGCACAACAATTGCGCCTGCTTTATACCCATTCCCATAGGTCGACCCACTTCCTTCTATGTCCTTGTCTTCCCTTTGGTCAAGCGTTCAAGCCACTCTTCCTCGGCCAGGAGTCCACGTGCATGTGGACAGCATATGCCTTTTTTCTTCTGTACTAAGAAGCAATATACCGTACAGATCTCTGCCTGGAAGGATTTCCTATCATGACGGCTAGCAAGTCCAAGTGGGGTTATTTTGTGGCAGCCATCTATTTTCAGATGATTGATCTGTAAACTGGACACAAATTTTTCTTTGTTTGCAAGTAAGTCGAGGATGAGACATCTTTTCAAGAAAGGTAGTTTGAGACATGCCATGGCAGTTAGGCGTCCCGTGCATGTAACTGACCCACATCCTCTAGATTTGCTCAGACCCCGTCCTGTGTGTACCACTTCCACTGTGTGATGCGTTTACATCCTGCCTGCCTTGCAGATGTGACAGTATCCTTCTCGTGTGCGACACCTGTGGGTGTTAGCCTGAGGTCATCGGTAAGGGCGCAACGTGGAATGTCACCTGCTGAGCACTTCCCTGCATTGCCTCCCAAGCAGCTGCTTCTTAGGACCAGGTCTCAGCCTATATACCATCTCCTTGGAGAGTCATTTCCCATCTACTTTAGAAGTACACAGTTTTCACCATCCATCTTTTAGTCCCTCTCTGACTTTCTCTCATGTTTTACTCTCCTCGTCCTCACTTTCTGCAATAATTACGCTTACTTGTCTGTCTTCTGTCTAGCTTTTGCACTTAAATGCAACCTTGATATCTTCAGGGGCCTTCTTTTGTTCATATTCATACACTCTGTCCCTAGAACTGTGTCTGGGGAGGTTATAGATGCTCAGAATGTTTTTAATGAATGGATATATTTGTGAACATCTAATATTTAAGGCACTAGGCTTCATAGTGTCACAGTGTGATCTGTGTGTGTGTGTGTGTGTGTACATGTATATATATAGCCATCTCTCGTTTTGGTGATCCTGGGCAAAATTTCTGAAGAGACCATCAAACACCAGGAAATGTCCAGATCTTCACCACTGCGGTTTGACCTCCTTAAAGATGAGGTTTTGTTCTACAAAGGTCTGCTTTTCAATTCCAGTGTTGATCAGAAAAATGTCATCCTGGAGTCATATGTTGAATTATCTGTTGTGATGGTGGCTGAACAGAAGAATTTAAAACTCTGGGTAACCAACACTGAGATTCTCCCTAGAACTTGGAACTTGATTCTAAAATACATAAATAAAGACAAAAGACTAAGAACAGCCAAGGTCCTCTGGGAGAAAACCTGAATAGAGAAAATTACTTTACCAGAGAAGGATTTATGCAAAAGTTATAATAAAGAACAGAGTATAAGTAGAAAAAGGAAAACTAAAGACAACATAGAATAGTAATAGAATAAATAACTCAGAAAAAGATCCAGGGACTTAAAGAAAAATTTGCTGCAAAACAGTGTGCTCATATTGAGGATTGATGAGAAGGGACATATTATTCAAGAAAGGGCACTGAGAAAACTGATAATCAAAATCAAAATTAGACAAAATTCCTCACTGTTACCACACACAGAAGTGAATTCCACATGGCCTGAAGGCCTAACTGTGAAGGACAAACTTAAAATTTTTTTTTTTGGTCTTTTTAGGGCAGCACCCCCGGCATATGCAAGTTCCCAGGCTAGGGGTCAAATCGGAGCTGTAGCCACTGGTCTACACCACAGCCACAGCAACACGGGATCTGAGCCACGTCTGTGACCTACACCACAGCTCACGGCAATGCCAGATCCTTAACCCGCTGATCAAGGCCAGGGATCAAACCCGCATAATTGTGGATCCTAGTCCAGCTCATTTCTGCTGAGCCACTGCAGGAACTCCCAGTTCTAACTAATTGTTAAATGTGTTTC
Source organism: Catagonus wagneri (assembly GCA_004024745.2). Taxonomy (NCBI): domain Eukaryota; kingdom Metazoa; phylum Chordata; class Mammalia; order Artiodactyla; family Tayassuidae; genus Catagonus; species Catagonus wagneri. The sequence continues at coordinate 2,504,787 of PVHT021183517.1, forward strand.
AAGCACGTATCGTGTCCTCTGACCTCATGTAATACAAAACAGTGTGTGCTGGCCAAGAGAATGTTAAACTTGAATCCATGAAGTTTTCACATAACTTTAATTTGCAAGCACTAGATGAACAGGCAAAATGGTACCACGTGGAAGCAACTATACACATCAGCAAAGCAGGATATTGTGCAGACGCCTGACACAAGACCATGTCCTGAGAGAGACTACACAAGAATAAAAGAGTTATGGATGTAAAAACTGATTATATTGCATAGTTCTGAATCGAAAAACAGTGTGGGAGTTCCCGCTGTGGCTCAGTGGTTAATGAATCCGACTGGGAACCATGAGGTTGCAGGTTCGATCCCTGGCCTCGCTCAGTGGGTTAGGGATCCGGCGTTGCTGTGAGCTGTGGTGTCGGTTGCAGACGCGGCTTGGATCCCACGTTGCTGTGGCTGTGGCTATGGCGAAGGCCGGCAGCTACAGCTCCTGTTAGACCCCTAGCCCCAGAACCTCCATATGCCGTGGGTGCAGCCCTAGATAAGGCAAAAAGACAAAAAAAAAAAAAAACAAAAAACAAAAAACAGTTTAAACAAGCCAGCTATAAACTATACAGGTCTACTGGAAACAGAAAGATCGAAGAATTAGAAAAGATGTAAATATACTAAAATCAAAACCAGCTTTACAACAAATACTAAAGGAACTTCTCTAGGCAGAAAAGAAAAGGCCAAAACCAGAAACAAAAACACCACAAATGACAAGGCTCACCAGGAAAGGCATATATACAGTAAAGATACTAAATCACCCATGCACAATTATGCTACCAATATCAGAAATCGTGAGAAGAGAGCACAAATGCAGGTCTCTGGAGCTGCACGTGCAATTAAGAAACCAACAACTTAAAACAATCTCATTTGTATATAGACTCCTATATCAAAACTTCAGGGTAAAAAAAAAAAAAAGATAAAAGAGAAACAAAAACCCCAAACAGTTAATACAATGGCAATAAGAACATACATATCAGTATTTACCTTAAATGTTAATGGGCTGAATGCCCCAACCAAAAGACATAGACTAGCCGGATGGATACAAAAACAAGACCCATATATATGCTGCCTTCAAGAGACCCACTTCACTTCTAGAGACACACACAAATTGAAAGTGAGAGGATGGAAGAAAATATTCCATGCAAACAGGCATCAAAAGTAAGCCAGAGTAGCAATACACCGGCCAGAATGGCCATCATCAAAAAATCTGCAATCAATAAGTGCTGGAGAGGGTGTGGAGAAAAAGGATCCCTATTACACTGTTGGTGGGAATGTGGAAAACAGTATGGAGATTCCTCAGAAAACTCAAAATAGAATTACCATTTGATCCAGCAATCCTACTCCTGTGCATCTATCCAGAGAAATCCATGACTCGAAATGACACATGTACTCCAGTGTTCATTGCCGCACTCTATGCAATAGCCAGGTCATGGAAACAACCTAAATGCCCATCGACAGAGGAGTGGATAGGGAAGATATGGTAATACACACAGTGGAATGTTACTCAGCCATTAAAAGGAACGAAATACCATTTATAGCAACATGGATGGACCTAGAATTACCAGTCAGACAATGAGACAGCAACACCCAATGCTACCGCTTACATGTAGAAACTAAAAAGACACCATGAACTTATTGGCAGAACAGATAATGACTCACAGACTTTGGAAAACCTCGGTTTTTCAAATAAGACAATCCGGGGTGGGGGGATGCACTGTGGGTTTGGGACACAAAATCTGTAAAATTGACTTGTGATGATTTATGCACACCTATAATTGAAATAAAATCCATTATGAATGTTTAAAAAAATAAAAAAATAAAATCAAACCTTTGATTGTGATCTTAGACAAGTTATGGCGTTCTCTTATGGGACAGTGGGCTCTGGTTAAGGATCGGGCTGTGTCGCCACTGCAGGGGCTCAGTTGGCCGCTGTGGCACAGGTTCTGTCCCGGGGGTGGTGGTGGGGGCTTCCACAGGCCACAGGCATGGCCAAAGCCAAAAGATTTACAGAACAACACATAGAATATAATCTCATTTTGGTAAAACACATCTGGAAGCACAGGCATGAAAACATTAATAGTGCTACTCTCTGGGAGCTGAGGATGTGGCAGTCTTAATGTTGTTGTTTATTTCCCATATTGTCTAATATAGAAAACAGATGTACACATATAAAAAATAATTTTTTTGGAAAAAAAACACCTTGGCATGTTATTTTATACCCATTATACTCGTAAAAAGCTTAAAGTTCGATGAAATCAAATGTTATCAGATATATAGGAAAATACACAGTCTTAGCTACAGACCTGGAGAAAAGTTCATCCATGAATTTCTGGGCAGATATATAGGAAATTTTACACTTGTAAATAAGGACTATCCAAGGTCATCAAATTATAAGTTGATTAATATATATTTATGCAATTTCACTATGAAATGATTTTAAAATGAATCAATTACAGCTATACTTATGAAAATGGATGGCTCTCAAAATTTTAACACTGAAACAAAAATGCAGATCACATACAGTCTAATTTTACGTCTAAACATTTGATTCAGGGATTGTTTCATTTACACGCATTCACAAGAAGAATCCATATATGCACATACAATAGGGAATACTAAAGAAATAACAAAAATATAGATTGTTAGTTAATTCTGATTGGAAGAAAGTAAGATACGATTGGGAAGGGGTACACTGGAGCCTTCAGATGTAAATGCAATTATTTTAAATACAATACATTCAAGCTTAGGATGCAGATCATTGGTTTCATTATTTTAAAGCCATTTATAAACATGCACATATATAGGCAAATAGTATGTGTTATGTGAATGCATCTATACGCAATTAAATTTTACGTATAACACATTTGTGGCAAATTTAAAATTACTAATGAAGATGCCAGTGGCTTCTAGTCATAGGTCTGTGTCATCCTTACACACGAGGCCAAGCTTTATTCTTAGAAGTAACAAAGCACAGCCAGCACTGGACACTCTTTGCATCTTCAGTTCTGCAACTGGAAGGAAACTCAGCAAGCACCCCTTGGCAAACTCCCCAGGGAGTTGAGAACTTATTTTGGAGCCAAAGGGTTGAGTCTTGCAGAGAAACTGCATGTCATGTGAAAACTGTTCTTAACCGGTTTTCCGTAACTTGTGATGGTTTCTTACAGGTATCTGAGTTTTCAATCAGACTCAACTGCACACCAAGCCAATGAGTTTATATGGATATGATTTCCCACACACATTCAACGTGCAAAACAAACAAATGGGAAGCACAGCCCTACACACACACACGATGCCTTTAAGGTTTGGGCCGCAGCTAGTCTCTGCCATTGCAGACACAGCAAGGATGGAGACGGCGGATGAAGCAGAGGTGCAGGTTATAAACGCCGTGGTGGTTTGACGTGAGGCCGTGGCAGGGCTGTGAAGAGTCTTAGCAAAGCCCCATGGGGAATCTCCACGTGGGGAGTGCACACGCAGGACCGGGCTAGGGGAACTGAACTTGGCCCTGGCGGTCCGGCAGGAAAGGAAAGGGCATGTGAGACAGAAAAAAAAAAAAGGAAATCTTAGTAGAGACTCTGAAGTGTCACCTGATTTGACTGGATAACAACAGCTGGTGCTCCTTTCTGTCCTCGCAATTTTTCTTCAGGGGTGAAAGGCGACACGTCCTGCAAAGCAAGGCGCCCTCCCACTCTCATTCCTTTCTGACCCTCGGGGCACACGGCAGAGCGGTGGCCAGGTCTGCCACAGAGGGACGGAGCTGGCCCCTCTTCCCCAGCTGACGACACTCCAGACAGCCGTCTCAGCTTCCTTCTCTTAACATCTCGTCGGTACAGCATTTTTCAAAGCAAATACAAATAAAGCTCGGCCCAAAATAGACCTTTCCTCTTCTTTTAACATCAGCCTGGCCCAGACCAAGAATGGTTTGTAGAGACCGTGCTGCTGCTGGTGATGCTGTTGGAGAAAGGCCCAAGGCAGCGGGCTCTTGGCTGTGTCCGACCCGAGGCCGCAGTCACTCTTTCCATCCTTCACAAGGTCTGTGGTCATTCTTCTCCCTGCCAGGACTGCACACTCAGCATGATTTCTAGAAACTACCATGCAGCCTTCTCCTCCTTATTCTTTCCAGAGGCATTAGTATTAATTTTTATTGATTTTTCAAAAATACATAGCAAGGCAAAATGCAACTTCAAAGAGCTTTAAGTGTGGGAAAGCTTTTACTAGGTCTTAACCTTGTTAATTTAAGTTCAATTCTAATTCTTCCTTACTTAACACAGCCTTATACTGATGACCCAAGATTTTAAGCCTGTCTTTATGGTCGCTGGTGAGTTACGCCCCAAGAGTAAGCTGATATGCTAGGGAAGAGAGACCGCGCTGGTTAACCCTTCAGGCTACTGAGGGTTTGAGAAATTGTCTCATACAAGACCCTACAAAGTGAAAGGCTTGAGTACAAACAAGTCTGCAGCCCCAGGGATGGAACCCACGTCCTGCTGGATCCGAGGCAGGTTCCTTAGCGCTGAGCCATGACAGGAATGCATATCTCTTGCTTCTTTATCAATATTTTGTTCTCTCAAAGGATGTCCCAGAGAAGAAGGCAACCCTAGGAAATAACATATTAAGTTCCTAATGCAAAATTGCAACAGTAAAATAGTAAAAACTAAAAGATGTTAATACTTGGCTTTAGCTGTTTTGTCCCTTTCAGACATTTTCTTTCCACCACCGGCTTCTTTGTGTGATTTCCAACATACACGTACCTACTCGGGAAAATGTTAGGCTGAGAGAAGAGACTTTAAAACGCATGTACCTGACGAATAAGTCCTGGGGACGTACCACCCAGCGTGCAACTAGAGTCAACAGTGCCGACATGTAGTCTTGGAAGCTCTTAGGACCGTAGATCTTACACCTTCTCAACACACACGCACACACTCATACTTTCACAAATGGTGACTGTGTGAGGTGGCAGATGTGCGAACTACCCTTTACTGTGATAATCATTCCGTGACAGATACTTATTTATTTTAAACCCTCATGTTGTCCACTTTAAACCTCAGTAATGCTGTCTATGTTAATCGCTTCTCAATAAAGTTGCGGGGAAAATATCTACTCCGATTCTTCTCTTTGTGCCAGCAAAGAAATTGAGATCCAGGAGGAAGAGGAAGGGATTGTTTCAAGTTCACCAGTAAATGAGAACATGTTCAAGGTAAGACTACTGAGTCCTGTGAAGGCGCTCAGCGTCTTCATCCCCGCCCCCTTCCTTCCTTCTTTCCTTCCTTCCTCCTCTAACTGTTCTTCTTTTCAAGAGCTAATCATTTACTAGGGACCTTTCTTTGGACAAGCTTTGCTCTGTGAGAAGCTCTCACATCCTTAACATTTATTTTTATGCGGATCAATCTCCTTTTGCTTAGGTTACTAGAAATTCTCAGAAAGGGCAGCCTACCGTGTCCCGGCAGCCTTATCCGGTTATTCTAGCAACGTTTCCAGCTGTTTGTGCGAGGCATTAAGATGGACATTGGCCAAGGACAAGGCTTTAATCACCGCATCATTAAGCAAAATAGGCAGAATCTGACTTTGCAACATCCCCCTACCAGGAGATCTTTGAAAAGAAAACAGCCTCGGCCACTCCCTTCTTCCATCTTCTCCTCTAAGGGGTCTGTCTCCGTCCCACCCCCTTCCCATGTCCATCAGCTCTCCCCACCAAGTGCTCCAGCAGACAGCACCCACCCGGCCCCAGACAAGGAACTCTCTGGGGAGCACCTTGAGATTCTGATTTGAGATGAGACTTTTGGAAAAGCCTCCCATTTGCCTCTCTTTTGGATTTAGGCCATGGATTAACCTCAAGTGCTTCCCTCCAGCTGGTTCAAAATAAGCTTTCCACCAATTGAAGTCGGTCTTTGAACTTTTGAGAATCGGCCTCTGAATTCCGGAGGCCTGGCAGGCAGACAGGTGGGCGGGACAGCTCAGCTCCTGGGGCTTTCAGCCAGTTAGATAAAAATCAGGTTGGCCGAGGTCCTGATATGCTTTTTCAGGAAGGGCATAAAAATACACTTTTGCCAAACGTTCTCCTCTTGTGACCAGTGCGATTTTAATTACATTTTTTTCTTGAGGGGTAGGGGCATTGTCGAAAGCCCTGAACAAGAAAAGGCACTTAATTAGAAAGAAAAACAAACAATTCCTCAAAAAATGAGTTTAAATACTACAGAAAAAGCTAAGCACCTGAGACATGCCAGTGTCTATAAAGAAAATATTTTTTCTCCGGAAAAAAAAGGGTGGTGTGGAAGTCATTAAGCGTTATGAAAGACTTCATGAGGTTGAATGGACGATGAAAATGTAAAAAGGAAAGAGTAAGACAGAGCTAAAAATGTTGTTTAGACTGATTCTCTTCCCACTTTTCTAATCCCCATGTTAATCAGTGCTAGTAAAAGATCATTAAATTTATTTTGAATACATAGAACACATTGTCTAACAGCAATTGTCTATCAGTATGTGACCGTGTGTGTTTACTCAAGGTCGTTATGTTGCATAGCATATACGGTTCGTAGCAATTTAATAACGTGTATGTAGCACTCACCTTTATTTATCAGAACATGGCTTTCCATGGTGTGAGGGTCATCCATTCCGTGTGACAACGTTAAAAACACATCATTCCTTGGTGCCGTCAGATTAGGTCCAGCCCGCCAAAGAGGCACCCTAGCCCCGGTGGATGGGTCATTTCCAACACCCCATCAGCCCCAGGCCCGGATGCTCACTGTTTCTAGGCAACGGCTGAGGTCACCTCCGCTGGACTTGCTCTGTATCTCTGAGCAGCACCGCAGGTGAGTTCCTCTGCCGGGGACAGCTTTCCCCGCTTCCACCTTCTGTGAGTTCCCCTCATCCTCCCACCTGTCTCTGTGTGAGGCTTCAGGCGCCCTCCCGCAGGTGCCCCCGCCTCCTGCAGTTCCTTCCATCGAGCGCTCACCATCTAAAAGTGTGCAACTGACGTTTTTCTGACTCAGTAGCATTGACTAGCCAGCTGTTTCAGTGCACCAGCTGTGCCCATCCCTTCTGTGTCCCTAACCACAGGACTGCATCTGACACATACTGAGCGGGCAGGAATCTGGTGATGGATAATTTAAAAAAGAAGGAAAAGGGAGTTCCCGTCGTGGCGCAGTGGTTAACGAATCCGACTAGGAACCATGAGGTTGCGGGTTCGATCCCTGCCCTTGCTCAGTGGGTTAACGATCCGGCGTTGCCGTGAGCTGTGGTGTAGGTTGCAGACGCGGCTCGGATCCTGTGTTGCTGTGGCTGCGGCGCAGGCCAGTGGCCACAGCTCCGATTAGACCCCT